>OX382259.1:6965384-7345751 GCA_947507595.1 Pyralis farinalis | reverse complement strand
GAAATTTCTACCTTTTATTACAAATTTGTTTGTAGTTTCAACATAAACCATTATTTTTTCATTTTGATTTCTGTTAATTACTGCTGAATACTAGAGCTATTATGATAAATTACGATTTTTTATGTAAATTCAGCTCTTTTGAAGAAAAAGTTGGTTCTTTTCTAATTTTAACCTTAATTTTTAACATACCATCCAAGTTCTAGAGCGATTTTGTAAAAAAAAAACGTACTACACTGTCAGTGCCCATTTATTTAATAATATGCCTACTAAATACCGATTTCAAAATGGTATCACTATAACAGATCCTATTATTTAACAAAAAGATATTCTATGTTAATTGAAGAAAAGAAGATTTTCATTAAACTACTTTTTTAAACTTCATTGCGTTAATACTTACGATATTTGCAAAAAATATGTACTACAGTGTCAGTGCCCATTTGTTTAAAAAACAACTACTATTGCAGAGTTATCTAGACCTAACTTGTTACTTTAGGTATTTGAACAAAGAATAAAAAAAAAAAATCACTTTATTTATCATTTATTATTAATCTTTGTCATGATTACAATCATTAAAATTAAACGAAATGTTCAAAATGCCCCCATTCGCAGCTATACACGCTCTGCAACGTCGAATAAACGACCGCTTAAGTCGTCGGGCAAACCCGCTTTCGCTTATTTCTCTAGCTGCTGCCTGGATTCTAGTACTCAATTGGTCAATACTTGTGATTTATTTGCTATAGACTTTTTCTTTTAGGCAACCCCAATAAAAGAAATCTAGGGGATTTAGATCTGGCGAGCGTGGTGGCCACAATATTGGACCTAAGCGCCCAATCTACCTATTTGGATACGCTGTATCAAGGTGCTCTCGTACTCTAACAGCATAGTGAGCGGAACAGCCGTCGTTCTGCAGCCACATGTCTTCTTGGACTTCAGGAACGACACCTTCCAGAAGCAAGGGCAAGTCAATTCGCAAAAAACTTAAATATCTTTCTGCATTTAATATTTCTGGCAGCTCGTGTGGACCGATTATCTGTCCGTTAATGATTCCGGTCCAAAGGTTTATTTGAAATTGATACTGTGATCTGTCTTGCCTTATGAGATGCGGGTTTTCTAGCTGCCAGTTATGCAAATTGTGTTTATTTAAATATCCATCTTTTTGATGACTCATCGCTCCATAGTATTTTATTAAAAAACTGCGGGTCTTCTCTTATTCTGCGTAGCATTACTCTACAAAATGTTACTCTCATGTGATAATCTCTTGGTAACAATGACTGTACCCTTTAATAGTGGTATGGGTACAGTTCATATCTTTTGAGTATTCGATGTACAGATCTAGTTGAGCCAGTTCTGCGACAAGGACCGATGTTGAAGGATCTTCTGTAACTAAATTCATTACCTCTTCATCGTTGTGTCGTCGCGGTCATCCTTCACCTGCACCGCCTACGCCTGTACCGGGTATCCTTCCCTCGGTGTATGCGTTATGCACTCTCACAATAACTCGGTGGTCTGGATGTCTTCGATCGGGATATCTCTCCCGATAAAGTCGAGCTGCTTCTCTACCGATACCTCTGCATTCGCCATAAATAAAATACATGTCAGGATATTTTCGCGGTGTGTACTGAGACATTTTTTAATTGTCACTGCACTGCACGTTTGTCCAAATCGTTGAGCAAGCCAAAGTCACCAGAACACGTAGCCAATATCGCAGAGATCACCAAAACAACAAGTCCAATCAGTAGGCAAATTAAACAGAGTCCGGGGTCAGGCAGGGGTAAAGAAATGGCGGAGGTAAACACAGGCAGAATAAAAACAAAACGCATACGACGCACGACACGAGTGACGAGATCGTACTAAATCATTTCGAGATTTCTGGAGATTTCAACGTTAGTAATGAAAGAGATAGCAATACTCTACCATATCTTTTCCTTATCACTCCTATTGTGCGTAACTCGATTGCGAGAGCTTCAACGGGTTTTTGTTAACAAACATGTCTCAGGTAAAAAAAGAGTCAGGGTTTTTTACCTGAGATTTTTTAATTTTTTTTATACAATGTCGGGAGTCATGCAAGCATACGGTCCACCTGATGTAAAGCAGTTACCGTAGCCTATTAACGCGTGTAATATATTGAATATCACTCGCGCGATGCCTCCTCTGCTGCTTACACAGCAACTCCTTAGGAGCTTATTGGTGACCTCACTCACACACAGGAACACAACCCTCTAGGGAGTTGTTATTTGGCTGCGGTTTTCAAAACATGTTTGTGCTTCAACACAAATCACATTTGAAATGTAAAAAGTTACATTGTATCCATTTTTTAAGTTTAAATACGTTTTGTAATAGTATTAACGCAATAAAGTTTAAAAAAGTAGTTTAATGAAAATCTTCTTTTCTTCAATTAAAATTGAATATCTTTTTGTTAAATAATAGGATCTGTAATAGTGATACCATTTTGAAATCGGTATTTAGTAGGCATATTATTAAATAAATGGGCACTGATAGTGTAGTACGTTTTTTTTACAAAAATCGCCCTTGAACTTGGATGATATGTTAAAAATTAGGGTTAAAATTAGAGAAGAACCAACTTTTTCTTCAAAAGAGCTGAATTTCCATAAGAAATCATAATTTATCATGATAGCTCCAGTATTCAGCAGTAATTAACAGAAATCAAAATGAAAAAATAATGGTTTTTGTTGAAACTACAAACAAATTTGTAATAAAAGGTAGAAACTTCGTAAATAAAAGACGAAAAGGAAATATTTTCGGAACCCTTGGGTAAAAGTGGTTAAAATTTTTATATGTTATAGTTAATTATCTGGTTCATCGAATCCTGAACGGTGGACCACTACTTACGCCACACCCTGTATATAAGGTGTTTTTTTTTTATATGCCCGAACTTTAATGGGAGAAAGAATATCGTTTATTTGTTACGATAGACAAGAAACTTCGTGTCCCGGCATCGTTAAAAAAGTTTGAGAAATCAAATACACACATCAAAAGTGTCTAGGGATCAACATATATTTTTGCAATAACTTTTCTCCTGATTGATATTAATTAAAATTTTCTTTAAGGATTCATCAAATAAAGAGTTTTCGTTTGTCTACAGTAACGATAAACCAAGTCACCTTTGCATTAATAAAGAAATTTGCCATTTTCATAATAAAGGGATTTTTGACATTTGAACCACTAACATTAAAGTTCGAAAAAAAGACTGAAATAACAGTTTTCTTTAAAATTTTATTGGGTAACTTAAACAATTAATAATCCGTGTTTCTACCGCGAACACTAACAACACAAGAACATCGGTTTGGCATACTCAAAATGAGTTCATCCAAATCACGCTGTGGAATGGCCGCCCATGTTCGTTGCAACAACAAAAAAAGGTTTTCTTGCGACTGGATACCCTCCATATTCGGCAGAGCTCTTCTCTGTAGCATATCCCATGCATGCTCAATCGGGTTCAAGTCTGGCGACTGAGCAGGCCATGGCATGACATTGATGTTAGCTGCGGCGAGAGTCTGTCTTACAACTCTTGCGGTGTGCGGTCGTGCATTATCATGCATTAACTGAAATAAGGGACCGATTTGCACTTGTAGAGGAACGATGACGTCTGATACAATCGTCTCAGCATAAATTTGAGCGTTGAGGTTGCCTCTGATCCAAACCAACTCAGTTCTTCCGCCGATCCAAATACCCGCCCATACCATGATGGTTCCACCACTATAAGGATGGACTTCCTGGCAGGATTTTAATCGCTGTTGTCGTCCAGGGGTTCTCCAGTGTCGTATACGTTTATATATTTTATATATTTTTTTACTACAAAGCCACATCTCAATCTCAAGAAATCCGCATAAAAATGCTTGATCCCTAGACACTTTTGATGTGTGTAAATAAAGTGCCTACTTGGTTCATGGTGCATAATGATTGCCCCGTCATCATCATCAGTTGTTAATAATTCAGTTTGACGAGGTCGATGCACGGTCGCGGGTCTAATCGAACACGCCATTTACGCAGCGACGACCACAGCGTTTATAGGCTATACGATAACCACTTTACATCAGGTCGACCGTACGCCTCCCAACGTTGTATACAAAAAAGAAATACCTATGACTATGCCGGTAGAGTAACGCTGATAGCTACCTATCTATTTAAATAAAAATGCAAATTTAGAACACTTAACGGATATAACAGCCGATCTAATTTTCTTAAAAAAGGTCACAAACTTTCCATCACACTTTCACACAGGCTATTTATTACTCGTACATTAATTTGACAGTCCATGTCAAATTAATGTACGAGTAATTTTAACGTTAAATTTGAGTATTTAGTGTTTGTTACGATAACATTAATGACTAGATAGACGTGGTTTGATATTGAAAAATAAAAAGCTATCGGATAACGTTTGTTACTTGGCTTGTTTCAAAGTTCATCAGTTTATTTACAAGTTATTTACACATCACAATCACGACACTAAATACAAAATTGTTGCACAAGCGCACCCTGGCGTTCTATACAAAGGTTCCTATCCACCTCATGGCGTACGTAACGTCCAGATACTCGCGAACACGCAAGGCGTAATGGGCTGGTGCTCCATCGTGCTGGAAGTATAAACCCCTTAGATGTTCAAGTGGAACATTTTCCAGCATACTGTCTACTTGTGTTTGCAGTAGGTGAAGATAGGTATCCGCATTCTGTCCACAAAATGTTCTGCACGAAGCTAACGACAGAAGTCAACGCGAGGCGCATGATCTTGTGGCATGAGTTCTTGTACCCTAGTGAAGTGGTATGGATGTAGCCCTTCATCGTTAAGTAACTGCCACACGTAACTGTTGCTCACATTGAAAACGGCAGCTCCACCGTCGAGGATGGTGTGATGGCTCACTCGTATTCCGAACCTTTGCTCGTAATAGTTCACCGCTTGTGCAGTGATGTTATTAGACTCGCGATAACAAAGTACCATTTGGAGATACTCCTGATTAGAGTAACGACGTCCAGGCATGATTACGGTCACGCGTACTAGTGTAATGCGCGCCACTGGGAAACACAATGATGGCGGCTCGCGCGTGCGCCTTGTGGCGTAGATGACGCATGCGCGCATTGTACCTGCGTATCGTATCGCATTCGCATGGCATGTTTGTAAGTATTTTCCTGGTTGGATTCATACAACAGAAAGCTATTTTTTATGACGGATTTTTTTTTATATGAAAGAATATGTAACACGTGGGGCATAAAATATATTTATTATTATAATCAGCATACATAATACTATTTCCCATTTCAATTTGGGCATATTATTTAAGAACACCATATATAAGGTGTTTTTTTTTATATGCCCGAACTTCAATGGGAGAAAGAGTATCGTTTATTTGTTACGATAGACAAGAAACTTCGTGTCCCGGCATCGTTAAAAAAGTTTGAGAAATCAAATAAATAAAGTGCCTACTTGGTTCATGGTGCATAATGTTTGCCCCGTCATCATCAACAGTTGTTAATAATTCAGTTTGACGGGGTCGATGCACGGGTCGCGGGTCTAATCGAACACGCCATTTACGCAGCGACCACCACAGCCTGTCCCGAGTTCCTGACAGTTGCCAGTCGGAAGGCTCAGTGAAGAGAGGTAGGACGCGTCAAAGCAGTCCGTCTGGAGAAGTACCTTCACCTCACAGAAAACTGCAGCCAAAGAACAACTATTCCTGCGAGTGAGTAAGGTTACGAGTGAGCTCCTGAAGAGTTTCTGTATCAGTAGCGGGGTTGGCAACGCGCAAGCGATACTTCCTGTGTTGCAAGCGTTTATAGGCTACGGTAACCACTTTACATCAGGTCGACCGTACGCCTCCCAACGTTGTATACAAAAAAGAAATACCTATGACGGCTGTGACTATGCCAGCTGATACATCACCTAACAATGTTTTTTACATAGCTGGGTAGGGCGCATCAAAGCAGTCCGACAGGGGAAGTCCGCAGCTAAATAACTTTACTGGAGGGTTGTTGATTTTATGTGAGTGAGTGATGTTACCAGAAGGCAGTGAGAGGAGTTGTTGTGTGAGCAACGGGGGTGGCAACCCGCGTGCGATAAACCTTAGTGCGAGCGTTCATAGGCTACGGTAGCCACTTTACATCAAGTGGGCCGTATGTTTATTTGTCTCCCCACGTAGTAAAAAACAAAGATGCGCCTGATCCAAAGTATGAAACAGATGAAACAGCTGATTTGCTTCATATGACAAACATCCATCACTAAGTCTGATTAGTTTACACTTAGATACATTTTCAACGAATTAGGCAGGTATTTCATGAGTGGTTTGTTTACTTAGAATATTATTCTAAGTTTGTTTATGGGAACGATAAAAAAAATGATATGTCTATTGTTGGTAATTGTGTACGAGGTTCGATATAGGAAAAGGTACACTTACACCACTAAGGTGGCAAACAAGCTTAGGTGCTCTCTTTCTGATTGTAAGCAGTTATCGTAGCATTTAGACATTTTTAACACCAGAGACGTCGCTTATGTGCGTTCACATTCGCTACCTATCTAGTTAAATAAAATGGAAATTTAGTACACTTACCGGATATAACAGCTGATCCACTTAAACTTAACTTAAAAAAGGTCACAAACTTTCCATCACACTTTCACACAACCCCATAAAAAAATCCATCGGCGTTATATCAGGGGATCGGAGAGCCCATTGGACTGGCCCTCCCCTTCCTAACCACCTCATGGCGTACGTAACGTCCAGATACTCGCGAACACGCAAGGCGTAATAGGCTGGTGCTCCATCGTGCTGGAAGTATAAACCCCTTAGATGTTCAAGTGGAACATTTTCCAGCATACTGTCCACTTGTGTTTGCAGTAGGTGAAGATAGGTATCCGCATTCAGTCTCTCTAAAAAAACTGGTCCTAACACTGTCACCGAGTGTTGTATTGTAAATCTGCGTTGGAAATGATCGGGCCGCACTGCGTGTGAAGGTTAACTCGTCTGTCCACAAAATGTTGAGGCGCTCCTCCCCATGAAGCCAACGATAGAAGTCAACACGAGGCGCATGATCTTGTGGCATGAGTTCTTGTACCCTAGTGAAGTGGTATGGATGTAAGCCTTCATCGTTAAGTAACTGCCATGTTCACGAAACCTGTACACTGTGCCGAGGATGGCGTGATGGCTCACTCGTATTCCGAATCTTTGCAGTGATGTTATAGCACCCGCGATAACAAAGTACCATTTGGAGATACTCCTGATTAGAGTAACAATGTCCAGGCATGATTACGGTCACGCGTAGTAGTGTAGTGTGCGACACTCGGAACAGACTGACCACGCGTGCGCCATCTACTACGCAGCGCGGTGGGTACATGGATGGCGCATGCGCGGTTAGCGTTTCTACGAAGGCCCGCTAAGCGCGCCTGCGTACCTGCATACCGTGTCGCGTGACATACTTGTATTTTCCTAGGTCGTTGGATTCATACAACAGATAGCAATTTTTTATGATGGATTTTTTTTTTGTATGAAAGAATTTGTAACACGTGGGGCATAAAATATATTTATTATTATAATCATCATACATAACCAGTGATCGGATAATCGGGCGCTAATATACCTAAACTTCATTTTTATTCCCACAAAAGAAGAATACGCACATGCCTTTCAGAACCCCGGATCTCGGAGTCGTTTGAAATTCCTGAGATTGCTAAAAATGTTACCTGCATACAAAATAGTTAGAACTCGTTGTGAAAATGATATATTTTCATTGAATAATGCTTACATACCCTCTCGTACTTTCAAGACGGCTGTTCCTTGTTAAACTCTTATTGTATTTTTTTTTAGATTTAAAAAGCCGATTCTAATGAAACTTTTAATTTACAATAAAAGTTTTATGAAAACTGGTTTCGTAACAGGCCAGCATCCTAAACTACGAGTACTTATGGAATTGAAACAATTGTAATTTTATGTGTAGCACCATTTATTTTCGTACAAAAGCAAATTATAATTATAAAATCTATCACAAAAAATATGAATGAGAACTGTTTTAGTAGTAACCACTGCTATATTTTCATTATGTTACTTATAGATGTTTTTACTAAATTGTTCAATCCTGGGTATCCCGGATTACTTATTAATTCAGGAAGGAATATCCATATTATTCTTTCAAGGAAAGAAGTTTAGGTATATAAGCGCCCGATTATCCGATCACTGTACATAACACTATTTCCCATTTCAATTTGGGCATATTATTTAAGAACACCATATATATGGTCAATTTGGGCATATTATTTAAAAACACCATATATATGGTGTTCTTAAATAATATGCCCAAATTGAAATGGGAAATAGTATTATGTATGCTGATTATGATAGTAAATATATTTTATGCCCCACGTGTTACAAATTCTTTCATAGAAAAAATAAATCCGTCTTAAAAAATAGCTTTCTGTTGTATGAAACCAACCAGTAATATAATACTTACAAGCATGCCATGCGGTATATAGGATACGCAGGTACACGCAGGCGCGCTGAGCGGCCCTTTGTAAAAACGCCGAATGCGCATCTATCCGCGCAGCCATCTACGTAGCCTCCGCGCCGCGCTGTGTAGATGACGCACGCGCGGCAATCGTCTATCGTATATATAACATCACTGCACAAGCGGTAAACTTGTACGAACAACGGTTCGGAATCAGATTTAGTGTAAACGTGTGGGCGGGTATACTCGGTGACAGAGTGTTAGGACCAGTTTTTTTAGAGAGACTGAATGCGGATACCTGTCTTCACCTACTGCAAACACAAGTGGACAGTATGCTGGAAAATGTTCCACTTGAACATCTAAGGGGTTTATACTTCCAGCACGATGGAGCACCAGCCCATTACGCCTTGCGTGCTCGCGAGTATCTGGACGTTACATACGCCATGAGGTGGATAGGAAGAGGAGGGCCAGTCCAATGGGCTCCCCGTTCCCCTGATATAACGCCGATGGATTTTTTTTTTATGGGGTCGTGTGAAAGATTTAGTGTATGGACAAACTGGGCATGATATTGAAAGTGTAGAAGAATTAAAAAGGCGTATTGAACGTTTATTTATTAAAGTGAATCGTGAAAGAGACACGTTACGTAAGGTTCAGAGACATGTACGCAAACGTGCATACCTTTGTATAGAACGCCAGGGTGGGCTTGTGCAACAATTTTGTATTTAGTGTCGTGATTGTAATGTGTTAATAACTTGTAAATAAACTGATGAACTTTTAAACACGCCAAGTTAATGTAACAAACGTTATCCGATAGCTTTTTATTTTTCAATATCAAACCACGTCTATCTAGTCTATAATGTTATCGTAACAAACACTAAATACTTAAATTTAACGTTATTACATTAATTTGACAGTCCAAAGCCTGTGTAAAAGTGTGATGGAAAGTTGGTTACCTTTTTTAAGAAAAATGGATCAGCTGTTATATCCGGTAAGTGTTCTAAATTTCCATTTTTATTTAACTAGATAGGTAGCTCAGCGCTACTCTACCGGCGTTAACTAAGTAGGTACTCACCGAATGTGAACGCACATAAGCGACGTTTCTGGTGTTAAAAATGTCCAAATGCTACGATAAATGCTTACAATCAGGAAGGGCCTAAGCTTGTTTGCCACCTTAGTGGTGTAAGTGTACCTTTTCCTATATCGAACCTCGTACACAATTACCATCAATAGACATATCAATTTTTTTATCGTTCCCATAAACAAACTTAGAATAATATTCTAAGTAAACAAACCACTCATGAAATAACTACCTAATGCATTGAAAATGTATCTAAGTGTAAACTAATCAGACTTAGTGATGGATGTTTGTTACCTCGTATGAAGCAATCGGCTGTTTCATCAATGTGATTGAACGAAAAGCAATATTAATTACGAAGCATTTTGTAAAAAAATGTTCAATCCATACCTAATAATGTGGAATGAATGCTTTGGATCAGGCACATCGTTTTTTTTACTACGTCGGGAGACAAATAAACATACGCCCCACTTGATGTAAAGTGGTTACCGTAGCCTATGAACGCTCCTACTAAGGTTTATCGCGGGTTGCCACCCCCGTTGCTCACACAACAACTCCTCTCACTGCTTTCTGGTAACATCACTCACTCACATTAAATCAACAACCCTCCAGTAAGTTGTTATTTTCCTGCGGTTTTCTGTGAGATGGAGGTACTTCCCCTGTCGGACTGCTTTGATGCGCCCTACCTACCTATGTAAAAAACATTCTTAGCTGGCATAGTTACAGCTGTCATAGGTATTTTTTTTTGTATACAACGTTGGGAGGCGTACGGTCGACCTGATGTAAAGTGGTTATCGTAGCCTATAATCGCTTGCAACACAGAAAGTATCGCTTGCGCGTTGCCACCCCCGCTACTGATACAGAAACTCTTCAGGAGCTCACTCGTAACCTTACTCACTCGCAGGAATAGTTGTTCTTTGGCTGCAGTTTTCTGTGAGGTGAAGGTACTTCTCCAGACGGGCTGCTTTGATGCGTCCTATCTCTCTTAACTGAGCTTTACGACAGTAATTCGAGACAGGCTGTGGTCGGCGCTGCGTCAATGGCGTGGTCGATTAGACTGACGATCGGTCGGGGTTGATACCCCGTCAAACTGAATTATAACGGCGGGGCAATCATTATGCACCATGAACCAAGTAGGCACTTTATTTATTTGATTTCCCAAACTTTTTTAACGATGCCGGGACACGAAGTTTCTTCTAGTCTATCGTAACAAATAAACGATATTCTTTCTCCCGTTGAAGTTCGTGCATATAAAAAAAAAACACCTTATATAGATATGCCAATTCGTACTTGAGATATCATAAAAAAATAAATTTCATATAAAATGTATGAGAAATGTAATTTACTTCTTTTTTTTGTTATTTTTTCCATGTTTTAATATTTATTATCCTATTCCCGACGAAGACAAATCCAAAAACACAAAAATCATAAAAATTGGTCCAGCCGTTCTTGAGTTATAAATGGTGTAACTAACACGACTTTGTTTTATATATATAGATATGCCAATTCGTACTTGAGATATCATAAAAAAAGAATTTCATATAAAATAAAATGTATGAGAAATGTAATTTACTTCTTTTTTTTTTGTTATTTTTTCCATGTTTTAATACTTATTAAAATTTAAATTTACTATTCCCGACGAAGACAAATCCAAAAACACAAAAATCATAAAAATCGGTCCGGCCGTTCTTGAGTTATAAATGGTGTAACTAACACGATTATATATATATATATATATATATTTACATTTTACGTATGATCTTGCGCCAAGGGTCGAAAATTTGCAAAGGATGCTGCGTCCGACCGGTATACTGCGTCCGATATACGGACGCAAGATTAACCCCACCTGATTTTCACCCAACAGGCTCCATATCACCTATAAAACGCGTGGGCAAAATATCGGCCTGGACGTGTTTTGACCTCTGAGGTGTAATTCGCCGTATTTTTTAGTTCTGGGACTTACCGCGCAACTTTCTGAGGTCGTTACTGCGCGGCGTATATCGGAGCGACGTATATTAACATTTTTTGTCTATACATTTCTCCGATTATCCTGCTGCTATATATTGTAAATAATATTCATGTTTTTATCAGTTCGAAGTGGCGATTTAAATGCTTCCGTTAAATTTGTTTCGAGATAGATGTCTGCGGGGAAATGACAAAAGGAAAGGGGGGAGGGGCAGCAGAATCGCGCGGTCGAGGGGCCACTATTTTTACACGTATTTAATATCTTCTTTTGCGACTATGTATGGGAACAAATATTGAAAGACGAATTTAACCAACTTGTAATTATCGTATCAATTACTAACTTCGCGAATGCATGTTAATCCAATGACAATAAAATAATAATAAAAATGTATAATTTGGTTCGACCGAGCTGGTGTGATGATGCACCCCGAAGGTGGATTGTGAAACTCTTTATTGATTACTAGTATACCCCCCGAGTTTGGGCTCGTTTGGTTAGTTTTAACGAGTCGCATACGTTACACTTGGTGACACTGTTCTGACGATGCATTTTGGAGGTGGATAGTGGAACTCATAAACTGTTACAAGTAAACCCCTCGAGTTTGACCTTAATTGGTTTGTTTTAACTAGTTGAATACTTTAGACTTCGTGATAAGTATCTGAGAATGCATCCTGGAAGTGGATAGTAGAACTCTTTAATGGTTACTATGTAGTAAAGTCATCGAGTTTGAGCTCCTTTAATTTGCTTTGACGAGTCGAATATGTTACACTTGGTGACGACTATAATTTTTACATTACTATAGGACCTGATTGTGGTGATGATGCATCCTGGAGATGGATAATGGAACTCATAAATGGTTACTAGTAAACCTATCGAGTTGCAGCTTATTTGGTTTCATGACATTAGACTTCATGATGTGGGTCTGATAATGCATCCTAAAGGTGAATAAAGGAGGAATTCTTTAATGGTTTCTAGTGAACCCATCGAGTTTGAGCTTATTTAATATATTTTAACGAGTAATACTTTAGACCTCGTGATAAGGGTCTGAAGACGCATCCTCGGAGTGGATAGTAGAACTCTTTAATGGTTACTAGTAAAGCCATTGAGTTTGAGCTTCTTTGATTAGCTTTGACGAGTCAAATATATTCTACTTGGTGACGACTATCTTATGATGTATCCTTAGATAGTGGATATTTCTTGTACATTTCAAGTCAAGAGATTAAGATAAGATTCATTCTGGATTCAACGGGAATTTTTCTTCTTGTTGAACGATCACAGTGCCTGTGCCCACGCTGTCATGATTCTGTAGAGCATTAAAATTTTCATTCCTAACCAAGTCCCAATTATTGTTCATGAGGTCTTGTACAGATGGGGTACAACGTAGGCGGGGTGCATGCTGACCCCAATCTAATGGCTTCTGAACAATTGCTGTGTTAGCAGAAGGATTGGCAACGATACTTTTTACACTACATGGGTTTATTGGTTTGTTCATCTGATGCTATTGTATAAAAAATCTCCTGCTTCCCCAATACTTGTAACCACGGGACAATGAAGTCGCTACATGTAGCAAGTCGATGATATGTATAAAGAATAGAATAGGGGACAAGAAACAGCCTTGTGGTATGCCAGTATTTAAGAGCAACATATTCAAGCAAGTACCGCCAACTGCGACTTTGATGCTCCACATGCAATTAATGCTGGACACTACTATTGAAGCTTCTTTAATTTCGCAAATAGTGCCATTTGCCACATCCGATCGAATGCATTTAACTAAGTCTAAGCTAGTGGCTAAATCTTCACCTTTGAGTTTAATGATAAGTTTAGTACACTAGAACATCCCAACTGAGTAGAAACGACTTATGTTTTCCACAACTTTAGAAAAAGACATAATTACTATAGGAAATAACATTGGATTAATCAGAGCCTATCCTGTGTTGGCATCCAAATCTCCAGGTCTCTCTAGTGTTAGAACAGGCCAGTATAAATCATGCTAACTTGCAGACGTCAAGTGGTAAGTCCCTTTCATAGCTCGGGGCGTCTTACCTTGGACTCTTAACAAAACCCTCAAACCATGGCAGGAACTTACCACTGCTGAATCAGATGAAGAGAATTTTCCTATCTTGCAGAATGGCAGTAGCGAAAGTGTTGGTATAGGCGCAGTGCTTATCCAAAAATACTAAAAACCCATTCTAATATTCTTATAATTTGGGGCCATCACTCAGTAAAAATCCTAATAGGAAAGTTATAGAATGGTAGCCTTTTCCGTCTGGTACTTACATAAGTGACGTAAATAACAGCATTCGAACTCAATATTAAAAATTGCGTTCCATATACTGAGGCTGATCTCCCCGCTTTGATCAGTTGAAAGTTTTGATATCGTAGGCACTAAGATCACACAGAATCATTATTTTACGGGAAAAGATTGCCTGTATAATTCTGTCCGTTGTCCTTTGAATCTGTTGTACAAGTGGAGATAACTGCTGGATACTATATCTATGCCGTCGTCAAAAAGAATCAAATTAATTTAACTGCTTTCTTGGTGATGTCGTTAAGCTCATACAATGTAGAACATAGGGTGTCACGTCATTTTCCTCTTTCTCTAAATTTAATCTCAATCATTTGACATTGAAAAATAATAATAACTAATATAGGGCGCTAATTTTAGCTCCCAAATATCTTATCAATGAGCTAACTAATTAGAGCTGGGCGTTCTGCTTCATCCCCCAAATCCGTAACGGTGAGTTAGTTGAGTTTCAAAGCAAAATCGTTCTACCAGCTGCGTTTTTGGATAAGAAAGAGAAAATCATAACTAGTTTATGTATCGTCTTTGGACCTACGTATGAGAGAGTAGAAGAAAAAAATATTTCGTCAGTACTGGAATGAAACACTTCGAGTGAGGAAGAGAGGCTGACAATTCTGGAAGGAGGTAAAGGCTAGTAGTTCGTCAGAATCCACAATCGATGAGACGAAGTCTAAAGATGATATCATTCTTACTAATATATGTGATGTGCTGAACGGTGACGTAAATATTTTTCGAAAAAGCATGACTATACCTCGGATGTTAATACTGAGAGTAAATCTATTACTGACCCCAAAATATCAGCAGTAGCAGCAGATACGATGTTAACCGAGATGATAATACTAGGTGGTACCTATACGTGGTACATGACACTCTCTGGTACTTATTAGGTTGGAGAACCGGGACAGTCACAACGGATTATAGACGCACAGTTACCATGTCTTGTATAAAGGGTTCACTGATTAGAATGAAAGACTGTAGAACACCGTGGGATGTACAGCGGTCTTTTAAAGATCTTGAGAAAACATTTGACAAAATTATGTTAAAGTATCTAGAGGCCATATTGCATATTGCAGCTCGCGTGTGGGAATTGTACAGCAATGTGCAGGTAAACGATAACTTTAGGACGTAGATTGAAGTCAGAAGCCATAGTACGCTTAGTTGGCGTATTTTACGAATGAAGGACTGCGTGTAAGTGACCAAATCGTGAATTATCTGCTTCATGCAGGTGATGGCATGTTGTTAGCAGAAACGCTGTTGAAAGACAAATATATAGAAATAGACGTACACTGAATGTAAAGAAAACAAATATGGTGTTAAAAAAAGAGCATTAACACAAACGCATATTAACGTTTATATAAATAATAAATAATGGTTATGTAGTGTGAGAATAAGTGGATCAGATTGTATATCTTGGATGTACTTTACAGGGATGTAAGGAACACCGATGATGTGAAATGATGACTAGTATGTGCAGTAGTAGTGCAGAAATAGTATGAACAGAGTGTGAAACTTAAGCTAAACAGCACAACTCTTTAATAATGCAGTATTAATCCCAACATCACATAATCGAAACGAAAGCTGGCTATAATAGAGAAAGCATGAAAGTAGATGATGTAAGAAAGTGTGTTGGTCAGAAAGAGAGTATTCGAGATACGATAAGATGAGGTACACTCCGTTGGTTAATACATGTAGGAAGAACACACGAGGATAGATTGACGAAACATATCTATCTACTTATAACTTCACACCAAATCCCTTGCGGGGTAGGCAGAGATAACCGAGCGCCACGTGACTGGATCCTTACATACCTTACTCGTTTCTTTAACATTAATTGCCCTTCTCATGTACGCTCGTCGGCTTCTAGAGCTCCTGACATCACCTTCTGATAGAACACGGCCAATTTAATCATGGTAGGTAAGTCTTCGCCTTCCTCGGCTCCTACATCCTTCCACTTTTGCGTTGTATATCTGCTTCGTCATCCTTTCATCATGCACTCTTTCTACATGTCATAATTCAGCACAGACGACCTGTCTTTAATAATAATCTTTAATTCTACCATTTGATATCATTGTTGTACCAATATGCTAATGTGATTTTTTTTGTGATTGACAATTTAAAAAGAGACCTATATTGACAAGTTTCTTTCGGCATTTCTTCTTTAGTCATTTCCAAAATGCTAGCAGATTAAAAAAAAAAAGTGAAATAAGAGAATTGATTAAGATACAATTAGACTATATTTCAAAAAATGTAAGACGTGTCTAAGTCCCCGCGAGGGGCCAAATAAAGATTTTTTATTACTATCTTTCATGTGCCACATTGTTTCCATCAGGAACGGGTTTTAGAAGGGAGCAATTTACACATACCATATACGGAATATACAGTGTGCCATATAATTTTCGTCACGAACGGACGTATTAAGTGAGCACAATACACCAAATATATACGAAAATATACAGGATGCCTGAAGTTTCTCAATACGAACGGACGCATAATGTTAGCAAAGCATATAAACTATATACAGAATATACACATGTGCCCCATGGTTTCCATAATGTATGGACTCCATAAACAAGCGAGAATTATTCAAAATTGAATATTGTGGTATGTAAAGTAAATGTAATATCTTTATGACTACGGTCTTAGTTTACAATAAAACAACCAATATTCACAGTAAAAACAATTAAAATACCATTGGAAGTGGGAGACGCAATAAGTATCGAAAATGAAAAGACGCAAGATCACGTCTGCGATTTAAATATATATATATATATATATATATATATATATATATATATATATATATATATATATATATAGATATAGATTAAGATTGTAAACAACCGAATTCGCAATGATTGTCGGCGTGCTTTCAAACGAATCAAAACAGGTGCCGGCGGCGAGAGGCACGCGCCTTTGGTAGTGATGTGACCGACACTCACTGCAACACAATTATAATCTATAAAATATCTGCCTTAAGGTTTATTTTATGTTGAAACAAAAGTTACTATTTTTTTTTCTATGCAAACCGGAGTTCTTTTTACATGGGGTTGATTGAGTTATAACGCTGGGCGTCATAACATGGGCGCCGTGAAAATGCCCGTACCGTGTCCGGTACGGGTAGAGGCGACGCCCGCGGCGCCCCCTACATCGCTGCGCCCGTGTGCACTGCACACCCTGCACACTAGGTAAAGCCGCCTCTGGGAGTCAGCATTTTCCTATGCCCAACAAAGTCTCAACCAGGTTTCGGACTGGCTCCAATGTAATCTTCTTACTCTAAATGCACAAGAAACCAAATACATACCTTTGTGATTACTAACACTCCAGCTCCTTGCTCATACTCTCTCAAATCCATGTCTCACCTCATGTTCCTGTCCTACCATATCCTCTGCTGACTCAATAAAACATTTGGGGGTAACTGTGGATAAATGCCTAAATTTTCGTACCCATATTAATACTATGGCAAGTAGAATCCGTAAACTAATGTATATTTTAAGACGCTTCGCCTTGTTGCCAAACTTGCTATAGTAAAATAGACATATACTGCCCTATGCCAATCTCTAATGACATATTGCATCACCTCTGGGGGTGGTGCCACTAAAACTGCTCTGATGAAACTAGAAAGAACCCAAAGAAAGCCCTCCTCAGATTATGTACTTTCAAACCCATGCGTTTCACCACCCACGAACTATACCAGTTTTGCGAAATCCTCACAGTGCGGCAAACTTACATTCTTCATGCCATGCTTAAACAACACAAACTAACAAACAAACCTAGTACATCCCAAGTAAGGCGAAACCATTTAGTAGCACAATCGTCATTCAAAACATCATTCTCTCATCGTTTCTTTTGTTTTTTGGGTCCTTTTTATGTACAACCGACTTCAGCGTAAACTCAATATAGTAGCAATGACCAAATTCCATTGTAAAAGGAGTATAACCACGCTTACCTATAATCCCTTAACTATACAGACACTGAGAATCTCCTCATTCCCATCCGATGACAAATACCAACACATGCCTATGACTGCATCCAATTGCCAATCTCATACACACAGTTTGCACAGTGCAGTCACCACATTCACTCACAGACACACTCACACTTTCACTCATTCATAAATTTATACACATAACACACGCGCTAATATACAAACTCATAGAATAAATTTACCTAATTTTTTGTGTATAAATAGTGTCACACTTACGAGAGGTGAGAACTGGTGATCTGAGATACAGGCTCCGCCTAGTTTAGACACCGGTCTCACAAATTCCTATTTTTTATTTCTTTGCGACTAAAATGTGATTCTATAGAATTAAGTTTATCAGTTTTATCACATAGGATTTTGTGAAATAAATAAACGTTTTTATAAAAAAAAAACATATTACTATATTTGTATTTTTGGACATTGTAAGTATGTACATATTTTTAATTATCACTTGCTGAACGGTGTGTAGTAAAACATCGCGGGGAAACTCACACGTGCAAGAAATTATATCTTGAATGATCTGTAAGTAATCAAACTTAAGAAAGGTCTGATTTCCCCCCGTGGTTTGTGGAGGTGTAATGGCAGTCGCTCTATATAAAAACCAGTTTCTACGCCAAACGCTTAGGCTTAGTAGACCTCACCAATCCTAAGGGATTAGGAAATGGAATAACGCCAGGAAAAAGAAATTGTTTATTTCTAGCAGGTTACATGGATCAAATTCCATGGTGTTCTACTATATACTGTTTGTAAATCAAATACAATATAGTGGAACACTTTGAAATCATACACAAATAACGCCATAATTCCTTGGTATTTATTCCTTGGCCGCGGTAAATAACGCGACTTTGACACCAACGATCGTAGGTTCAATTCCCGCACAGGACAAACATTTGTGTGCACAAACATATCCGTTTGTCTTGGTCTAGGTGTTTTAAAGAGAGGTAGGGCGCATCAAAGCAGCCCATCTGGAACAGTATCTCCACCTCACAGAAAACCGCAGCCAAATAACACCGCCCTAGAGGTTTTTTTATTTTTGCGTATCAGTGAGGTCATTAGTAAACACCTTAGGAGTTACTGTGTTAGCAGCAGCGGTGGCATCGCGCGAGTGATACTTAATGTATTACAAGCGTTCATAGGCTACGGTAACCGCTTGACATCAGGTGGGCCGTATGGCCGTGTGCTTATCCCGACGTTGTATAAAATAAAGATGGTTCCCAATCAACATAAATTAATTACACTTCTAAAAGAAGAATGTAATTGAAAATTTGGTTATCACGTGTTTTATCACGTACTTGCATCAATCACTAAATAACTGGGTTATGAGCATGTCATATGTAAACATATGGCTAACATTTTGACGGGCCCGGTGTTGAAGTGGTTAGCGATGCTACATTGACACCAAGACTTGTGTGTTTGATTCCCACACATGAATAACGGTAGTGTGTATGATTTTTTTTTATTGGCAGAGCTGCGATAGGCAGCGGAGCCACATTACCCTCAAAATTGCCGTTTGGGGTAGACTGATGTCATCCAGCTAGCGTTTAGACGGTAATAGTGAGAAACTCCAAAATCGACACACTAATAGCTAACATATTGTAGTTTTGTATCCTTTAATTTGAAATTTAAATGTTCGTTGGTGAGGAAGAACGGTCCAAAATCGTTCCAATTAGAAAAAAAAACATATCGTCGGCCTAATATATTAACCTTCTAAGTCCATTTTCGCAAACTTTACAGGAGGATGAAAAAACTGAATATTTTTTTTATTTATACAGTAATCGTAATTTCTAAAATACCGTTGATTTCTATATATTTGTTTAATAATTTAAACGTATAATTAGTAAGATATCTTATTTAATTACTTCAAAATCTTAAAATTAAATGATTAAGCTGTTTTACATTTTGAAGATTTTACTTGATTTAGGACTTAGCAGTTTTTAGGCTCATTTTAATTAATTTAATAATCTTGGAAATAAAACAATTTAAATTAGTAATCATTATTTAAATTTTAAAAATGTGGTAATTATAAACTTCTATCAAATCAGTCGTAATTTTATAGCTAATAGTCACTTATTATTCTCAAGAACTCTAATAAATTAAAGCTTTTTTAGGAACAATCATTGTATTCTATCCTAAATATTTTAAGAGTAATAATTTTAACATAATTATATTTAACAGGCACTTCTTTAATCAAAAGATATCACAATCGATATAACTATATTTGTAGTATTACTAACTGAATCATAAAAATTCTAGAAAAAAAAAACAATAGTTTTCTGAAAATCTTAAATTAACAACTGAGATCACCTACTTCCATAAGACAATAATTATAAAAAAATTTAAAGAATTTTATGATTCAATCATAAAATTTGTGATAATCATTTGGCAGTGTCATTTTAATTTATTGCAAGTTGTCATACTTGCGTGTAGTTATTTTCCGCCTTTGATGGTATAACTGCGGTAGATCAGTTATCTCACAAGGATTACATTGCAAAGATCTCCTTTGTGGTATAGGTTTCCAATCATCCCTAAAACCTGGTTTGTATAGTACAGATCCATTTGACTCGTAACGCAGTGCACGGATATCTGTCACCTTGGGATCCCCTTTGGTTCTGCCAGGCCGAATGCTTCTAAAAAACTGAATTTTGTCAAATTTTTTGAAATTATTGTTGGTTAAATATTTGACAATATAAGGCGCTGGACATTTGCGCGCATGTTTAGCGATCGATATATATTCCGCAGGCACATTGATCACTCTATCCTTTAATCGACGTTCAATTGTGCGAGTGCATGGAATCTGCCTCCTTTTGGGTATGCCCGACTTCTAAAAATGTTTGTTCTATTACTATGTTTCTGTGTCTCATTACAGTATTTAATAGAGCATTGGACAAGGTACAATTTCTATTTTGGTAAGTACAACCATCACTATATATAATAATTGTTTTGTTATTTTCACTTTGTTCATTAATTCAGATATCACTGTGTTTTCCAAAAAATCGACCCCAATGGAGGCAAATTCCTCTGCATTAAGGCCGCCTTCTACTTCGTTCCATATGAAGCAGTAACCATCCTTGTTTTTTAAATTGAAAAAGCAAAGGTTGTGAACTTGTAGTTTTGTTTTATAATATAGTGTACTGACATTTGATTTAGGGGCCAATAAAACTGCTTGTAAGTCCACTGTAAAAACGTAGTTCTTTTTTTCCAAGATGTTCACGGTATTTTTCTTCTGTAACAGCTCCTACTTTATAACCGGCACATTTTTCGCACTGATCCTTTTTCGGTTTAAATAGGGCAAAAATATTTTCTTCAAATAAATTCGAAAACAAACTGATCGAAAGTGGTTTAATATTTCGCTCCTTGCACCACTCATCAACATAAAATTGATAGAGACTTTCTTTGGACTTCCATTCTGGCAAAAGGTACAACTTAGTTGATGTTGCTCGACAATAGTGCGATTCCATTACCGGCAGAGATTCTAAAAACTCAATAAGGGCTTGTTTTGGCTCAGATATAGACTCAGATGTGCGATTTACAGATCTCAATGTACTAGGGAACGCGTTGAAAACTCCAACTTCCAATTCTGTACCGTCCATCTTCCTATATCCAAAGTATTCAGAAACATCTTTCGACATACTTTCACATTTACATCATTTACTTTTAGATAATATGCGAATGTATTAGCTCTCTTTGTCTGTCGATTTCGTGGTCGGACAGCCGGGAACATACTTACCCATTCGTTAATTAGGGTTTTCTTTTCACCCCAATCGAGACTCCAAAATTTATTGAAAATATTTTTTCTTGTATCATCATCAAATGCTTCACATTTTAAAACGCTGTTCTTCCCTATTTTACAGGAACATCTTGGTTTAAGAGCTCGAGCTTCTTTTTGTTTGTTATAATCCCATGAGCCTTCCTTTTTAACTCTTCCAAAATACTTCTTGCCTTCCTCTCTTCTTTTTTTATTTTTCTCAACAATCCACTCATTTTTATTTACTTGAAAACGTTTCTTACGTTTCGTACTCTTCATTTGGTCAAGTGTGTCAGACTCAGAGTCAGAATAAGGTATAAGGTTTTTGTCAACGTCGCTATCATCTGAGATCGGTGGATTAGGAATAATTTCGCCAATAAGTTCGCCAGGGGAAATAACTTCAAATGTTGGACTGGGAAGAACATCGAAACTATTTATGTTATCCTAAATCAAAACACTTGTCGCTGTAGATTCTATTCCAATATTTGCGGTTAATAAAATAAAATTGTCATTTGTAATGCAAGGATGAGACATATTATTGAATGAGGATATGTTGTGATCATCTGTAGGTTTATTTGTTCCAGTTGAAAGTATAATATCAGAGGCAGTTGAACTTAATATATTATTAGTTATCACATCGCTTGATAAATCAGTTGACGGATTTAAAATGAAGTTGTCATTTATTTCATATTGAATTTCGTTCGCTGGTGTATGTTGGTGTACTAATTTTGTTAGATAGGTAATATTCAAACTGAACATCGTCTAAAACTCGCATCATGTTATAATCAGACTCCGAATCCATATTTTCAGATGTATTCTCCGAGTTAATAGTGAGAGCTACTAATTTCTGTCCTCTAGATGCCATACTGAAAATTAAAAAGAACTAAATTATCTATGTGTACAGTAGGTACTAAACAAATAAAACTTTATTCACAACAGATTTCCTTGCATGAACTATATCAGACTTAATTGGAGGCTTTGGTTCACTTCCGATCTTTTCCAAAAAATGTTATAGGTATAATTTTTGTGCACCTAAAATTATTTTTAACTTTAATTCACATACTATAATGCCATAAATGGAACCAATTTAAGCATAATGTTTAAATAAATTTAAACTATTTGAAATGCTAAGTCCCTTTTTGTAAAAAAAAATATAAGTTCGAAATACTGCCAAGTCCTTAATATTTAGGCTATAACTTAATGTGACTAAAATTATAGGAAATAAACGTCTTTTAAAAGAAAATACTATTTAACAAGATAGACTTAACTTATTTATAATTTATCACTTGTATGCTCAAATTATTTATCATTACTATTAAAAACTTCGCGCACCGTAACAAACACGTCGGTTCAGGTTCATTCTCAGTACAAACTGGGGCCTCAAAAAGGATTTGACAGATTTTCTGTGTGGTGATTGGCTGTTACTTACAAAGCAGTTTTTCCAAAACGTATTTTCATACATTTAAATGTATAATATCGCCGTTATTCCTTCATGATTAGGTGGATAATCGTTTAAACTTTTTGCCTATATCAAAAAGTCAATTTCGACCAAAAATGGATTTAGCAGGTTAACATATTAGGCCGACGATATGGGAAAACGTATGGCCGGCCACTCTGCAGTGCAGAGTCTGCACTGCACTCCCATCAACAGAAAAAGTAACAGCACTCGTCGCTAGATGTCGTACAGGGTTCCATATATTTTTAAAAAATTAA
This sequence comes from Pyralis farinalis, assembly GCA_947507595.1. NCBI lineage: Eukaryota > Metazoa > Arthropoda > Insecta > Lepidoptera > Pyralidae > Pyralis > Pyralis farinalis. The sequence continues at coordinate 7,322,526 of OX382259.1, read as the reverse complement.
AAATAAAATATTTAAATATTTTTTAAATTTAAAAAATATCAGCTCTGCCTACACAGCTTGCTGTTATTTACTAGTATAACGTCGGGAGGCATACAACCAAGCATACGGCCCACATGTTGTAAAGCGATTACCTTAGTCTATGAACGCTTGTAATACGTTAAGTAAACTCGGGTGATGCCACATCTGCTGCCAACACAGCAACTCCTTAGGAGCTTACTGGTGACCTCACTCACACCCAGGAGCACAACAACCCTTTAGAGAGTTGTTACTTGGCTGCGGTTTTCTGTGAGGTGGAGGGTATTTCCCCAGTCGGGCCTGTATTGATTAGTTTAACCTGTCTTTGGTAAGAGCTTTGTTTATTAATAGGGGTTACAGTGTAGTGTGCATCACCAGCAGTTGAGGTTGGTTTAAACTTTAAAGATGAAAGGGTGTCGCTTACATTCCAGACTTCAAAGATAATAGAAACAAAAGGATTAATCCCAATTATTGCAATTAGATATTGTAAGGTACAATAAACTAGTGGAATTCAGGTAATACAATAATGTTTTTTTATACAACGTTGGGAGGAATACAAGCATACGGTACACCTGATGTAAAGCGGTTACAGTAGCATATGAACATGTGTAATACGTTAAGTATCACTTGCGCGATGCCTGCTCTGCTGCTATCACAGCAATTCACACAACACACCACACAACACAACCCTCCAGAGAGTTGTTATTTGGCCGCGGTTTTCTGTGAGGTAGAGGTACAATATCCTGACGGGCAGCTTTGATACGCCGTACCTGTCTTAAAACACCCAGACGATGACAAATATACATATTCATGCACACAAATGCTTGTCCTGTGTGTGAATCGAACCCACGAGCGTCGGTGGCAAAGTCGCGTTATGAACCGCTGTGCCACCGAGCACGTCAAAAAATGTGGTTTCGCTGAGCTGGAAGAACCTCCGTCTACTAGGATCTACAACTAACAGTCTAGATTCACATGGACACTTTTACAGGGGTCTACTGCCAAAGATTCAGATTGAAATTTTACATTCCGAATACCGCACTTCAAATTATAACAGTACTAACAACCTTCTGGTCTATCGTTAGAGCTCAATGGTCCCTGTCGCCTTACCTGAAGACGATAGCCATTAACTGTAGTTGAATTTTCGGCATCAAAACATCCGATCTGAATCGGTTTCACTAGAGTTGCGCCGAGTACTTTGTTATTATTCGGTACGTTTTATAGTACTCATACTCGGCCGAGTAAGTCGTTTTAAATACTGTATACTCTGTTAATATAATTTATGATAAAATATTGTTTTTTCATTAGGGATTCAATAAATAAACATATTTAATTTAGGCCGTGTGGCCTCGGCGTAAGAATAGGCCACTCCATCACAACCCGTGGGTGTCGTAAAAGGCGACTAAGGGAAATATCCAGGAGACGGGCAGCAGCGTCCCCTGCGTACTTTAATAACTTACTGCGGTTGCTAACCCGTCTGCCAAGCGTACCAACTATAGCAAAACCCCCCCTTTTTAGAGGAGAGGCCTATGTGCAGCAGTGGACGAATACAGAATGATGATGATGATGAATTTAGGTAACATTTAATTATTTGAATCACACAAAAAAATAAAAATGACCTGGAATATGGTACGAATTCTATAAATTAATATTGGATTAAAACGAAGCAAGTTATGATACGGGAACACTTTGGCGTTCTGACTTCGAGACGCGATTACCACTCGCTTGCTCGAGTCACTATCTAAACTGAACCGAGTAATACTCGGTCACTCGGTAAATTGTGTACTCGGCGCATCTCTAGTGGTGTGTTGATTGTTGCCGAAAATCGATACATATAAATAAAATTAAAGTGTCTGTCTGTGATTTCAAAATAAAGCCTTTACTATAAAAACATCTTAGAAAGCCTTTATCTTAAGCTCATATTGTTATTTTCACGTTACCAAAGCCTAAATACGCATTTTTAACTTTTTTGTCTGTCTGTTTGTTAGTCCGGGCTAATCTTCGAAATGGCTGAACCGATTTTGACGGGACTTTCGTATACGAATACGAATACGTATTTTTGTGACATAAAATAACTACGCATTTTTTGACGCTGTATAAAAATTGAATGGCGCAATGGTTGCGTCTACGACCCTGAATTTTGTTTTTTTTTTAACAGAAAGAATTTTAGGTCTACAGAGAAATTTATGAAATGAGAATGGGGAAGTACTGAAAGGTTTATTATTTTCTTGTAAGTGAGTATGGTCAGCGGGAAGCTGGTGAGGAGTTGCTGAGACAACAGCCGGCGTGGCATCGCCAGAGCAACTTCTTGTGTTGCAATTTGCAAATTTTTGAAAATTTGCCTTAGAGATGGTGAAGATAGTTAAGGAAAGACTTTTGTCAGAAAGGGGTTTAAAAAATTACCTACTTGCTAGACTAGCTAACTAGACTTTGCAGCTACATAATGTAGAGTTCCCGAGACAGATAGAGGTCCCGACTTGGTTGACAATGGAATTATTTGTAACATTGCTATTTAGATCTCGGGCGAATTGTTTGTTTTGTCGCATCTTCAATGACATATCATTGGGTCATCGCCCCAACCAAATAATATTTCTGTACGGCCGCGTCCAAATTTAGAACAAGTTCATTCTTTCCAAGAACGTGTAAGACAAAGCTGCGGCCATTTTATCGAACCGACATAATATTAGTTTATTTAGAGTAAAATACTATTGCTCTCGGCTAGACTGGGAGCTGTAACAAATTGGTGTGCGTGACATGAAGTAAGGCTGCTTGCTTCATCGACTCGTATATTGGACGGGCGACGACCGAGCGCTCACTGGATTGAAGTCAGCCGCGGGCGGAGCGGGGCGCGCGACCCTACGCAGTGAATCGAGCTCCAAGCGCCAATCAGTTTACTACAATCCCAACTCGACGTCGCATGTCGTTTCGCGAGTTGTTATGCCCGAGTGTATGGTGTTAGTGGAATAACATAACAGCAAATTGTTTTGTGCCGTGTTATTAGTGCTATTGTGTCATACTGCCGGTGCGACGGAGCCGGTTCACTTGTTGTGATGCATTGGAGGATATACGTATGGCTGTCTTGTGTAGTCCTCGCAGGATATGTACGAGCGACAGAGGTAAGGGGGACCCGTCTTAAATGCGGCACTCGCCCGGCTTTTTGTCTGGATTGTAGCCAGCGACCGGTATTCGATATTAGTCCCGTTTGGGTAGCACGAAAGTTGCATACTTGCTTATTTACTTGTGTAACTTTCAATGTCAACAATGAGTAATCTGTAAATACTAGTTTTCTTGAGATATGTACCTAATCTGTGCATCAGACCACGTTGTATAGGTTTCCTATTTATTATGGAACGTTACCTTGAACGTGTGTTATTTGTGTAGCATTCAATGGTCAGGTAAATAGTCGTCACCATAGGCCCTTCGCATTGATTTTGTGTTATTTCGGTTTGTGTATCGCATGCTATCGTTGGTAAACACTACGTACGTATTGGGAGCACCACAGTACGCCCACGTTTTTGGGAGAAAGTCAGCGACTGCATAACGCCATAATCTGACATTGAACGCACCCGGCTTTGATCGTAATTTGTGTTAAGAGCACACACGATAATGTTCGTAAATAAACCCTACCCTTTATAAAAATCGAGGTCGAATTACAAGGTTATAAAGTATCATCGATTTATTTACCCGTGCTATCAGTGTACGTACAGGGGTCAGGTATGTAGGTAAGTATGTACTTATTGCTTCTACTTATATTAACCGAGACGTCCGTACGTGGAAACTAAACGAGTCCATCCATCAGCAGAACAATAGACCTCGGAAACACAAATTAAGTACTAGCAACTGCATCACGGCTTCGGCTGATTTGTTTTTCCAGTTTTACACCACCACCAACTGCAGGGATACGGATCTTCTTTCAACCAAAGAGGTTTAGAGCATATTCCTTCACGAAATCCATTGGCTGTAACGGCTGTTATCTATCGACTACAGACGCGACCAACTGCTTAAAGTGGCCACTGAACACGGAGAAGCTAGATAAGTAAATTCATCCATGGACGGGCTGCGGTCGAGGTTGCTTAACCTGCGTGATTAAACTGATTTGCGCACGACACTATCGAGTGCCTTAAGTTCACACGGGAACTTTAAATAAGAAATAAAAAAGTGAGAAAACAGAATTCGCAGCTAATGTAGCATCCTAATATTAAAATAATTATCAGAATCGGATCAGTAGTTCCAGTGGTCACCTACAAACTAATAAACAATTACGACGTTTATATTATAATATTAGTTTGGACTGCTATCGCCCAGGGCTTAACCCGCATGGAGTTTTTTATTGCATGCAACCCCAAACATTTTCTATTTAAAAAATACCTAGCCTAAATCAAAGGTCGTATAAAGGAATCCTAACCATTCCAATTCCGAACCTAATAAAAAAATGCATCCGCCCTGTTCTTAGTTATGTTTTGAAGGTAGGTTACTTGTATAACGTAGGGTACATTCACCATCAGCACTGGGTATCTTGGTAGAATGTACTCTTGGGTACTCTTGTACCTTTCTATCTAAAAAGAACAAGAAATATATGTTAAAATAAAAAGAAAACACGCAATTGTGTATACTCAACAAGCCAAAAGACTGGAAAGACTATCTTAATTTACTTGAATATATTAAGGTAGTCTTTCCATACTCAGGTTAAGTAAAGTATAGACAACTAATCTAAACTCTTAGACCAAAAAAGACTACCCGTGTACATTCTAAAACCACAGCACTGTGCTGTGCAAAACAGGAGTATATCCACGACAATATAACAACTCGCTGGCGGGTTGTTGTGTTCCTGCGAATGAGTGAGGTTACCAGTAAGCTCTAAGTAAGGAGTTGCGGTGTCATCCCTCTAGGTCAGCAGACTTGTCATCGCGCGGGCGGTACTTAACGTATTGCAACTAATTGGAAGCCTTCAAGCTTCGTATATCACTTTGTATCAGGTAAGTCGTGTGCATTTGTGCCTCCCTATGTTGTATAAATATACCAACATACGTGGTCAGTTGTCTAATGACCATAATGACTTTGGTTAATTTGGTACAGGAATGCGCTGTATATTTTGTCCATAAATAGTGTATCTGTCGATGTATACCTTTACGCCAAGTCTCTTGTTGAGTAGGGCAGAGAGAGGGGGCGTTTTAGTGTAATACTCCTGGTCCTGGGTACCTGTGTATCTAAAAGAAATAAACAAACACGTACAAATGCCAAAAAGCTATACCCGCGCAAGGAAAAGCTGCCTAATATACTCAATTGTAAAAGCAAAAAAGGCTTAACGTGTATACATAAAACCTATAAAGCACAGAATAACTAACCGCTCATAACTTGAGCCAAAGCCAGAGTATTTCAACAACTTGAACTGAAAAGAAAAACTGTTCCCCATCTTATTATCTTAATTTATCAAATTGATATTAAAAAAATATAAAATTATACTTACTAAATTGATATTTAAAAATTATATATTATATATATTCCTGCGATTTTTACCATATCGTCGGTCCACCGGATTGCACTCGTGTCTAGTTTGCTGTAAGTTGAACAAAATAGGACTATCTAACAAAGTATAACCATAGCATGCATGAATGAAAGCACAAAGAATGAAACAAAAACAAGAGCTTATCTATGACTTGAACAAAAGTTAACTTTAAATCTAAAAACTTGATGCAAAATAAGACTAAAAAGTACCATTGGCAAATTTGTAATATAAACCATAATATAATACAAACCATCACCAACAGACGCGACACTGGTTTCGATATTTTTATAGTGATAAAAAACCTATTCAACATTCATCTTCCAAAAGAATGGGGTTCTTTTTGCAAATTAAATTAAAAAAAAATATTAAACTTTTTATTTTTCCTTAGAGAAATAATGTTTTGTCACAAAACATGACAGATTAAAAACAGTATCTGTAAGTGCAGATCAGTACCTTATTATCATACAATCTTAGTAAAATGAAAGCAAAAAGTACGCTTCCCACTACAATAAACAACCGTATCAGTATATAATTAGAGAACATCGTGATTGGTCATAAGATATATATGTTATCTTACAATAACAATCGGATTAATGCGCCTTTCAAAGAATGGAGGATATCATCAGTGCATCATGCTCCCTGTCGAGATTTTCCTGGCTATAGCGTGCGGGTCAATAAAAAGGTCATAGCTGAGGTACCTAACTGCTACAATCAAGATGGTCACATGCTTGTTTGCCACTTTCGTTTCCGCCCATGGTCCTTTTTATAGAACCTAAACTAAATAAAGACAAACTGAGTATCCGTAAATATAGATGACAGTAGACTATCTAGTTTTTCAATAATTTAAGTTTTGAATTTAAACTTTAAATTAGAAAAAAGTACCTCAGTATGTACACTTAAAAATGTATCTAAAGCCAACCATAGTATGGTTTACCGGAATCAAAGAAAGATGTATCCTGCAGCGTAAACTTGTTAAAAGGTAGGTAGGTAGGTACAGTAGAAAAATTCTACCTGAGTAAACTTAAAGCTAAAACAAAGAACCACTTTTTATGGTTAAAACCTTTACCACAAATAATAAATGCTACAGACGTGTACTCAGAGTGATTTTATTATATCTTAATATTTTGGTACTTTTTATCCCCGAAGGGAAAGGCAAAGGGATCTAGCCCATACGAACGAGTACCTAGGCCCAATCCTGAACTTTGAATATCACCTGTAAAACGATTGTGAATTTTACAATGTTTTCTTCATGGACTTAACACGTCATCCAAAAGGTGCATAGACGTGCTATATTTGAGTTTTTCATTACTGTAAAGTTTCAATAGCACTTAAGGTACAAAACACTATCAAAATTGTCACATAAAACTAATTTTATACCGAATTGTAAAAAAATCAATAATAACAACAATTACACTCGTCAAAAGAAGTCAATATCTTAAAAGATTGACTGATAATGAGTATGCGAATCTGACGTGGTCAGCTTTAATCTATGGTCTCACCAAAACCATAGACAAAATTTCAATGAAGGATCGAAATACAATCTTCTTATGTGTATATTCCGTATGGACTCGAAAATTTTCAGGCAATCTTCAGAATAACACAGGTGGTGTTCTTGTGAAGTTTGGTAGCGATCGGATCACCTATGCGTAACCGGGGCGGGTCACTAGTATACATGTAACATAACAGATAAGTTTACATTTTATTGTACAGACACAACAGACACATCAAACTCTAAAATTTGTCTGATATTTTGTCTGACCGTGGACTCTCGCGACAGGAACTGTCTTATTACATTTACGTTGTGTCTGTACATAATAACAGTTATTTCTCGGCCAATTGAATCTTAGAGCAGGAACTGTTATGTAATTTCTAAATTGCATTGTTGATGGACATGCTCAAAAAGTAGTTAACATCTTTGCCTCCGATGACTTCAAAGTTGCAAATGCCTTGCTTCAGGAGTGTTCACTTGGTTTGATGGCGGCTTTGCTTCCCAATGTAGCATATTAAAGACCAAAGAGACATTTAGCTAACTATACTTTACGACGAGCTCGGTAGCGCATTGTTAACCCTACTTTGACAACAACGCTCGTGGATTCGATTCCTACGCATGGCAAGCATTTATGTTTACAAATATGTTTGTTTACCTTGATTTAGGTGTTTTTAAGAGCGGTAGGGGGCATGAGTTTCTGGCAGGGGAAGTGCCTCCAGCTCACAGAAAACCGCAGCCAAATAACAACTTTGAAACCCTGGAGGTTTGCTGTGTTCCTGCGAGTGAGTGAGGTCACCAGAAACCTCCTAAGAAGTTGCTGTGATAGCAGCAGGAGAGTTAACGAGAGTTAACGAATACTTCCAAAGGATACTTGCTAGACCGGGAGAGCTTAGTATATCTACCATCTACTTAGCTCTCGTAAGCTACGAGTATCTACGTATTTATAGCGGTCTAGCAAGAATCCATACGTACTAGTAACATGTCTCCACGGAAGTAGCAATTAACGCTTGATAAGAATGCAGACTTAAGGCGACACATCGAAAAATTAGACCAACTTTCATCGAATAGTATAGGCTAATGACTAAACTGACGGATCTAAGATTTTAATATAAATAACTTCATTTCTTTATCTTGAATTTGCTTGCTCAAATACGCGATTGTGTAAAATTGATTCGATAATAATTACTTTCGAAAACACCTCCTGAAATTCATTATTTTTGAAATTACAACGAAGTTGTTCTGTTTATACGCTTCAAAATTACTTAAATCTATTAGTAATATCTATGTTTATAATATGGTTGCTGCATATTTTGATAAGTGAAACATGAAATTTTTTAAAAATATTTTAAGTTTCTGACAATTTCTAAGCGATCACATTCGTCTTGGGTGCTACGTGTTTTCGACCTTATTGTGCGGTAATGAGGATTATAAACGCGTTGACTAACTACATGGGGCCAGTCCGGCTGCAGCCCGCTTCGAGGTAAGACCTATGTCGACTGTCTGCTCGAGCTCGCTCCATTTACATCGCGACACCGAAGTTTTTATAATTAATAGTTGTAAATATTCAATATTATAGTATTTAGCGTAAGTGTATTATTATTAGATATAAGTAGTAAATAATATTATAGGTTTATATATATTTATTATACTGTTGTAATAATGGGGAACACTAAAAAGAAAATATATAGAATAAAAATACAAAGAAAATGTTCGTAGAATGGCGGAGGCGAACAAGACAAGGTATTTATTTTTTTTAATTATTATATTCATTAAACATATTATAATAACATTGGGTAGACATATTTCTAGTTTTTAGAACAGTTCCTAGGTATGGTTGGCCCAAGCTATTTAATTCCTCTTCAAACTTTTTTTTAATTTTGCTTACTTAATAACTCTATATAAAACTGCATTAATTAAATAAGAGTTATTTTTTGCAGGAATAAACAGTAACATTTGATAATTGGTATACATTATCCACAGGCTGACCGCGTACCTATATAGGACGCCAAACTCCTATTTTGTCCATTATAATCTGACCGAACTCCGACTTAGAAGTTGTACGTCGGTGGAGGTCAGGTTACGTTGGAAATTTATACCAATAAGGTTCGCGCTCTCAGCACATAGCAACCAGTGGAGACTCTTTATTTCTTTGTATTAAAATAAAAACTTATAAAATAGAATATTTTTGCTGTTTTGTTTTTTAGGAGAAACTTACTAAATAAACATATTCCACTAGAAGAATCACTACTCGATTTATATGCTACTTTAACGTAAGTGTCATACGGGACGACAAACTCATAGTAACCATTATAAGCTCACCGAACTCCGACTTAGACATTGTACGTAGGTGAAGGTTAGTTTACGTTGGAAATTTATCCAATCAGAAGATAGAAAACCAGTGGAGGTTTTTTTTTTTTTTTGTATTAAAATAATTACTAGTAAAATAGTATATTTTGATAGTTTTTAAAAAAACTCGGTATGTTTCATGTTAAAGAAGCGAGCGAGGTGTGTAAGTACCGAGTCATGTGGCGCTCACGAGGGATTTAGCGTGAAGATATAGATAGATAGTATACTTATACCCATGGTACTCGTGAAAACAAATAATATTTACTATGAACCAACACTGAAAACACGAAAAAATCATCTATTCTATACATTGTGGTTAGTATTGAACTATTGTACGGATTAGATTTATTTTGCAACATCAGAGATGGTCCTGGTTCTTTCTTCTTGAGAGTTTAATAAATAACAAGGAAACGTACAACAATACAAAACACAGAGTATACATAAGTAAAATACAATAAATGTCATTATACTGAAGTTAAAGTTATGAAACAGCAAGAAAATCATTTGTCACATGTTTTTTTTAAATATGAATAGATTATAAAATCTATTTGTATATATGTATATTAGGGTGTCCCTTATTTTTCAAAGTTTTTATTTTCTAACGCATATGTCTTAGTTTTGTTCATTTGCTTTTAAAACACTCGGAAATTAATTTTTAACTTATTTGGATTACGATAATCCGTGCCGAATTACATCGAAACATGTTCATACAAGTTGCGCGGCAGTGCCGCACGAACTCGCGGTATTCATTTGTTCAAATTCAAAGTCAAAATCTTTTTATTCCGTAAACATGGCTACATTTGTTTGGAATCGTCACATTTTTTTTCCCTACCGTGCAGTTTATGACTAGGTGAGCACTGATAAAAATACTGCCAAAAAACTCAGGCATCCCTCTTTTGGTATCCAAACAAATTTACATATTTTGTTAATTACATTATAATTGGATCGACTCACTCCCAGGCATTTTTATCATTAATATAGTCAGATACTTTATAATATGCCCTGCTACACAATTTGGCTTTAATAGTAGTTTTAAATTTGTTTATTGACAAATCTCTTATATTGCTGGGAAGTTTGTTATAGAACCGTATACTTTGCCCCATAAAATAATTACTTGTTTTGTGGAGACGGTTTGCATATAACACAAGATTATGCTTATATCTAGTATTTATGCTATGAGTATCACTCTTTTTACAAAATGAGTCTATGTTTTTATGGACATACAAAAGATTTTCATAGATATATTGCGATGCGACTGTTAAAATATTTATTTCTTTGAATTTTTCTCTAAGGCTCTCCCGGGGACCAAGTTTGTAGATAGCTCTTATGGCTCTCTTTTGCAATAAAAAGATGGTGTTAATATCCGCGGAGTTACCCCAAAGAAGAATTCCATATGACATAATACTATGAAAGTAGCTGAAATAAACTATTCTAGCCGTATCAATATCAGTGAGCCGTCTAATAGTTTTCACTGCATAAGCTGCAGAACTTAGTTTTCCTGATAATTTTTCAATTTGTGGGCCCCTTTGTAGTCTGGAGTCAATTGTTATACCCAAGAACACAGTTGTCTCCACAGAGGCTAAATTAGTTCCATTAACATGTACATTGGTAGCCACCTGCCTTACATTAGGTGTTGAGAACTTAATTACTTTAGTCTTTTTATCATTTAAAAGCAGATTATTAACACTAAACCAATGAATAACTTTAGAGAGAGCATCGTTAACTTCGTCATAATTACCTAACCGTCTATTAATTTTGAATGTCAGTTATTCTCGTGATTAATACGTAATGTTTTAACTTTTATAAGATGGCAGTGGAATTGAGAAGCAATAAATCAAGTATTTTCTTAGTTGGAGACGTAAATTATCAAATAATAGGCGCAAAATTACCGTCTAACCGTCAAGTTCTTCCTGTACTTTTTTATAAAATTCGCGAAGTTAAATTGACTGTTAGTGAAAGCGCATACCTAGTCATTCGAGAGTGTATTATATTTAGGGAAAAAGCTAGGATCCCTACCAGAGCTATACCTAACTGTGTAAAATAACTTGTGAATCTTCACCAGGAGGGAGTTGCAAAAAAATTCCAATTTTCTATTTCAATTTCAATCTAATTCAATCTGATAATTTTATTTCTCTTATTTATTCGAAATAAAAAAATCCTGTGTTTACTCGGCGCTATCAGCCATTATGACACTCGAACATCTATAACTTCAAGCCAAATCCCTTGCGGGGTAGGCAGAGAGAGCCGAGCGCCACGTGACTCGATCCTTACATATCTCACTCACTTCTTTAACATTCATTGCTCTTCTCATGCACGCACGCCAGTTTCTAGGGCTCCTGACATCACCTTCTGATAGAACATGACCAATTTGGTCATGGTAGGTAAGTCTTGGCCTTCCCCGGCTCCTACATCCTTCCACTTTTGCATTGTATATCTGCTTCGTCATTCTTTCATCTTGCATTCTTTCTACATGCCCGAACCATCGGAGCATGCCTCTTCTTTTTTTAACACCGACGCTCTCTTTCAGACCAACTCTATTTCTAACATCATCATTACGAATACGGTCTACAAGCCTTACGCCACAAATTTTGCGCAGCGCTCGCATTTCAACCGCGTTTATTCTACTTTCATGCTCTTTCTGCCATACCCAACTCTCGCTTCCATAAGTTAGCGTTGGGACCAACACTGCATTGTGTATAGCGAGTTGTGCCTTCTGGCTCAGGATTTTACTACCAAGAAGTTTTCCCAACGCTCCATTCACACTATTCCCAGCACTCACTCGTCTTTCCACATCTGCGGTGTACCTTCCATCCCTGCTGAAAGCGCATCCAAGATATACAAACTCATCCACTTGTTCCAACACTTCATCATCAATCGTAATCCTTACATTAGTTCTGGATTCTTCTCTTTCAAATACCATTATCTTTGTTTTCTTCGCATTCAGTAGTAAGCCTTTCTCCATACAGTCGTCTTTCATCGCTGTGACCAGTGTTTGCAGTTTAGATGGTGTATCTGCTAACTAAACATATGTGTCCGAATCAACAAATGGCCCGCTTTAGCCTCTCGATAAACAATGTTGTATTATGTAGCTGGTGTTTCATTCTTCTTAAGGGGGATACATGCCGTCCAGTGGCGCCTCAAGGAATAAAATATCGTATCTTAGCGTGGAAGATAAACATTATAAAGTCATGTGTTGCGTGTGTTACAAATACAATAACGTACTTTTACGTCATTAAACCAACAATTGAAATGTTTTGCTTTCGTTGTTATAGGCATAATTGCCAAAAAACGGCCTCTTTTAGCACTTTTGCTTATAACAACGATAGTGGAATATTTTGAGTGTTGGTTTAATGACGTAAAAATACTTTACTATCTTCGTAATAAATGCAACATAAGATTTCATAATGTTTATCTTCTATGCTATAATATGTTTTTTTATTCAATGAGGGCGCCACTGGACGAGACCTAAGTAAGAACAACATAGATACCAAGACATGTTAACTTGTAGAGATATAAACATAAAACGATGTCATTGATTTCTCTTTCAATAAACTTTTAAAAGTGAATACGTTTCTGTAGTTTTTTATTACTATTATTACTATTGTTTTCCGTCTAGCTTAAATAAATATGTTTGGTTCAGTATGTATAAAGCTAAATAATAATTAAATCAATAATTTTTATTAAATATTGATATTATAAATTTTATTTAAGTGTGACGCGACTCTGTAGCTTTTCTGTTCGTTTGCATTGACTATACGTTTACCCCAGGTTACCTATTAGGCGCTAATTTCAAATTTTACAAATCGAGCGTCGAGTGTCAATTGAGGGGCGCGGGGTGATTGGGCGGAGCCATTTTAAAGCTTCACGATCGAGGTGTCGCCTTAAGTCCCATTTGTATGTAATCAAGGTAACATTTAGTGGAATGCCAGACAATAATGACTTCTATACAGTAGATGGTTAGACACAGTTTCAAAATATTTAGCTCTAGAACACTAACATTTATCTCATGTTTTCGTGGGACACGAACAAAATTACAAATTGGTAACGTTTTCTTCTTCTATCTGTTCATATCATAAGGAAAACCAGGTTAAGTGTGACTTAACCTAAGAAACGTTTGGTCAAAATCATTCATTTTATCAGCATATTAGTGAGTATTCGTCCACTGCTGAACATAGGCCTCCTCTAGAGGGCCATTCGTCTCGATCCTGTGCCACTTGCATCGACTCCCTACAAACCTCTTGACGTCGTCGCTCCATATAGTGAGGAATCGTTCCACACTGCATGTACCATTACGGGGACGCCATTCGAGAACCTTTCTTCCCCAGCGGTTGTCGTCTCTACACACTATGTGGCCGGTCCACTGCCACTTCGGCTTACTTATCCAATGGGCTATGTCGGTTACCTTAGTTCTACTACGGATACCTTCATTTCTGATTCTATCACACGGAGAAACCAGAGCACAACTCTTTCCATAGCACACTCAGCGACCGAGGTTCCTCATTCTCATTCATTCTCCCCTAGTGAATGGTCACGTCTCAGTTCCAGCAGTATGTCAACACACTGGCGACACACCCTGTTCGAAGATTGCTCTTCAGGCTTTGAAGTATTTTAGACGAGAGGATGTGTTGAAGTTTTCCGAACGCTGCCCAAGTGACATATCTGTCCAAATATAATTTCTTGGATATGCGAGTCTCCTCACGATGTTGATCCTTTACCGCCGAGCAGCTTTTATACGAATGTAAACTAAATAAAAATGATTTTGGACGAAATGAAATTTTATTGTGGTAATGCAGGGTAATGCGTACAAATAGTCGGCGAAATTTTTGCAGTATCAGAATGACGCACGCAATCGATGTAAAATTGCCATTTATTGCAAAGTAATCAAAAATAATATAAACATTTAGGTTTATTGCAAATATGGCGACTAGACAATATAAATGTGTTGATTGTTACACAATGCGTTAAATGTATTTCATGCTTGACATATACCAATTGTATTAGTAATAACAGATAATTTATATAGGATAATATGATAGTCATACAGACGGGTTATTTGACCTAAAGTATGACATTAAGAATAATGGAAAAGTATTAATAATTACATATTAAGAAATACGAATCACCATGACCGGTAAATTAGCCCTAAAACATGCAGCAGATTACTGGTGCAACTTACACATGACAACTTATCGTTTGAGATATTAAAATGCATATGTTTTTTAACAACAAAAAAGTTAAATTATAAACTAAAACCTGATTACGACACAAATGCTTATTAATAGAAAGATAAATAGAAATATAAATGCCTACTATAATAAAGTCAGTAAAGCAAGACCAATAGAAATATCTGGACATTTAATTCAGCAAAAAACACCGGATAAGACGTGCCTACCTACGTTATTAGTACCAGCAGCAGTCCATCGATATTTTGGCCAACTTTTTGTTAAAGCGATCTACCAAAGTCCCAACATCGAGGGATGTGAGAAAGACCGAACTTCCCATTGCCTTTGTAAACAGTTTTTTTGCTTCATCCAGACTTCGTTTGAGCACACCCGGTCGTTACGCGTGCCGCTGACTGTTTAACAACTATGGAATAAAGTGAGATTGTTTTTGATTTTTGATAGAGAAACTTCGTTATATAATTTTCTTTATTGTCTTAGTATTTCGTCGTGTCGGCGGTGAAGAGTCACGTTATTCATTTCATAATGGGAAGATGAACAAAAATAATAATTCGTGTGTATATTTCAAACGTTTTCCCCCTTTTTATTAAGATATGTGTGTTGACAAGTGGTTTAGTTTTATGATTAGTTTCGTAATTTATTACAATGGAGTATAGATACACTGAAAATCATTTCAAATTTAGTGGCAGCGCTAGGCGAAACGTGGATATCGGCGACGTTAGTCTTGAGGCCTCTCTCATTTTCCAGTCAGGAAGAAAATGTTAAATTAAATTAGCACTATTAATAATTATACATTGATATTACTTTACAAGTGTTATTGCATTTTTTTTGTATATAACGTAGTACAAGCATACAGTCCACCGTCAAAGCAAAGCGGTTACCGTTGCCTATGAACGCTTGTGATACACTCGCGCGATGCCACTTTTGCTGCTAACACAGCTACTCCTTAGGAGCTTACTGGCTACCTCACTCACATGCAGGAATATAACAACCCTACAGGGATTTATTTGGCTGCGGTTTTCTGTGAGGTGGAGGCTGCTTTGATGCGCCCTACCTGTCTTAAAATAATGACAAAATTATAAGATTTTATACGAGGCTATCACAGGCGATCGCCGACGTCGCCGACGCCTAGTAAAAAATAATGTAGGCAATGTTACCGAACTCTGTCTCCGATTGAATTTCGGTTAGATTGAATCCGAATGTGATCAAACTTCGATGCTTGATCATCAGCATACAGCATAATTTATTAGTGTAGTCTTGTGACTATTGATTAGAAGTGAAGTAGTAGAAGTAAGTAGCGAAGTTCGCCCGAATTTCTGCTTCGTTTCATACTTAAACCGAATATACGGCCGAATTCGGCATTCGGCAGTACTCGCTTTCGGTGCAACACTAATTATTAACTATTTTGCTTGCGGTGAGTATTTTCATATTAAAAATCATAAAAGCAGTGAACTTAGTGCCAAAGATATTTTAAAATTATAAATAGGCAGTTAACAGTGCTTGCATGAACCATAATAATTATTAGATAAGGATAAAAACTATTTGCCAAGATAAAAAATATTTGTTTGTATTTGCCTCGCGGGCACGTAGACGTACACATGTCTTACATTTATAAAACCAAATCTTAGTGTATTAAGTATGTTTATTAATTTCTCATACTTTTCTTTTTGAATTACCGGCATTTCGAAAATGTCCATTGGCGAAGAAGAAACTTGCCAATATAGTCAGTATGACAATACAATATTAAGGACGATGACAAGTTATTAAATAATAAAATATGATATGTATATGTACATGTGCTGAATCATTCTAAAATGTAATAATGAATAAATTTTCTAACATTATAGTATTCATTATGTCTTTAAAAGAATATATAAATATTCTTCAACTAAGTGAAAGCCATTTTCTGTGAGTCTTTTGCAATGTGGGTGTTTAAAGGATTTGGCTTGGCTTGACGTGTGGGTGTAAGGTCCTAAGGTAAGATGATTCAGATTAATTGATGCCGAAAATCGAACTTAAGTTTAGGTTAACGTCGATCGTATCGTCTCTCGACGCGGGCTTGTAGCTCTACCGGCCGCGGTATTCGAAAATAAATACATCGATCTATACCGTTTTACCTTAGGTAGTAGGCCCCTGAAAAGAACCTAATTTTGCGCTAAAACACAGTACGTGACTTTGAGTTTTGCTTTTTGCAACTAAAGTACACGCAATCACAGACAGCCGAGGTTTGACGACAGATGTTTTTTCATTGTTGATCAGGACACCAAAAAAATTCTGACAAAAACTGAGGTTCATAAAAATGTATAGGTTCTTAGTTACAAAACGAATCTCACAAATAGAATAGCCAATAGGATTTCATATGTTCGGATAAATCCATGTAAATAGAAAAACTAATCATATGTATTTGAGAGACTTTTTTACTGTTAAAGTGGAAAACAAAGTGATGAATTGCCATATGGCAATCATTTGCCAGTAGCCTTTTGCTTTTAAATTTGATTTAGTCAACAATGGTCACAGGCCGCCATCTCGAGTCACAGGGGCAAGTTGGCTGGGTCTCTGTGCTCAAAAGTAAAAACAAACCACGTGATGTCTGACTTATGGGTTGAATAGTAAAAGTCATTATTCAGAACTGAAATCTTCCTAGGCTTAACCGAGTGCCAGCTTGACCTTGTCCACTATATTTACAAGTAAATTACGCTAATTTGCCACTGCCGGCGGATATCTACCCACTGTTTATAATCAGGCTGAATAGACCGCTTATCACTAATTAATCATATACTTACTTTGTACTTTTTATGCTGCACGAAAATCTGAATATTTTTAAATTAACTTACTTTACAATCACAGTATAGCAGTGGATAAAGAGACAGCCTATTAACCAACGGTCCTTGGTTCGAATTGCGGGGGTAAGTACCACTAAATTCGTGTTTTTAGGTTTATGGACACATTTGTAATTATCACTTGCTCGGCGAAGCAGGCGGGGGCTTACTTGAAGGAAAACGTCGCGTAGTGTGGAAACCTTTTGACGAGTTCGGTGGCTCAGTCGTAAATGACGCGACTTTGCCACCAACGCTCGTGGGTTCGATTCCCACACAAGGCAAACATTTGTGTGCATGTACATGTCTGTTTGTCTTGGTCTGGATGTTTTAAGAGAGGTAGGGCGCATCAAGTAGGTCGTCTGGGGAAGTACCTCAACCTCACAGAAAACCGCAGCCAAATAACAACTCCCTAGAGGGTTGTTGTGTTCCTGCCAAGGAGTTGCTGTGTAAGCGGCAGAGGAGGCATCGCGCGATGCGGTTTTCTGTGAGGTTGAGGTACTTCCTCAGACGACCTGCTTGATGCGCCCTACCTCTCTTAAAACATCCAGACCAAGACAAACAGACACGTTCATGCACACAAATGCTTGCCTTGTGTGGGAACCGAACCCACGAGCGTTGGTGACAAAGTCGCGTCATTCACGACTGAGCCACTGAGCTCGTCAAAATTATATATATACTCTTGGAAAAGTAGAAATTATTCTATAAAATAATATTAAAAACGCCGATTAAATTTGACCGCTTTCAACGCTGTCATTTTCCGCGGGCTTTGGATGACGTCACAAGCCACAATCGATGTTTGTTTACTTTAAGTGTTACAATTGTTTATACAAATTTGCAATTGCAATAGCTATCCGGACGTTGGCAAATACTAAAAATACATTTTATAGGTACCGCAATGGTCGCGTACTGTGCGGTTCCAGAGAAGTTGTCTTCCGAAAACACTCGAGCTGTGGAATCAGCTCCCAGCCGAGGTTTTTCCAAGGGACTACAGCATGGAATTCTTCAAGAAATGCGTGAAGAGGTTTTTAAAGGGTCGGCAACGCATGAGTGACACCCCTGGTGTTGCAAATGTCCATAGGCTACGGTGACTGTTTACCATCAGGCAGGCCGTATGCTTGGTTGCCACCTTAGTGGTATAAAAAAATCAGAAGGTGATATCCGAAGTCCTAGAAACCGGCAACCCTTCATGAGAAGAACAACCGAGTCTTGTGGCGCTCGGTTCTGCCTGTCCACAACCCCGAAAGGAACTTTTGTGGTGGAGATAAAGATAGAAAATTAGAATTATTAAATATTCATTATGAAGTTACGAGTCTGTCTATGAAAACCAAGGTGTTAGTGAACCGAAGTTCAGTCTTCATTCTGAAAAGGAAATCCTGTAGTTAAAGCTTCAATGTGGCGTTGATTTCACACGCGAATCAGCTACATTGTGCCTAGTAATAAATAAATGAAAGTGCTAAGTCCGCTTCCGTGGAACTAACGTCATACCTATTGCGAAAGTTATGGCACTTTACATGACATTTCCACGAATGGATCGATATAATTAATAGTTATTTAGAACTGTAGCCTTAACGTGGACTTTTTAATATATATTACCTATTGAATTAAACAATTTTTAACGGAAGTATCGCGTGTTTTATTTATTTTGTTGAACCTGACGTTTCGAACGCTTTGCAGCGTCCGTGGTCGCAGGAAGACGTCAGGTTCAACAAAATAAATAAAACACGCGATACTTTCGTTAAAAATTGTTTAATTCAATGTGTAACAATCGCGAAAACCTAAGACAATACTATATATTACCTACTTTACTAGCTGCTGCGTTACGCTAAGTAGAATAAGACTAGCTACTGCGCGCTTTTTAACATAATATAAGATATTTTCAGGAACACCGTTCCTATATGAAATCTATATGTTTGTCTGTGCGTTTGTCTGTCGCTTTTTTTCGAATATTCGAATTTTGACTTCAGATTCGGATTCAGCATAAAAAAGTAGAATAGGAATGTTCAGGAACACCGTTCCTATGGAACATGGTCAAAATGGCCGACAAAATTAAAAAAAAAAAATTGAATTGTTATATAATTGACGAGCCAGGTGTTCCTCTGGCAATGCAAGCTTGTGCATTCTCAACTGGTTTATTATCCATTTTTTGTAGTTTCTATTCTATTCTATCTATCTATCTATATCTTCACGCCAAATCCCTTGCGGGGTAGGCAGAGAGAACCGAGCGCCACGTGACTCGATACTTACATAACTCACTCGCTTCTTTAACATTCATTGCTCTCATGCACGCTCGCCGGTTTCTAGGGCTCCTGACATCACCTTCTGATAGAACACGACCAATTTGTTCATGGTAGGTAAGTCTTGGCCTTCCTCGGCTCCTACAACCTTCCACTTTTGCATTGTATATCTGCTTCGTCATTCTTTCATCCTGCATCCTTTCTACATGTCCGAACCAACGGAGCATGCCTTTTCTTATTTTAACACCAACGCTCTTTTGTTTCTATTAGTTCCCTTAATCTTCTCCTTAGCGTTAACTCATTTCCTAATCCATTAGGACTGACGAGGATTGTTACCTGGTTATTACATGGAGCGAATGCTGTCACACCTCCACACCCCAGAGGGAAAACAAACCCTTTCTGGGGTTAGTTCGGGTTTCGAAATAAAATTTCTTAGACTGGCGGGTTTCCTCAAGATATTTTCCTTCACCGGTGAGCTCCAAATTTCTAAAAGCATGCACGGTAGCGTTGACGAGTTACCATGTATCCATAAGCATCCTAAGGTTTTGAGATCTCCATTGTGCAGCTGTGTTGAGTTTATAATGTATATATAATATTTAATTATATGACAATATTTTGTTTATATCTCTGCGCATTATATAGAGATAATCACTAAACAAATCCGCGATTAAAACAATTGGGTAGCATTCTGTGTGCTACTTGGACTAAGGTTACCGTAATGGTATTCCGTCTTTGTGAAGAATTTTAATGTAATTTTATTACACACAATTTTTTTTTTCTTTTTTATATAACGTCGGAAAGCACACAGGCACAAGTATAGTGGTTACCGTAGCCTAAGAACACTTGTAATATAAGAAGAATCGTCCGGACGTTGCTTCCATGCTGAAAAAGCGCACCTAATTACTCCTAGAAGCTAATTACGGGTTTATTGTTTATGTGTTTAAACTAGAGTAAGAGTACGAGATAAAATTAAGGCACAAAAGTATTCTCGATTATTTGAATTCTAGTTTTTGACCCTATGGAATTTAGTCATGAATTTTGAACATTCGCATTCAAACAGGGGTCAGCACGTTTCATATCTATGTTTTTCACGTTTCTATGTCAAATACTTCCTGAGATGAACGCCTTTTTCTTCTTAGCTTTTCCTAATACGTTAGGATTCGCTACCTAAGCCCAAGGATTTGGCTAAGATTTTTACCACAACTCAGAGGGAAAACCATACCTTTCTCAGGTTAGGTCACAATAAGCTCAATAACAATAAGGTCTTTTAAAATATAAATTCTTGGATGCGCGTGTGGAATGCCCCACACGATGTTTTACTTCACCGCCGAACAAGTGATAATTTTTATAAAATCAGAGATAAAAGCCTGTGGCAGACTGACAGAATACACAGACAGATACCCGTATGATTTTATAAGGTTTCCGTTTTTCCTTAGACTAATTAATAAATACAAAATCAAAGATAAAACCTGTGGCAGACTGACAGAATACACAGACAGATACCCGAATGATTTTATAAGGTTTCCGTTTTTCCTTAGACTAATTAATAAATACAAAATCAGAGATAAAGCCTGTGGCACACTGACAGAATATACAGACAGATACCCGAATGATTTTATAAGGTTTCCGTTTTTCCTTAGACTAATTAATAAATACAAAATCAGAGATAAAAGCCTGTGGCAGACTGACAGAATACACAGACGGATACCCGTATGATTTTATAAGGTTTCCTTTTTTCCTTAGACTAATTAATAAATACAAAATCACAGATAAAAGCCTGTGGCAGACTGACAGAATACACAGACAGATACCCGAATTTTTTTTATAAGGTTTCCGTTTTTCCTTAGACTAATTAATAAATACAAAATCAGAGATAATAGCCTGTGGCAGACTGACAAAATACACAGACAGATACCCGTATGATTTTATAAGGTATCCTTTTCTCATTAGACTTATTAATAAATATAAAACTTTATTGACCACAACGTTTTGGGTACAATAGGCGTACTCAATGCTAATTGCATTATCTACCTGTCGACCTTTGGGAGTACAGAGAATCACGATCGCGGCTTTATTACATAAGTAAATAGATTTCAAAATACACATGCACACTTATAATATATACATAATAATAATACAATATTTTACACCTAATAAACCTAATTATTACAACATATATTTCAACTAACAGACACGTACACATAATGATGACACACTTGCTTATTGCTTTGTCAAGCTTTCAAACAGATATCGACGTACTTTATTTTTCAAAACCAATAGGCTGCAAGATTTCTTGTTAGATTCCGGAAGCGCATTTCATAGTTTTATACATGTGAAGGCGTTGGACATGAAGCCCTAACGGAAAAGTGGGGTAGAGAGTAATAGAGAATTGTTAGAACGCAATGGGAGGTTATGAGAGTCACAGACTTGCATTTCAAGTATTCTGGAGAATGAGGATTGGTAAGAATATAGTAGAGAGTACAAAATACCCTCAGATGTCGACGCTGACGAATGGGCAGGCATCCAAGCTTAGACCGGTAGGAAGTAATGTGGTCAAATTCCGAAGACAAAAGATAAATCGCATGGCGTTATTAATTAACCGGTCCAGCTTATCGAGCAGATCTGCATTAAGATCAGGATAATACACATCACCGTAATCGATTATTTTACTCTCTCTGTGATATTTTTGAAGCTTTTACCTCTCTGGTCTACAGCAAGTTTTTATAAATATACGGGTCGAATACTTGCTTGCCTGTCGATTGGACTGTATAAAATATTCATGATAATGCGTCGTCCATTCATGTCAACCTTCTCGTACCTTTATATCGTTATCATTATGCTAAGGAGGCATGAAAATAGGCAGGTAGGTTATCTTGGTTTATATTGTTATCGGTACATTATCGCTGCACGTGGACGACATTTTAGTTCTTCATTTTTTAGGGTTCCGTACCCAAAGGGTAAAACGGAACCCTATTACTGAGACTTCGCTGTCCGTCCGTCCGTCCGTCCGTCTGTCACCAGGCTGTATCTCACGAACCGTGATAGTTAGACAGTTGAAATTTTCACAGATGATGTATTTCTGTCGCCGCTATAACAACAAACACTAAAAAATAGAATAACACAAATATTTAAGGGGCCTCCCATACAACAAACGTGATTTTTTTGCTCGTTTTTGCTCGATATTGATAACGGCAAGAGGTAGACGCTTGAAATATTCACAGAATATTTAGTTATATATTTACTTTAAAATAAATAATTAAATTAAAATCAAACAAATATTTAAGGGGGCTCCCATACAACAAACGTGAATTTTTGCCGTTTTTATATATATTGGTACGGAACCCTTCGTGCGCGAGTCCGACTCGCACTTGACCGATTTTTTTAATCCAACATGCAGACCGATTGGCGGCAAACAGAAATAAATAATTATCATTTATGTTACTATATTATATGTTCACGACAATTCTCTTGCGGGGCAGGCAGAGAGAACCGAGCGGCACAGACTCGGTTCTTGCACACCTTACTCATTAACATTCATAGCTCACTCACGCACATCGGTTACTAGGCTAATTGGCTAATTGACAAATCTTTCTACTCCCTTATTGAATTAATTAATGAGTTCATATAATAACAGTTGACGACTTGAGTTAAATCTTGAGTGAATTAAAGTATAATCGGAATTAAATTTTGTATTTCATAGAATGCTTGAACTTTTGCATGCCTAATTGTATGAAAGGCAAAACATAACGGATTTTATTATGATACACACAACATCTCTATTTTTGTACTTATGTTTTTGCAAAATAAATAATTTGAATTTGAATTTGAATTAGGACTACATAGGGCAAAGAAGAGGTATGCCCCTACCTCTTTCGCCTGTGCCGCGTTTGCTATTTTGTATAGTACGCCACTTAAACCGTGAACTTTGGCGTTAAAGATTCCACGCTTCGAATTTGTTACTTAATAATTTTCTTGTGGTTAAACCATGATACTTAAAAATACCGGCTATGTACAATTGCAGTACAGTAAGAAAACAAGCTTTCCCGATATAGATTTGTGTAGCGACCAATTGTTTGAGTCAATGCTCCATTAACACGATTTAGACTTGGCAACATGTTAGCAAGTCGTAGAATATTAAGGTACCGCCACATTGCTATTATACAATGTTTAATAATGAGTACTATTTGACTATAACACTTTATATATTTTATAAGAGAGGTAGGGCGCATCAAAGCAGCCCGACTGGGGAAGTACCTCCACCTCACAGAAAATTACAGCCAAATAATAACTCTCTGGAGGGTTATTGCGTTCCTGCGTGTGAGTGAGGTCACCAGTAAGCTCCCATGGAGTTGCTGTGTTAGCAGTAGAGATGGCATCACGCGAGTGATACTTAATGTATTACCAGTGTTCATAAGCTACGATAACCACTTTACATCAGGTGGGTCGTATGCTCGCATGCCTCCTGACGTTGTATAAAAAAAAAAATCTAGCACCTCGTAGGTTTGATTCCACACATGGCAAACATCTGTCTGCTTAAACATGTCTGTATTTTTTTGGTCTGGGTGTTTTCTATTATTATAAGTATGTAGGTATACTTACAAATATATATATATATTTATCTGTTGTGTACACCCATAGTGCAAGCTTTACTTAGTTTGGAATGGTGTAGTTTCAAGAATTTGGTACCCATATAACAATTATCTATAACCCAGAACGCCCCCCGTATTAATCAGATATAGGTTTTTGAACAAATTGTAATTTGTAATATTTTGTATACTGCTAAAAAGGTTTTAGTATTGTTGTATACAGCGTATAATATTTTATGACTCAGCGTGCCCTTCTATGTGACGTGAATTAAGGTTTTTGAATAAATTGTTACAATTTGTAAAATTTTGCACACTGATTGTAAAGGTTTCAGTATTGTTTTATACACCGTATAACATTTTATAAGCCAGCACGCCCTCCCGTGTGACGTGTATAAAGTTTCTTGAACAAATTGTTATAATTTGTAAGATTTTGTACGCTGATGAAAAGGTTTCAATATTGTTGTATAACACCATATAACATTTTGTAACCCAGCACATCCCTGTGTCACTCGGTTAAAGATGCTTAACAAAATGTTATAATATAATTTGTAATGTTTTCTTGAATGTCAAATACAAACTTTTGATACCATTTGTGATGAAACGTTGACTAACAATTGTTTAATATTGTGACCGTACCTTTACATTGCATGATTAAATACAAACTAGTACTTAGTGTGTTGAAAATTCTTATAGCACCATGACAAACAATCAAACTTTTTGTTTTGTTGTGTGCTTAATCATTGTTTTACTTAAAGAGTCTAGTGTGTTCGAATCCCGCATAAGATAAACATTTGTGTTCATGGATATAACTGTTTCGTCTTGATGTGTGTATTTACTATGTATTATTATTGACGAGCTCGGTGGCTCAGTCGTGAAAGACGCGACATTGACACCAACGCTCGTGAGTTCGATTCCCACACAAAACAAACATTTGTGTGCATGAACATGTCTGTTTGTCTAGGTCTGGATGTTTTAAGAGAGGCAGGGCGTATCAAATCAGCCCGTCTGGGGAAGTACCTCTAGGAGTTATATTTTGGTTCCGTAGCTCTTACCACCGCCAAGAGTATTGGGATTCACGGTATTGAAGCTTCCAGCGCACTTCCAAAGTCACGAGGAGCAGAAGATCAGACATCAAAGAGACTATTCAACAGATCTTACTAGTTCGGCTTAGTTAGGGGACCCCATCATTCCTAATGGATTAGGAAATGAGATAACGCAAAGAAGATTGTAGGTACAATGGGTTGTGTATCGAGGAGATGTTTGATATAATGCCAACAGATTCATCATGACACAGTGGAATAGTAGCGTATTGTGCGGGTCCAGAGTTATCTTCAGATGCCTCTATGCTGTGGAACGAAGTACCAGTCTGGGTTCAATGGCGATATGCAATTGGTACGTAAATTTCATATATGAATAAGGGAGCGTATATATGCAAAAGAAACTTGCCTAGGCAAGGGCTCTACAGGGCACATATCATGAAGAATATAGCCAACGGAGACTCGATAAAACTGATATTACGTAGTAACTCAATTCACCGCTACGGGTCGGGGGGCAAAATAGAACGCGCAGTTCTATTGCGGTGCTTATTGGCTTACTGGTTAAAATATAGATAGATAGATAATCGTTTATTAGCTGCTACGGTCACACACATACAAACATAATATAACAGTACAAGAAGAAGTAAACAGGCATTGCGCAAAACATTATCAGTCATAGGTGCATGTGTGTGCTGCAGCAAGCGAATAGGCCATAGCTCAATGTGACTTTTATTCGATGCGCAAAAACACTGATTTTCAGCTACTGCCTGAGGGGCGGGCGCGCTCAAAGACACTATTTAAGATATAAATAGTTAATAGATTCAGGCGTTATTTTGCGAAAGTCATATTTACATGCAATTTGATCTAACCTGCTTTGTGTATAATGTGTGTGGTGTGAGTGAAAACAGTCAGCAGTATTTATACTAAGTGGAAAACTCAGGTATTAACATAGCAACAACACAAGCAATATACTTACATTGGACAGTAGGCTCGAATCTATACTTCTATACTAATAGGTATTATAAAAAGGAAAGATTTGATTGTTTGTTTGTATTGAATAGGCTCCGAAACTACTGGACCGATTTGAAAAATTGTTTTACCATTAGAAGCCGACATTATCCCTGATGAACATAGGCTACTTTTTACCGCGGGAACATGCTTCATTCCTACGGGAAAACGAGTAATGATATATGATTCGAATTCTACGCAAACGAAGTTGCGGGCGGATGCTAGTCGCTGATGTATTTGGGCGCTGAAACACAACGTTTTTGTGAACGCGAGATGCCTTCAAGCGCAATCAGGTGATTTATTGCTTTGTGGCACAAATGAATGAAACTGAGATGGTGTATTCGTCTTTGCGCAAAGAATTTTTGTATTGGCTGCCTTTCTTTTGTATTATCCCTATTGGTCTTAGAGGTTGGCACTACTGGCGGTACTACGAGTATGTATGAGTAATGGGCTCAAAGTGCGTAGTAGTGTAGTGCAGTTATCTCGCGCCAGGGTCTTTATTTGATTACCTCTACAACTTACTAAATTATTACATCCTCCTAGTAATGATTCTCGTCCTGTGTACATTCTTACACCTATTCTTAATGGCAAGCGCTTGTTGACAACGGAGATTTTATGTAAGCTAAAAGTTTTTTTTTTTACATAACGTCGGTACACATACAAGCATATGGCCCACCAGATGTAAAGCGTAGCCCATGAACGCTTGTAATACATTAGGTATAACTCGCGCGACGCCAACTCTGCTGCTTAGAAACAACTTAGGGACCTCACTCACACGCAGGAACACGACAATCCTACAGGCAGTTGTTATTTGTCTTTTTTTTCTGTGAGGTTTTTCCAAGACGGGCTGCATTGATGTTACCTCTCTTAAAAACACCCAAACCAAGAGAAACAGAAGAAGAAGCACACAAATGTTTGTCATATGTAGGAATTGAAGCCCTGACGAAGAAGAAGTTCTGACGTTTGTCCTCATAGTCCGAACTGATCTTCGAAATATATGCGCGAAGAATTATAGTGCAAAAGGTCGTAGCTGATTGGTTGATAGATTGCTTCTTCAGCGATTGCTTTATTGACACTTACGACTATTGAAAAAAGTAGGAAATATGATGCTTTATCGTACATTAGGATTTTATGGAAATATATATGTATTACTTATTGAGAGCAGCCAGAGATGGCCCAATGGATTATCACTTGCTCGGTGGTGAAGGACATATCGTGAGGAATCCCGTACATCTAAGAAATTATAGTTCGAAAGACATGAGAACTAACCTAAGAAAGGTATAGTTTTCTTTCTGAGTTGTGGAGGACTGAGGAGTCGCTCTGTGTAAAAATCAGTATCTTCGCCAAATCCTTAAACTTAGGTAGCGGACCCCGCGATCCTAACGGAGAAGGAACTGTATATATAACTGTACTTATTGATAGATTCGTAATTTTTTCATAATATTTAATCGCCAATAACGTGATATTACGTGTACTAGGGATGGGCAAATCAATGTAATCTAAATGAAATTTTATTGAATAATCATGGTGCGAAAGCAAAAATATTGTATTGAAATCCAAATTATTTCGTAAAATTCGAAGCACGAATAGTCGTACTAATTAGAAGCATGTTAAAACAATAAAAATGTTTATTTTATGTGTTAAATATTAGATATAATTTATTGTTTCGATAATGAAGCGACAACTGAGAACTTCACTAGTTCAGATTATCTCCGATCGCCGTCACCGTGATTTTACGTGCGGCTCAAGGTCAAACGACGCCATATTTGTATCTTGATGGCTGTTCCTCAGGCGCCGTCACCGTAATAACACGTTCCTTGTACAAATTAGTGTTGTTCCCTTGCCATGTTAGAAGACTACGAATTATTAAATATTTTAGAAGGAAATAATGACTGTTCGACCTGAGGTACGATCAGAATTATATATGAAAATGATTAATTGGATAAATCAAGCTCGAAGAGATGCATCAGAAAACGACTATGTTATACTAGATTCATTGCTAGAATATTGATTGAAACGTGGTAAATAATGTTATTTTTTTATACCACTAAGGTAGCAAACAAGCTAACGACGAGGAATCCCGTACATCTAAGAAATTATAGTTCGAAAGACATGAGAACTAACCTAAGAAAGGTATAGTTTTCTTTCTGAGTTGTGGAGGACTGAGGAGTCGCTCTGTGTAAAAATCAGTATCTTCGCCAAATCCTTAAACTTAGGTAGCGGACCCCGCGATCCTAACGGAGAAGGAACTGTATATATAACTGTACTTATTGATAGATTCGTAATTTTTTCATAATATTTAAACAAATATATATGATACCATTTTTGCGTTTTTCTTCAAATTAAATTTATGCACTCTTAGGCCTTTTTTAACATAATTACCAATCAACGCTCACGTACGTAGCGCGGTAGTATCGTCACTTTTGAAAATCGCGAACTGTTCCGCTGTACAGACGAGACCAGTCGTTTTGAAGTGACAGCAGCAACTGATTGTTTTGCGCCCCTAAACGTATACCTGCATAAGAGGACTAATAGTCCTTTTTCTGAGGCGCCCTACCTCTCTTGTATTGCATTCCTACTACTATCTACCATGCCTGTGGCGTGCGTTGTAAAGCTTTGTATAAGTAAGTTCTTAAGGAGTTGCTGTGCTAGCAGCAGAGGTGGTGTCGTGCGAGTGATACGTAATGTATTGTGAGCGTTCATAGGCTACGGTAACCGCTTTCCATCAGATGAGCCGTATGCTTGTATGCCACCAGACGTTGTGTAAAAAAAAAATATCTTTCGTTACGTGATTAGTCCTTTCACTAATTTGTACAATTAGTTATTATGCAGCTCAACGAAATTTGCAGTATTTCGCCGCATTTCAAGCTGTAAAGAGTAAGCAGCAAAGAAAAACAACAAGCGCGCCGTGCAAGTTCAAATCGGCCTCCAATTAAAGTGGACAACTACCTATCCAGAACGGTAATTGGAGCGAGTCGAATGAGACCGCAGCGGCAGCCCTGCAAATATTTGAGAACGCTGATGGAAAATCAACAATACTTTGCTGAGTGTAAAGAAATGTTTACAACTGAGTTGTTGTGTTAGGTGCTGATGAGGTGCTTTGTAAACTTAACATTATTTAATTAAGTAATAATTTAAGGAAAGGTCTCGTTTAATTTAGAATAAGTAAAGGAAAACTGACCCATTGACATCGGTGCCTAATTTACTTTTTGTATTCTTGGGCGTCGTTAGCTTTAATGAGGCACTTTTATTTTAATGGATTTTTTATTTTCAGGCGTTGTCAACTTTAATGAACTAGTCTAGAGTTGTGTAATGAGCGTCGTCAAGATTTTTTTACCGATGTTTGGCGGTCAACTTTAATGAAGCAGTTTCTCTTTAATCGATTTTGTATTTTCGGTAGTCGTCAACTTTAATAAAGAAGTTTGTTAATAATTGATTTTGTATTTTCGGGCATCGTCGTCTATTTTAATGAAGCAGTTTCTTATTAGTCGATTTTGTATTTCCGGATGTCGTCAACTTTAATGAAGCAGTTTCTTTTTAACAGAGGTCAATGAGAATTCAATATATTTCAGAGGCAAGTACGCTTTTTCGTGTATATTCATATTCTTTATCGGCTTAATCGATTTTAAAAATTTTAAGTGTGTAAACCATGATTAAGAAAAAAGTAAATTAGGAAACCTAACATTAAAGGTGACCGTTAATAGGATTATTCGGAAGATCAATAGAATAGACGGGGTATGCTTATGAATTCCTAATATTTCTGTTCATTTTACGTTTATAAGCAATAGACAAGTTTTGAAGAGAGTCGATATAAACAATTTAATCTTAATATCGGCACCCTTTTAAGTTAAAGTTTATTGTAAGATAAAAATGACAAGACAAACGCTGTTGCATAAATCATATTTTAATAATGTCTTCAAGTTAACATCTGTTCGGCAACTGTTGCCTCTTTGTACGAAGAAAGATGAGTCATTTCGTTGGTGTATCTATTGTTTCGTGCTCTCAAATTGTGTTGAAATGCGATGGCGTGGATTACGTTTCTTGTTTAGTTGTTTGAGAATCGTAGGTTTAAAATTTCGCAAATAAATGGATGTAGGTATTTATGCAACGACGCATCAATATACACCCTATGCATTTTATGCCGTTGTGGTAAAGGTGACTTTTTAACGGTTTTGTATAGCTTAATCTTTTTATTTTTTTGTATACAACATCGTGAGATATACAAACATACGACCCACCTGATGTAAAGCGGTTACCATAGCCTATGAACGCTTGTAATACATTAAGTATAACTCGCCCGGCTCAGAGGTGGAGGACGACAAAAGAAACGATGAATAGATTGTGTGAAGAGTGATATGACCAAAAAGTTAACATAGGACTCGATCATGACTCGATCAAGGATGAATGGAAGAAAAATAAATTCTCCACCGAACCCATAATGATGGGTCAGATCACGATGGTGGTGATGGTCTAAAAAACTGTAATAGTTGTACTGGACTCAATCTCAAATCTCAAAATCCAGAGCGAGTCGACTCACGCTTTTCTTTTCTCGTATAAGTTCGTTTAAGTTGTCGAGTAAGTTATTTGTGAAAGAAAATATTTTGCTTAGTATAGTTTATACTAATATCTGTGGCGATGTTTGAAAAACAAATGTATCTTTTCTTATCTAATTTTGTGTTTATCTCGGATTTTTCTTTTAGTAATATTTCTTACACACTTCTCGCTTCCTTTGCATTCATAACTTTTATACATTCTAACTGAGACCTACGGCTTCTGACGTTAAGTCAGAAGACGTTAAGTCAGTTTATATAACGTCAGGAAACAAACAACGTACGGGCCCGCCGGTTGTAATGTGATTATCGCACCCTATAAACTTACAATACAGAAGGTTATACATCGCGCGTTGCCACTACTGCTGCTGGCACAACAACTCCTTAGGAGCTTACTGGTAGCAAATACCTTATAAATGTAAAAACACCCGTCCTGGTTATGCACACAAAATATTTGTCTTATGTAGAACCCATTAGTGTCAAAGTGGTTTTGCTAACCACTCTACATATGAATACATATTTAAATTGATACATTATATGAATGTATACACGGTAGGTACTTATACAAAATAATATTTTTTTTTAAAGGAAGTGGAAGGATGTAGGAGCCGAGGAAGGCCAAGACTTACCTACCATGATCAAATTGGTCGTGTTCTATCAGAAGGTGATGTCAGGAGCCCTAGAAACCGGCGAGCGTGCATGAAAAGAGCAATGAATGTTAAAGAAGCGAGTGAGGTATGTAAGGATCGAGTCACGTGGCGCTCGGTTCTAGATAGATAGATATTTTTATTTTTTATTTTATCTACTTGTTTATTCCGGCTAATCTTCGAAACGGCTGGACCAATTTTGACAAGACTGGCACTTGCAGATACCTAGCTGATGCTATAAAGAGTAACATAGACAACATTTATTAGAAAAGGCATTAGGGTTTCGCGGGTCATAAAATAAATTAAATTTCACGTAGACGAAGCCGCGGGAGAGCCGCTAGTACCTTTATAACTGTATAATGAAGTGTATTTTACTCTTCATGTCTCCCGCATGACGAGACTTTTGACGTGTAAGCTCAAATAATACTGTTGTCATTTTGAATGTGATATTCTTGTACTGTTTGAGTATTTCACGTGAAATATAAGGGATGTATGTATTATTGACATTTTCAATATTGTTTCAGTAACGACATTTTGTTAATAATTGAGTAGCGGGAAAAGATGATGGCATCTTGAAACCAAATGCGACATTCGTATATTCTATGCAAAACAAGTTAAATTGAAAATGTATTTGTTTTAAATGACATTTAATAAAATAAATTAAAATTGTCTTAAAAAAAGATCTATCTATCCATACCTTCACGCCAAATCCCTTGCGAGGCAGGCAGAGAGAATTGAGAGTCACGTGACTCGGTCCTTACACCCCTATAGCTCTTTTCATGAACGTCGACGGTTTCTATGGCTCCTGACTTCACCTTCTGATAAAACACAATCAATTTGGTCATGGTAGGTAATTTGGCTTCTACAATCTTCTACTTTCCCGAAAGAAAAAATATACAGGTGAATGTAACTAAATTACATCTAAAGTTAATTGACGCCTTGAGGCCCGTTATATACTTGTTGCCGTAACGCGCATGGTGGAGTTCAGCCACCTGGGCCTGAACGGGTAAGGAATAATATATAATAATAATACCTAAAAAAACTATGGTACGCGCGGCATTGTACCCACGATACTGGCAGTAATTCCGCGCTGAATCTCCATATTAATACGTTGAGACAGAAAGCTCCAAGCACTTTGGTCGCCAGTAGCATCAATCAGACGTCTCACTAGTTCTTCAAAGAGTAACTGCGGGCGTGGACCCCACGGGCGAAGGGTCTCTAATATAACAATAATTAAAAATCAAATAAAAGTTAGGCAGTCATACTGTACTTAATTCATACTCCTAACTTTATACCGACTGTTAACGTTAGAATATCGATGATGCTAATCAATACGATTTTTCTCTACCGAAAACGCAAAAAGAAGATTCATATGAAAAAAATCGAACACAATACACATACCTTCATGTTGCCATACCTTCTGTATGTTGACATTAGAGGAAGATCCAATGGTATTCTGCTTAAATTGAAGTGGCAGCTGAAAAGTTTTAATTTCGTTTTCAAAGCTGAAGTTCCTGCAAAAAAAGGAAAAGGGTTGATGATCAGCGAGTCGGCTGACCCGAGATTCAGCACACATAGCTAAAAACTACTCCAGTTCAACCAGCTTTCTATAGAAAAAAAGTCGCATCTGAATCGGTCCATTCCTTTGGGTAGTAAACGCTCTTGACTTATCACCTCTCTATGTATCCATCAAACGTATGTTAAAGCCTTTTTTTACCGGCTTATAAAACATTGCCACCACTGCTGCTAATACATCGATTTCATAGAAGCTATTTAAGTCTCAAATCAGACCGCACATTGGAGTACTGTAGTCAACTTTGGGAGATAGCACCTGGATATCAGCTAGGACCGTGTGATTCTGTTCAGAGATGACCTGTGAGAATTGTCGATAATCCTAACCTTACACACGGTATTGAGCCCTTAAGTTTAAGGAGAGATTTTGACTCTCTTTGTGTGTTCTACGGATTGTACAAAGGGTTGTGTTTTGAAGAATTATTCGGTATGATGCCGACAGCTTCTTTTTACAGCAGCATCGCTTGCCGACGACGAGGAGTTCACCCACGCACGCTGGAACAGCAATGGTTGCGTACTGTGCGGTTTTGGAGAAATTCTCTTCGGAGAGCTCTGAAGTTGCGAAATGAACTCACAGCCGAGGTTTTCCCGAGGGATTACAGCAAAGGCTACTTTAAGAAAGGCGTGAAGAGGTTTTTACAGGGTGGGCAACGTATAAGTGACCCCTGGGTTTGCTAACATCCATAGGCTACGGTGATTGCTATACGCTTGTTGACCACCTTAGCGGTATAAAGAAAAAGAAGTTTACTGGTTTACCCACTCACGGGGGCACGCACAACTGCCCTCCAGGGAGAAGTTATTTGGCTGGGGTTTTCTTTGAGATGGAGATCTCTTCTAAGTAGGCACTGTGTAATGTCATGAAAGATGTTTACACACAACACACATCCAGTAGCGAGCTGTCCGACGAGGTAAGTACTTCCGCCCTACAGAATAATAACGATTTTCTAGAAAGTTATGTTTATGCAAGTATCTAAGTACGGTCACGAGGAAGCTCCTGAAAGGGGCTTCATTTGCAGATAGGGTGGCCACGCGCTGTACATCTTGTATAGGAAATGCATATAGATGACAATAGGTTAATTATTATAAGGTACATTTTATGCTTTATTATCATTATCATTTGAACTTATTCCTATTTGGGATCACATGTTCACTTCGCTTTACCTCTTCACTTGGATACAGGTGGAGAGAGATTCCACATTCGATCTGAAACTTGCCATAGTATAAAAAAAATGTTTATTTATTATATAAACTATTAGCTACAAAGAACGCACTGTAACTGAACTTCGCATTGTAAGATGTCATATTATTTTAAATTAAAACACTACTGGTTCAATCAAGTTTTGACTAAGTTCAACTTAAAAACACATACACTTATATACATTTGACACACACACACACACATCCAGAAACTATCATCTCAAAAATTGTACAGAACGAGTCAGATCATCTTGAAATATAAAGATATCAATAAAATTAGAATTTCATCTATTCGAGTTAATTTTCCCTATAAAGTTCCCTGTAACTTCCCGTAGATTGGGTAAACCAGAGATTTCTAATCATTTTTATACCTATATACTTTTTGCTTTCCGGAGATCCCCCGGCCGAAGTAATGTTTGAATCTGATGAACCCCTTGTTGCAATCGACCCCAAGGGGTCCATATAGACCATTTTGGTAAGCACCTTCGTGTAAATGTAGGTCATTTGTTATATTATGACAAATGACCTAGATTTACATGTAGATCACTGTCACATGATTGCCCATTATACAAGCAGGTCCTTGTATTAAATATTCCATTGAAGATGCGATGGAAGACGGATGCGTCCAGTTAAGACCCGCACACTGAGGGGCGCCAGCCTCGGATTGGACCAATTTGCACTGATCTACGAGTGTTATATGGCCTTTGGTACGGCATTGGATTACCTGTGACGCAGTTCAATAGTTTCGTAAGAGATAGGAGGCCCAACTATGTTTAACATGTGACAGCCATGTAGGAAATAACCAATAGAGACACAATAAGACGATTTTACGTAGTAAATATAGTCAACGCTACGGGGGGGATCGATTATAGACTGTGGTATACTGCTATACATCAAGTGGGCCGTACTCTTACGTACGTAACATACACACCTGATGAAAAATATACATATATGTGAATAAGTAGACAAATGCGAGTGAATCTCGCGAAGTTAACCTACAGTAACGCTGCGTACGTTAGAGTTATATTTAATATATTATTTCCATTGAGTTGGCTTCTAAAATGATACAGTTACTATAATATATCAACGATAGTATATATCCAAATATCGCTAATAGTATATCACCTATTTTTAACAAGAAGTAATAGAACATGATTTAATTGCTAAATAACATTAATGATATCTGAAAAAATACCTGAATTGGCAAGTTTCTTTCGGCGTTTCTTCTTCTATACCAACCCTAACTCATCCCACTGCAGGGACTGCATCACCACGCTGCTCTACTGCGGATTGGTGGAGGCCAGTGTTTCCAAGAAGGCCACTGACTGAGCTTAACGACTATCATCTATCGACAATAGCCGAGAACGACGACTTATCGTGTCCACGACACGCTGAAGCTCGGAATAGTTAAACCCATCCATAGACAGGCTGCGGCCGACTTTGCTTAACCTGGCCTAATCTAAGTAATTTCTTCTTCGCTATTAGTCAATTCTGAAACGCTAGCAGATTAAAAACCAAACAAAAGCTATGAGAAATGATGAATATACAATAGGATTTTATTTAAAAAATAAGTAATGCCCAATGGTAAACAAAAATTTTTATCTTTACCTTTTAATCGATAACAAACAATTGTTCGACTGATACTTATTGTGTTTGCTGTCGGTAAATCAGTTACCGTGAACAAGGTTCTATACAACGAGCCGATACTCGGGAAGCCGAGTACTCGACAACACGTGAGTACGAATAATACGATACTCGAATCGACCCAGCGCTCTCGAGATTCGAGTTACTGGTGAATCAGCGGGGAGCGATACAAAAGGTGGAATGTTACCGATAATTTCTCCGTCAGCGCGGGCGTACCGTTTTAATTGTATCGCTGGATAATTGGCAGTTGGTTACTTATATGAATTAAATTATAGAAATCTAAAGCAGTGATGGTCTAACGTGAAACGGAAGTGAAGAGTCACTGCGTCAACATTGAGATCAATCAACACTCTTTAAATTACATACATCCATGGTCATCAAGTTCTTTAAAAGATTTTCTTCTGGTATTGCAAGCATCCATGAGCTAACGATATTACGTATCAAAGGTTGAAAAAAGCTTCCCGTTCGCTTGGTGGTAGTAAGAACACTTCTATCGTTAAGAGGATTCTTCATTACTATTCTTACTGTAGACTCCTGAGACAATCTCGTCCTTTCACAAGATAATTTTTCTATTAGACAGTTTATAGTATTTTTTTTTATGTATGAGTTCTATGCCATGAGGTAGGATTCCCAAAGCCGTACCCTGATACTCGGTCCACCACCACCACCTCATCACGTCATCATTCCGTCTCCATATCAAACCGATTGCATAATATCTAACACATGAAACAAAGTCTTTATTTCTTGGACTGTGAGAGTGATAAATCACCATGTCCCGATAGGGATTATCGCTCACAATTGGATCGCCATTCGCATTGCAACTTAAAGTGCTTAGCATATTGCCGCGGCGTCGGGAGATTGATCTCTATTTAATATTGTAAGAACCGATTGCAAGCGGTTGAATCGAACAATACATAATAGCAGAGAATAGATGTTGGGTATTATTACAGTAATATATTTTCTACTGATAGAGCTAAGTAGCGGTATTGGTGTATGTATATCTTCACGCGAAGTCCCTTGCGGGGTAGGCAGAGAGAACCGAGCGCCATAAGACGCGGTCCTTACATACTTCACTCGTTTCTGTGACATTCATAGCTCTTTTCATGCACGCTCGCCGGTTCCTGGGGCTCCTGACATCACCTTCTTATGAAACACGACCAATTTGGTCATGGTAGGTTAGTCTCGGTTTTCCTCGGCATCCTTCCACTTTTGCATAGTATATCTGTTTCGTATTGGTGTGTTTCTAAACTTATATTTATGTAGCTACACATATTTGCTGTACTGCTCGGATAAATTCGCGCAGCTTTGTATATTTTCCCTCTGTCTATTTCAAATAAAAAAATTGTTAAAATAAGAAGAGATATGCTCCGTTAGTTCGGGCATGTAGAAAGAATGCAGGAAGAATGAATTACGAAACAGATTTATA
Source organism: Pyralis farinalis (assembly GCA_947507595.1). Lineage (NCBI taxonomy): Eukaryota > Metazoa > Arthropoda > Insecta > Lepidoptera > Pyralidae > Pyralis > Pyralis farinalis. Next base: position 7,285,273 of record OX382259.1, on the reverse strand, counting down.
AGTCGAAAGTGGAAAGATGTAAGAGCCGAGGAAGGCCCAAGACCTTACCATTACCAAATTAATCATATTTTATCAGAAGGAGGTGTCAGGAGCACTAGTAACCGGTAAGCGTGCATGAGAAGAACTACAAGCGTCAAAGAAGCGAGTGGGGCATGTAAGTACAGAGTCATGTGGCGCTCGGTTCACTATATCTATCTCGCGAGGGATTCGGCGTGAAGTTATAGATAGATAGTTAAGCAATTTAGTTGATAATTACCCGTTACGACAAAGCGATACGCGAGCTTGTTTTTCTTCCTCGTAATTTATTAAGCGTGCGTGACTCCACTCGCAATTAGCACTGCTTGACTCTGACCGTCACTTGACAGCCATCTTTATTCAATAGACTCGCTCATACTTGTTTGTACTCTGTTTTATTAAATCATTTGATTCTGAATTAGCTTAAATTAAGTTTAGTTTAGCGCGGATTTTTTTATCGATAAAATTAATTCATCTAATATTAATTGAGACTGCTTAACATATTTTATGTATGCCCGTCTGTAAAACTGCCAAAATATGACTCATCTGACTCTCACTCGTGGTTTTTTTTATACAATGCCAGGTAGCAAACAAGTATATGACTCACCTGATGTAAAATGGTTACGGTAGCTTAAGATCGCTTGAAAAACAAGGCTTTGTACTTGTAACTGCTTGAAAAATACATATATTTATTTGTGCAACCAAAAAAATTTAAATGTTCTTATAAGTAAGAGAACATGATGGAGTCGTTGCACGTGCCGTTCTAACCGAACACGCAGGTTATGGAAAGTCAACCGCAGACTATCTATGGATGGGTTGCTCTATTTCGACCTTCATCGTGCTTCGGAGGGCACGTTAAGAAGTAGGTCCCGGCTGTTGTCGATACATGATATTCGTTAAGCTAAGTCAGTGCCTTCGGCAGCTTGAAAACACTGGTGTGAGCCAATCCGCAGTTGAGCATCGTGGTGCAGTATTCTCTAAAACCCTTCGGTTGAAGGCAGACGTATCCCTGTCTGTGGGGTGAATTAGGCTTGGTGTGGCTTGTTTGTGACTTGCTTACTAATAAGCAAGTCACACAACCGAGAAATAATCTCAGTATTAAAGGTAGCAACTTTTACTCAAAGAAAACATTAATTTATTCTTAAAAATAAGTAAAACTGCATTTAACGATTTGTGAAAACCACCTGCCTACACCGGAAAACTAAGGTAACTGGTGAAAAAAAGCTCCTGTTCTGTTAATTTTTCTCTAGCTTATGCTATACAGAACCTCATTCTTCTTTGGATTGGAGCTGTCATCCCATCCGCCTGCATCACAATGCCGCGCCCGCTGCTTCCCACGTGCTGTATCGTAGTAAAAATGTCTTGAGCGCGCTGCTCGTTACTTAAATCCCAAGAAATGACGAGCTCGGTGGCGCAGTGGTTAATAACCCTACTTTGATATCAATGAACTTGTGGTTTAAAATTCCACACAGTACAAACATTAAATAAATTATATCGGACAAATTACACAGCGCCATCTAGCCCCAAAATAAGTGAAGCTTATGTTATGGGTACTAGAAAACTAATAAACATACGTAAATATATATTTTTTTGTAAATACGTACTTATTATACATAGAAAATACCCAGACCAAGACAAACAGACATGTTCATGCACACAAATGTTTGTACTGTGTGGGAATCGAACCCACGAGCGTTGGTGTCAAAGTAGCGTAACAGCGCGTTTTACCACTGCGCCACCGAGCTCATCGAGTACAAACATTTGTGTCTATGAACATCTCTTGTTTGTCTTATTCGGGGTGCTTTAAGGGAGGTAGAGCACATCAAAACAGCCCATCTGAGGAACTACCTTCACTTCATAGAAAATCACAGCCAGATAAGAACACATTGGAGTGTTGTGTTCCAGCATGGGTTACTCCCCATTAACCTCAAGAGGAGTGGCTGTGTTAGCGTAGGTAGTAACGGGGGGATTCCTAAATTGCAACCGTTCATAAGCTACGGAACCACTTTACATCAGGTGGGCCGTATGCTTGTTGATGAGACGATGAGCCGAATGAATATAATGAATCAACTGACAGAGACAAAGGTGGACTACGTTGAAACTGGTCTGATGGCACATGACTGCCTTAATCGGATACCATAGACAGTCTAATAGATGCCACATTGTGAATACTAATACGCAGTCCAGACTTGTTTACCTTCGTTATGTCCAAGGTTGAATTCCGAATTTTATTATCTAATTTAAGTCCTTGAAACTTGGCAGAATATTGATGTATGTATTAAAATTGTGTTCACAAATAAAGTAAGAGAATTGGGTGTGTTCCAGACAACGACAGATCAAGCTAGACACCCATACATCTCATGTCGTAACAGTAAGGGTTAAATTTGCAGGGTTTTACACAACTTGATCTGTCTTCATGTGTACAAGTTAAAGTGCCTTTAACGAGACCAGATAAAAATTGTAAACACACAATCCTTTACCGAGTTTCTTTACAAATCAAGCGACAAGTGTCCCCCGTCCTTTTAATTGACAGGCGGGAAAGTAGACGTCACTGTCGCCGAGTATACTTTATGTAAATTTTGGTACGAGAATCATAAATGTACCTACAGAATACATGAATTCGTTACATTTGTCTGGTTATGTAATTTTTACGCACTTGAGTTGATAATTAATTAAACTTTAATAGAAACTAATGCAAAAGTGGAAGGATGTACGAGCCGAGGAAGACCAAGGCTAACCTACCATGACCTACTGAGTTGATAATTAATTAAACTTTAATAGAAACTAATGCAAAAGTGGAAGGATGTACGAGCCGAGGAAGACCAAGGCTACCAAGACCTACTTGAGTTGATAATTTATTAAACTTTAATAGAAACTAATGCAAAAGTGGAATGATGTACGAGCCGAGGAAGACCGAGGCTAACCTACCATGACCAAATTGGCCATGTTTTATTAGAAGGTGATATCAAGAGTCCTAGTAATCGGCGAGCGTGCAGGAAAAGAGTTATGAATGTTAAAGAAGCGAGTGAAGTGGGTAAATCTTTAAATAATATACATTACTACATGTTTAGTAATAGTGTGAGATTACGGCTGAAAAAACAAACCATTATTTTAATTGCAGTCTGCTCATATAAGTAGGCTGATATCATTTTTTTTATATTGTTTACCAATTTATAATAAAAAAGAAAAGTGTGTATGTATTTATGTACCGACGTAAGAAGTTATACTTCTTTCGCGTAATAAAATAAACATGGCTCCAAAATTTTCATCCCGCGTGCTCGCAGTACTACTCGTACGTTAATAAAACAAAATGATACTATAATAACTTATCAATAAATGTTATTTACCAACCAACTTCATGGTGTCGATTTTAGATGTGGGTGTCTGCTTTTCCCTAAAGCGCCAAAAGAAGTATAACTTAAAAATATGCCTACTCAAAGTTTGAAGTCTCAGGCAGTAATTCGTCACGGCGAATCTTTCGAACCATAGTTCTTGTATGCCAAAGTTTGGTTTCTGATTTCAAACCAAGTCTCTCTGCAAACTTCGACCTCTAAGTTCTGAGAGCCAGCGGTTTGACTGTTCGTTAATGGATCAGTAAGAAATTTCCCTTACGCAATGTCTGCACTCGTTAAAAGGGAATTTATGATCATCCAAAAGGATTCTTATGGCGTCAGGTACCTGTTATCTACATTATTCGGTTTCTATAACACACTTTTAAAACGGTCATTGTGAATTAGATGTCATTTTTGCGAGATACGCGAGTATGAAGGTTTGGGCTTACTTAAATTTGATATAAAAAGCCGAAGTATGTATCCCTATGGACTCCAAAACGGCCGGACCGATGTTGATGAAATTTTCAGGGAATTCAGATTAACCCAGCGGGTAATCCTATCAATTTCGGTAGCGATCGGAATACACGTGCGAAGCCGAGACGCTAGTATTTGATAAAGTTACTCTTATGCCGCAACACATATTGCATATTGTTAGTATGGGTATGGGTTTGGTCGTCTCGAGTTCCTCAGAGCTTCGAAGGGTACGTTAAGCCGTCAGTCCGGTCTCTTTCCAATAGTAGAGCGCAACCCCACCAGGGAGGTAGGTACCTCCATCTCACAACATTTCGCACCCAAAAAACTCCCTTGTTGTTTTCATGCGGCTGAGAGAGGTTACCATTAACCTCATGAGGTGTCGCTGTTAGCGGGGGTAGTAACGTGGGTATTCCTTAGTTGCAATTGTTTATAAATAATAATTTTATTTCAAGGTAAGTGAACATAATAAATACAATTAAAGTGTGCATTGCTAAATAGTACAATATTTGCAAACATTTGTGTCCGAACTAGGTTACAGTAAACCTGTATTTCGAACGACAGTGTTCTTTCTTAATTTTATACAAACATTAGCAAAATACTTTTAGGGTATTCTAGGTAATACATACAATTTGTATTAATCTAAAATCAGATACAAAAATAAAACAAAGGCAAAAATACAAAAAAGGCAAAATAAAAGAAGAAATTGTAGTAGTGTATCGTGTTTATAGATTACGGTAACGACTATACAGCAGGTGGGGCATATTCTAATATGTCTCCCGACGTTGTATAACATAGCAAGCATCCTGGCTGATGTAAATAAATAATCGTGCCAATGAATCGTGACACGAACGAAAAGCTTGTTGCCACCCAAGTAAATTAATACATACTTATAAATATCAAATCAAATATCAAATATATTTTTTTTTTTATTTCTCTCTCTACATCTTAGGCTTAGGTACTATACAGCAACATGAACATAGAAGATAGTAGTTAGTACATGTAAATTGACGTAATGTGACAATGTAAGATGGTGAGAGACTGGTGCCTGAACTAAGCCGAGGCCTGTATCTCAGCGCACCAGCACCCTCCCCGAATAACGTGGAACGTGGACCTATAAATATGTATTAGTATAATCAATAATATGTTATATTTCTTAATATTATAAATATATTATATTTCTCTCTGCCTACCCCACCACGTTATAGATAGATTAGATAATTATCGAGTCGACTTTAACCTTAAAAAAAATAGGAGTGCATATAATAGTGATCAGAAAACTGATATCCAACGAAGGTATTTGTCGAACCCACCGCCTAACGGAATCGATTTTTCACAATATTCTAACTTCCACCCATTTTCCTTGCTTATCAAAACATAATATAACATTGTAACCCTAAGGGTCGTACGAGAACATGAATCAACCTGTAATATATGCTAGAACAAAATATCTGCGGTACAATACGTAACATACCTACTATCTTAAATCGTGTTCGCTGTGCAATGCAAAGTGAGATGCTTCCTTATCTGACCTGGTCTAGTCTAGTCTTATCGTATTTTAATTTTATTATAAAATAAAATATAACGTCCGTAGAGCCTTTTACGATCTTCGACAATTTGTTTTTAATACACCTTAATTAATATACCTTTTACTTCACAAGTGATTCTAGTGATGTTCTTCCCAAAGTCAAGTGACATGCATTGATATCACATTTTCTGTAGAATATTCCATCATCTTGTCTTGAATCCCGGAGAAAACTTTATATAACTACTATAACTACATAGGAAAAAATCGGCCAAGTGCGAGTCGGACTCGCGTACGAAGGGTTCCGTACTAGTGGTATCTATAAAAACGGCAAAAAAATCACGTTTGTTATATGGCAGCCTTAAATATTTGTTTTATTTTAATTTAATTATTTATTCTTAAAGTGAGTATATAACTAAATATTCTGTGAATATTTCAAGCGTCTACCTGTTGTCGTTATCAATATCGAGCAAAAACGAGCAAAAAAATCACGTTTGTTGTATGGGAGCTCCCATACAACAAACGTGATTTTTTTGCTTAAATATTTTTGTTATTCTATTTTGTAGTATTTGTTGTTATAGCGGCAACAGAAATACATCATCTGTGAAAATTTCAACTGTCTAACTATTACGGTTCGTGCGATACAGTCTGGTGACAGACGGACGGACGGACAGCGAAATCTCAGTAATAGGGTTCCGTTTTACCCTTTGGGTACGGAACCCTAAAAATGAATGTTTGTCTGTATGTCCTCTATGGACTCGAAAATGGCTGGACCGATGTTGATGAAAGTTTCAGGGAATCTTCAGATTAGCCCGGACGATCCTGTGAATTTTGGTAGCGATTGGGTCACCCGTGCGAAGCCGGGGCGAGTAGCTAGTAATTTTATAAAACGATAGAAAGTACGAAATACAGATTTGCTAGTGATGTAATTAATTTTATAAAATATTAAATCAGAATGAAAAAAATCGGAAAGGCAAGACTACGTTTAGGTAGCCTGCACTTTAGAGGCGAAAATTTCATTGACATGTAATTTGAGGTGAGCGCATATTCAGAAGAAATTATAATACTCAGATACTTATATTTATATTCTACCTCACATACTATGTAACATACATTACTTTATGTATTGTCTCTTATGTTGGTACAGGCTTTATATGGATACGAAATGTCAAATACAGTGAAAAACATAATTGGCAGGTAAGTGCTTGTTCAAGTGTTATTCTGAATAACTTTTAAATATGTAATCTGAATTAGGTATTAACGTAAGTACTTATGTACTCGTATTGTGTGCTTTATGTTTATACAGAATAATTATTGAGCGTTTGTTTCGGTGCGAGATATATAATCTATTGGAGTACATGCTTCTACAAGTTTTGATAATATATGCTGATATTGTATGGCGTTTAACCAAAATAGTCAATTATCCTAAAATGCGATCTGAATATTTTAACATTGATCATTATCAGACAATCACGTCGGTGTTTATTGATTCCAGGCTGAAATTTCTAAATCCAGCAGTACGTTACTGTAGACTATAGTTAATGTCCTGTTTTTATTCATGAGCGATAGCGGACAAGTGACATCGAAAATGTAGCATTTTTAACTGCGCTTGTTGGCTTAGAAATCAGTGTTTTTGATAGAGACGAGTGACAAACGACTTCGTACATGCGAAGATGTTGTATCTCAATCGATTACAATGTTGATTTACATGATACAACATTTTTGATACACGCAATGTTGTAATCGGTGAGATATGAGACTACTATTAGAAAGTCATAATGTAATTTTGTACATTAATCGATGATACTTTTATGCCATTTGTATGTATGATTTTAAAGCAATAGCATGTCTATGCTACTGCTTTAAAATCTTTTGTCTGCAGTCCAATAACTTCCTAGAGGGTTGTTCTGTTCCTGCGACTAAATAATGATTAATGGTCATTAGTGAGCCCCTGAGGAGCTGCAGTGTTAGCATCGGGAGTGGCAAGGCATGACCGATACTCTTGTTTTCGGCCTGTCTGATGGTTAAGAGTTTCCGCAACCTACGGACATTTGAAACACCAAAGGTGTCATTCATAAGTTACAGTAACCACTTAACATCAAGTGAGCCGTATGCTTGTTTGTATAAAAACCAGTGCTGAAAAAGTAGTGCTGGAGTTATGCCATAGAACAGCTTTGTACCGCTGCACATAAGAACTTACAATATATTTTCTGCACCGCTACCTCCTATGCCTTGGGTCGCAGGCCACGCGCAGTAATTACGGGGTGACGGGCGTAATTTTGTACTAACTGCTCTATGCGGAGATTTTAATTGCTTCTACCGTTGCGTTATTAATTAATGTTATCAAAATTTTGCGATAATAGGCCTTGTTTGGTATTAAGCGGCCGATGTATATAAGTATTGTAAACTGCATATTTTCATATGTTATAAATATTTAATTGATTTTATGAACGCGTTTAGTTTATTGTGCATTTAAGTGTGTTTGCTGATTTTTTTCCAACTGAGACTTCATAAAATAGATTTTATAGTACATCTGCATGCAGGTGGCACAGGATCGAAACGAATGGCATTCTAGAGGGTATGCCTATGTTCAGCAGTGGACAAATACAGGCTGAGATGATGATGATGAATACGTTACACTACTCTTTGCCATTTTAAACCAGCACGTTTGTAAATATACAACGTCAGGAGGCATACAAGCATACAACCCATCTGATGTAATGTGGTTACCGAAGCCTATGGACGCTTGTGATACAGGAAATATCGCTCGCGCGTTGCCTTCTTTGCTGCTAACTTCTTAAGATAGTAACTTCACTGACTTGCAGGAACACATCAGAGGTACTTCCTCAGCCGGGCTACTAAGATACGCCTTACCTATCTTAAAACTCAGACCCGTACAAACACAATTGTTCATGTACACAAATATTTATCTTGTATAGGAATCGTTTACGAATATCGGTAATAAAGTAGTAAGAGAGGTAGGGCGCATCAAAACAGCCCGACTGAGGAAGTACCTCCAGTTCACAGAAAACCGCGGCAAAATAACAACTCCTTGGAGGGTTATTGCGTTCCTAAGTGTGAATGAGGTCCCCAGTAATCATCACTAATTAGTTCACCACCCGGATCGTAGATGGTGATAATTTTTTTATGCAACGTCGGGAGGCATACAAGCATACGGCCCACCTGATGTTCACCTAGCGTATGAACGCTTGTACATACACCTCCGTTGCTAATGTAGCAACAAGGAGAGATAACCTCACTCACACGCAGGAACACAACAATCCTCTAGAGAGTTGTTATTTGGTTGTGGTTTCTGTGTGGTGGAGGTACTTCCCTGACATGTTCAAACAAATGTTTGTCCTGTGTGGGCATCGAACTCACGAGCGTCTTTTACCACAGCGCCACCGAGATCGTCATAGCTTTGATTGCTTTAGATTGTAAAGCAACTTCCACTTTCGCATTGTATCTGTTTAATCATTCTTTCATTGTGCATACTTTCTACATGTCGGAACAAATGGTGCATACCTTTTCTTATCTTAACACCGACACTAAACTAATTAGATTGTCTAATAAGCTACAAACAATCAACATGGTAACAAAAATATTTTTCTTCGGCTTTTTCTTTTCGTAATGAGACCCTCATTATTAATTATACCACGTATCTTAAAGGTTTTTATTAATTTTTCGTCAACTTCATTTTGTGCTAAATTATTAATGGTAATTACCAAAAGTAATTAATCTCTCCATTCCAGATGACATGAAAAGATTCGTGTAATTAATAATAAATTTTCTCCATTGACATGAAAATACCTTAAAAAGCTACTGGTTGAAAAAAATATTAATTAGGTATATATGCTGGTTTTGATGGACAAAAATAAAAAAAATGAAGTTCAACTAATAACAGTCGTTAGATACAGATATTATTTTGCGGAAGTCAAATTTTCAGGCAATTCTATCTACCTATATCACTTAGTATAACTAATGTAAAATAAATAAAAATATATTTTTGAAGAACTCGGTGGCACAATGGTTAATACCGCTACTGTGACACCAGCGCTCTTAGGTTCGATTTCCAACTAGGACAGACATTTTTGTCTCTTGGTATGAGCGAGTTTTAAGAGAAGTAGGGCGCATCAAAGCAGCCAGTCTCGTGAAGTACCTTCACCTCACAGAAAACCGCAGCCAAATAACAACTCCTTAGAGAGATGTTTTGTTCCTGTTATTGTAGAATATTCCATCAAGTTTCCTTGAATCCTGGAGAAAACTTTATATAAACTTCCTAAGAATAACTATAAAATGCATAGAAAGTACGATTCTCTGGTGTTGTAAGAAATTAATTTTGTACAATAAATAAATAAATATTGTCGGACAAATTACACAGCGCCACCTAACCCCAAAGTAAGCGAAGCTTGTGTTATGGGTACTAGACAACTGATAAACATATGTAAATACATTTTTTTTTTGTAAACACATACTTATTATATATAGAAAATACCCAGACCAATACAAACAGACATGTTCATGCACACAAATGTTTGTACTGTGTGGGAATCGAACCCACGAGCGTTGGTGTCAAAGTAGCGTAACAGCGCGTTCCACCACTGAGCCACAATATTAAATCAGTGTCAAAAAAGGCAAAACTACGATTTGATGATTAGGCTTGGTCATAGTTACTCGGCGCAGAAACGAGCTGTGACTATTGAGCCTTTAAGTCTAAAGAGTCTCCCTCTCATTTACAATTGCTTGAGCAGCTGGTGGAGCACGCTCTGAACACCTTCGGTTGAAGGGAGACCCGTATTTATATATTTATGTAATGGGATGAATTAGAGTTGATGTAGTGTGAGTTCTACCGATTGTATAGTGGATTGTGTTTGGTACAGTTGTTCGATATGAAGCCTACTAAAGAAAATTGGAGCCAATATTAAAATGTGGCGGAAGCACACAAAGTAGGTTAGATCAAATTGCATGTAAATTTGACTTTCGCAAAATAACGCTTGAATCTATTAACTACCAATATTAAAAGCAAAATGGTTGGGTATTATGTGTATTTTACGATGATAAGACGTACACAGTGATACGGTAAATCTTCATTTGAAATAATTGTTAATGATAATCGCACCTGTCGTGGAAATAGTACGTATGGCGCGAGGGTCTACGAGAGAAGTGTCGAACGTTTTTTGCCATAACGAAACCTTGTTATAGAATACGCCTAGCCGGTAGAAAAACACACGTAAGATACCGTCATAACTCCGACTGCTGGAAATTCCCACGTGATCTTTTTATCGACTCAAGTTATCAATAGCCTACACTGAGAAAAAATGTCAGCTAAACTATTTCTGTTACTTCTGAAATAGCTTAACTTTAGTTACCAGAAAATAAAGGCAATAAAATAAAGTAAAATCAATTTCATAGCTCGGCAAATGCTGATTATGTAAATGAAGGTTTGGTAAACTGTAAATGATAAGTTAAAGAATATTGATATAATTAACTAGACCTCTGTTGCATACCAATATGTTAGAACTGCATGATTGCATATCGCGCTTTCATTATCATCTCAGCCTGTATTCGTCCACTGCTGAACATAGGCATACCCTCTAGAGTGCCATTCGTCTCCTCTCCATTCTGTGCCACCTGCATCCATCTTCATAATATATATCATCTACATAAACCTCTTGAGGTCGCCGCTCCATCTAGTGGGAGGCCGTGCACTGCGTGTACCATTAACGGGGCGCCATTCGACAACCTTTCTTCCCCAGCGGTTGTCGGTTTTATGAACTAGGTGACCGGCCCACTACCAATTCTGCTTTCTTATTCTTTGGGCTATGTCGGTTACCTTAGTTCTAGTGTGGATATCCTCATTTCTGATTCTATCACACAGAGAAACCCAGAGCATAACTCTTTCACAGGACGCTGAGCGACCTTGAGCTTCTCCAGTTCCGTATGTCATCACTGGCAACACAATTGTTCGAAGACCTTTCTCTTTAGACGTTGAGATATTTTGGACGAGACGATGTGTTGAGGTTTCCCGAACGCTGCCCAGCCGAGTTGGTACCGTATTGGTTGACCTCTCCTACCTAACTGAATAACTTGCCTTAAGTAGACATATTCGTCAACAACTTAGAGCTTAGTGTTTCCAACCGTGACTGTCATAGGTGTAACATGGACATTCGACATCACGCTTTACAAAACACTAATTAAACTTTTATTGCTATAAGCAGTAGAACGTAAAGCTCTAGTTACTATGCTCGTAGGTCATTGTCTCTCCTGCAGGGATCATGTGTATCGTCAGGGCTTGGGCATTTATAGACTACCTTTTCAATATCAAACATATTTTTACATATATGACATTATGACCTAACCCCACAAAATGATCGGTTGCATCGACCCTGGGCTTTGTTCGCCAAGCGCGTCAGTAATTTGTCAACGTCGCTCTTGCTCCAGTGTTAATGGAAATTTAGTGTCAACTGAACGCCTGCCCCCTTAATTACTGTTTGTTCCATTCATTATTAAAGTGTAAGCAATTTTTTATTTTTAAATTTATTTTTGAGTTGGCGTGATAGGCAAATTGACTTGGATTGGCCAAATTGCCCTAGTAAAAGTGCAACGCTTCCCCTTATCCGACCGCAACGATTAAAAAAAGTGAATCTAAAATGGTTCTCTGTTTTTTATCGACATGGTCGGTATTGGCGTTGTCTTACTTCTCTGGATGTGTTGGAAAACAGCTTATGTCGTGAATTTGATTTTTTGCTCGCATTAAGTCAAACTGCTTGTAACACCAGCATGTCATTTGTCCAAGGATTGTAAAGTAGCATAACATACCGAAAACTGTTGAACATTCGCATCTACTCATACGTTCACTCACATTAAAATTAACACATCACAACACAAGCACTTTTTCTAGTCTTTCTAGAGGATGAAACAGTAATCCCAAAAATGTATTATAGCATAATAGATCTAGTCTTCGCTAGATCTCTTGCGGGTAGGCAGAGAGCATAGACAGAGAGAACCGAGCGCCATACACGGTTCTTACACACGTCGCTCGGTTCTAAACTCAAAGCTCTTTTCGTGCATGCTCGTCGGTTCCTAGTGCTCTGATATTGCCTAATAAAATACGACCAATTTCTCCGTGGTTGGTGAGTCTTTCTCGGCTCTTATATCCTTCCACTTTTGCGTTGTATATCTGTTTCGTTATGCTTTCCATTCTTTCTACACGTATTACATTTTATTAGAATGTACATATATATTATAACTAGCTGCACTCGTCAAGTTCGTCCGCGCGTATCCCGGTATCCCGTACTACTTTTCCTACTTTCGTTTTTTTTCCTCAGGGTCGTAAGGCACGTACCGTGATGACGAATAGTCTATAACCTTCCTCAAGAATTGGGTTATGAAATGCAAAAAGAAATTTTCAAATCGGACTGCTAGTTCCAGAGATTATCGCGATGAACAAACTCTTGTATGAAGAAAGGCTTACAATTGAATGCGAAGAAAACCAAGATAATGGTATTTGAAAGAGAGACAACCAGAACGAACGCTAGGATTATGGTTGATGATGTAGTGTTGGAGCAAGTGAATGAGATTGTATATCTTGGAAGTGCTTTTAGCAGCAATGGAAGGTACACCGCTGATGTGGAGAGACGAGTGAGTGCCGGGAATAGGGTGAATGGAGCGTTGGGTAAACTTCTAGGCAGCCGAAATCTAAGCCAGAAGGCACAGCTCGCTGTACACAACGCGGTGCTAATTCCAACGCTAACTTATGGAAGTGAGAGCTGGGTATGGCAGAGAGAGCATGAAAGTAGAATAAATGCGGTCGAGATGCGAGCATTGCGCAAAATTTGTGGCATAACGCTTGCTGACCGCGTTCGTAATGAAGACGTGAGAGAAAGAGTTGGTCTAAAAGAGAGTGTCGGTGTGAAGATAAGAAAGGGCATGCTCCGTTGGTTCGGACATGTAGAAAGAATGCGGGACGAAAGAATGACGAAACAGATATACAACGCAAAAGTGGAAGGATGTAGGAGCCGAGGAAGGCCGAGACTAACCTACCATGACCAAATTGGTCGTGTTTTATCAGAAGGTGATGTCAGAAGCCCCAGGAACCGGCGAGCGTGCATGAAAAGAGCTATGAATGTCACAGAAGCGAGTGAAGTATGCAAGGACCGTGTCTTATGGCGCTCGGTTCTCTCTGCCTACCCCGCAAGGGACTTGGCGTGAAGATATACATACATATACAACAAACTCTTCTATCATTATATATGTTAATATATAAACAAACTCTTCTATTATTATCTATATTACTCGTAATATATAAAGGGGAAGAGTTTGTTTGAACGCCTTAATCTCTGAAACTACCAGGCAGATTTGAAAATTTCTTTTTTGCATTTGATAACCCAATTCTTGAGGAACGTTAAGCTATTCAAAAAGTCACGATACGATCCTCAAAAGCCGAACAAAAAGGAAGGAAGTAAGAAAAAGTGGTTCCTATATAGAATTAGCGGGTTGTAGTTAGTATAATATAATACCTTGTCAGTATGTACAACTAAGATGTACTCGTATTACAACTGATTACTAAAGTTATAGTGAAAGATTTTCTGGGTATTGATTTTCGTGGTACTCATAGCAAAAAAATTAACAAGTTTTCGACTTCGGGTCTGGGGACCGACCGGCTAAGCTGAAGATGATCGAGATTATATGTATCGGTCTCAGTCGGCGAAGCTGAAGTCTCTGATCTTTCAATTGTGTCAGTTTCTCTTATTTCTCATCAATATCTAGTTTAAATGTAAACAGAATTCTTCTTCTTACCGTTATCTCGTATCATATATATTAGGATTGGCGAGGTTCGCTACTGAGGAAAACTACTCAACAACACAAGAGGGAAAGTCAGACCTATCTTAGGTTAGGGTAGGTTAGTCTTTCTATGCACGAGTTTTCTCACGATATTTTCTTTCACCGCCTAACAAGTGATAATTACAAATATGTACATAAATCCGAAAACACGAACGGATCCGGCCAGTAGGCCGATTCTACTATTAAACTGTAACTACACTGCAGCGCGGTGTGTGTCAAAATGCGTACATTCTGACGTTTCGTTAAGCGATCTGACACCAGCGACAAAAGCAGCAAAATGTACGCATTTTGACACACGCCGCACTTCAGTGCAGTTGCAGTTTTTTTGTAGAATCGGCCTACAGTTGATAGCCGTTTCCTCATCAACTAGGCAATCGCTACTCTTTAACAGATCTGTTTACAAATAAACTATTATTGTTTACAATTAAGCTCGTTATGTCAATAAAACACAATTGGTTATTAATTGTTGGGAAACTATTGGTCGTTTCGTTGGCGAGTTTCGTATTTAGCGTGCCAAAAAGTTGTAACAATATTCACGTTATATTAAGTTCAGAATAGAGATCGTGTCGACAATATGCGAGTGACATCCCTGGTGTTGCAAGTGTTACTGCGGTAACTGCTCACTGGGTGATGAACGTATTGCTCGGAGGGATGGTGAGTTTTTGTAGGATTAAAATTAATAGAGACGTTCCAATTAGTAGCAGCCATGATGTTTATTGGAATGTCATTACATACGTCAAATGTCAAGTAAAAATATTATAGACGTCGTGACCTCGTGACAGATGTCAAGTACAAATATTTCATATTTTTATTTGGCAATACCATGAGACATTTAATATAATGTCAAAGTGAAAGTAGGCGGTTGGTTAAAACGTTACAAATTATTAAGACAGAGAGAGCTGAAATGGATTTTGTCCATACACCCGGCTGTACTTAATATTGAATTAAATGAATAAAAAAATGATATTCAATATTGTGTGTACTACATCAGGCAGGCCGAATGCTTGTTTGCCACTTTTGAGGTATAAAAAAAGTTAAATGAGCTAATTTTGTTGATATGTCTACGTCCAAATGTGAAAAGGCGGACGTGTTTGTGCTGACAACATTTTGTGAAGGGTAGGGCGCAATAAAGCAGCTCGTCTGGGTATGTACATCCACTTTGCAGACAACCGCAGCCTTTTAGGACCTATTGTGTTCTTGCGAGTGAGGTTGTCTATAAGCTCTTGGGGATTACTGTATTAGTAGCGAGGTTGGCAACGCGCGAGCGACATTCCTTGTATTGCAGGTATAGTCTACCACATAACCTCTTTTCATTAGGTGAGCCGATGCTCCCGGGCTATAAAAAGAAGTATGTTTTAGTCTGGCTGCAATCGCCAAACTATACAGTCTTCTCGATACGCCTGGACCTGCGGGGAGCTACGTTTGTTTTCATCATTGAGCCACTGATTTCCTCAAACTACTGTAATATTTGTAAAGCAAACCTATAAACTGTCCATAGACTACGGTATGCAGCGAACTTACCGGTATGTGCTTACCGCCTGGCAGTTAGTAAACTTGTTTTTCACCTTATTTGTATAAAATAACTGCTAGTGCCTAAACGTTCTAATATATAACCCTCCTCTAAATATATATATAATAAATATTTTCGGTCAAAATACACAGCGCCATCTAATCCTCTAAACTTAGCAAGGCTTGTACTATGGGTACTAGATAACTGATAAACATACGTGAATAACACACACACAAATATTTGCTTTGTGGTTAAGTAGACATCACCGGGCGCGTCGTATATGTATAGGCACTGATATATAAAGCGGAAGGATCTGTTTGATTTAAAAAAACTCTTTTTGCATTTGATACCCCAATTCGTGGGGAAGGTTATAGGCTATTCAACATCACGATTCGACCCTTAGAAGAAGAGGAAAAAGAAAGTAGAAAAGCGGCTCTTATGGGATACCGGGATACCCACGGACGATGTCGCGGGCTGCAGATGGTTCTTTTTTTTATACATATACAGCCGTATATAAAATATACGGCTGTATATATATTTTTTTTATATAGACCTGATGGAAAGCGGTTACGGTTCGCTCGCGCAATGCTACCTAGCACCGCGACTCCTTGTGAGCTTTTTTTCATATCACTATGGTGGCAATCAATCATACGGCCTGCCTGATGGTAAACAGTCACCGTAGCCTATGGACATTTGCAACACTAGGGGTGTCACTCATGCGTTGTCGACCCTCATGTCACTCGTGCGTTGCCGACCCTTACTGGTGCTTACGGAGCTTACTGGTGACCTCACTCACACGCAGGAAAACAACGATCCACCAAGGAGTTATTATTTGGCTGCGGTTTTCTGTGAGGCGGAGGTACTTCTCCAGTTGTGCTGCTTTGATGCGCCCTACCTCTATTACATACTCTAGTTCAAAATAAATATATTTATAATTAGAGAATAACGTACAACGATAATTATCTTTCCATATGAAGATGACATCAGTTATTGCTGGAAACACATGTGTACATATAATGGATGTGATGACTCGATGAAAAAACATGTGTAAATATATAACACTCACTAACAGATTAGTATTCAAGACTCGGAAACACTAAATATTTACGAGTGCGGTGGTAAAGTGGTTAGCAATGGCTATTTTATCGCCAGAGTTTGATTCCCGCAAACCAGCACCAGTCAGAACGTCGAAAGGCAAACAACCTTACGGTTCACCTGATTAAAGCGGTTACCGCGGTACCCTCCTCCATAGATAACTTTTCTGAAGTTTTCTGGTAAGCTCACTCACCAGGAACACAATAAGTTCCCAAGGAGTTGTTATTTTTCTGAGATTTTTAAGTTAATGTGTAGTAAGTAATGAAAGTAGAGTAAGTGAGGTTACCAGTTCGCTCTTGAGAATTGCGATACTAATTTCAAGTGTTCATAAGCTACGGTAACCACTTCAGATCAGGTGGACCATTTGCTTGTTTACCTCTCAACATTGTATATTAAACTGTGGAACCACCTTACTGATAATGTTGCTACTTAAAATCTAGTTATAAATAAATATTGTCGGACAAATTACACAGCGCCATCTAGCCCCATAGTAAGCGAAGCTTGTCTTATGGGTACTAGACAACTGATAAACATTCGTAAATACATTTTTTTTTTGTAAATACATGCTTATTATACATAGAAAATACCCAGACCCATACAAACAGACATGTTGATGCACACAAATGTTTATACTGTGTGGGAATCGAACCCACGAGCGTTGGTGTCAAAGTACCGTAACAGCGCGTTTCACCACTGCGCCTCCGAGCTCGTCAAACACCGATTTTGCTAATATGACAAATATAAATAACCTTGTAAAGCAAATTACAGTTTTATATAAGTTACATACAAAAAACCGTGCAATTCGAGTTTAAACGGGAAGATACGCAGAACTCTCGAAATGCCCATTGATTGCGGGATACACATTAAGTAGTAAATTTATACCCAAGCTGGACGCCAGAGACGTTACACTTTTAGAAGTTTTATTCATAAAGAAAGCAATTAAAAACATGGCGTCGAAATTCTCTAAGTGTGATGAAACTGACCTAGCTACGTCCATAAAATCAAAGTGACGTCGCGGAAGATAAGATGGCATACATATGTGTCTAGTGACAATATTCTTCCGTTAGTACGATGTTAAATGTAAGTAAGTCATGGAATAACACGATTAATATTAGAACGTACGCTTCAAACGCTTCCACGGTAATTATGTTCACTTACTTAACCGTGACGAGTTATGAGTGCACCATGCATTTGGAAATTATTGGGACGTTTACGGATATACCAAGGAAACAATTCTGAACTTTTGTTTAATACGTCTTTTCAGGAACACCGTTCCTATATGAATTCTATATGTTTGTCTGTGCGTTTGTCCGTCGCTTTTTTTCGCATATTCGAATTTTGACTTCAGATTCGGATTCAGCATAAAAAAGTAGAATAGGAAGTAGTTCAGGAACACCGTTCCTATCTCTTAAGGAACAAGGTCAAAATGGCCGAAAAAAAAAATGTTATATAATTGACGAGCCAGGTGTTCCTCTGGCAATGCAAGCTTGCGCATTCTCAACTGGTTTTTTATACAACGTCGGAAGACATGCAAACATGTTGGCTACCTGATGTAAAGCGGTTATCTATGAATGCTTGCGATACATTAAGAATCACTCGTCGAAATATTACAGCTACCCTCCAGGGAGGTGTTATTTGGCTGCGGTTTTCCGTGAGGTGAGTACTTCTCAGGCTGGGCTGTTCTGATGCACCCTCTTTCTTGAAAACATTCGGACCAAGACAAACATACATATTCATGAACACAAATGTTAGGTTGGTAGTAGCTTTGTGAACCACTTCGCCACTGGACTTGCAATGCAAGAAGTATCACTCGCTCGGGAACGCGCGAGTCACAGAAATGCTTCACGAAATTCCTGGTGACTTAACTTACTCGCAGGAACGGGTCTTTAATCCTTCGAAACCCGGGTGGTCGTATACGACCGCGAAATGTATGGGAAAACGTCTATAACGGGTTCTGACTGCTCAAACAGAGTATCGTTGTTTAACTTGGGGCTTCTGTAATGTTAAAGCTGTTTTTAAATATTAATGTATATACGAGTATCATACCGGTAAAAAAAGGGCATTGCATTTTCATGTTGTAATAGTTTTTAAGAGAGGTCGGGCACACTAAAGTGGCCCATCTTGGGAAGTACCTACCTTCACCTCACAGAAAACCGCTGTACCCAAATAACAACTCCCTAGAGGGTTCTTTTGTTCTTGCGTGTGAGTGAGGTCACCAGTAAACTCCTAAGGAGTTGCTGTGCAAGCAGCAGAGGAGGCATCGCGCGATCAGGTGGGCCGTGTGCTTGTATGCCTCCTGACGTAGTATATAAAAAAAAACCTCGTTCGCAAGAACACAACAGGCCCTAAAAGGCTGCGGTAAAAGGTGCTTGTGTTATGAGTACTAGACAACTGATAAACATACATAGATTTTTTTTATAAATACATACTTACGATACATAGAAACACCCAGACCAAGATAAACAGACGTGTTTATGCACGCAGATGTTTGTACTGTGTGGGAATTGAACTCACGAGCGTCGGTGTCAAAGTAGCGTTACTACGCCACCGAGCTTGTGTGACTTTCGTAATGTTTAGAGCCATTGGCTTTGACTTTGTGGCACGAAATCTTGTTATCTTGCGTTTTCCTTGTTCAGTATATGTAGCTATTTCATAATTGAATAGGAAACTTTATTTACAACGGGTTACATTACTCCATTACTTGCGTTCGTATCATGAAATATTGATGGCAAATACAGTATAACTAGTGGCGAAGTCTCGGTAATATCGAATATCGCGTTCCATGAAATAATAATGGACTTTTCATTATGAACAATCGTATAACATTACTTACTCGAAATTTAAGTGACTTACGTATTATTATTGAAAATGTTTATCCACCCACATTACCAGCGATCTATCGGAACGTAGAAAAAATATACGTTAGATAAATTGAAAGAGCCACGCAATGTTATTTAATAAATAATAAGTTATAAGCCATACCGTCCCTACAATTCTTGTGTTTCTGCGATTGAGTAAGGTGGCAAGGAGTTAGCTGGAGAGGAGTAACGTTAGCAGCGGGAGACACTGATGTTACAAGCGATTATAGTATTATGTTGCGGTAACCCGTTATACTTCCGGCGTACCGTATATTGTTTGTTTCTCGTTGTAGTATAATTTAACATTATAATTTTTCGTGTAACGTCGGGAGACATACAAGCATACGGCCCACCTGATGTAAAGCGGTTACAGTAGCCTATGAACGCTTGTAATACATTAAGTATTACAAGCGTTCATAATATTAAGTATCACTCGTGCGATGCCTCCTCTGCTGCTAACACAGCAACTCCTTGGCTGCGGTTTTCTGTGAGGTGGAAGTACTTCCTCCAGGCGGACCTCTTTGATGCGCCCTATCTCTCTTAAAACATCCAAACCAAGACAAAAAGACATGTTCAAGCACACAAATGTTTGTCTTGCGTGGAAATCGAACCCACGAGCGTTGGTGTCAAATTCGCGTCATTCACGACTGCGCCACTGAGCTCGTCACGGGTTGGTTTGACGCGTGCTAGACAAACAGAAAATGTTCATGCATACAAATGTTTGTCCTGTGTGGGACTCGAACCCAGGGGCTTTGACGTCGTATGGATCACTCTGCCACCGAAGTCATCCTGTCATATCCTGGCCGGATTGAATCTAAAATCCCACTTGAAAGATTTTTTACATCGCTAGTCTGCATAGTAGCATACAAGTATAAAAAAAAGATAAAAATCATTTATTTGCCATAAGGCCCTTACGGGCACTTAGACACGTTTTACATTCTTTAAATTAGATCATATTGTATCTTAATAATTTTCCAGTTTTTTTTTAGTTAAAGTCTTTTTAATCTACCAGCATTTCGAAAATCTTATTAAATTTTTATAGCTCTTATTAATTTATGAGCATTTCGAAAATGACCATTGGCGAAGAAGAAATGCCAAAAGAAACTTGCCAATATGGGTTCTTTTTTTATCGTCAGTATATATAACAGTAAATATATATGAGAGTGTCCATATCGGGTGATAGAGTGATATCACGTGGTACAATTAAAGATATATTACTACATGTGCTGAATCATTTGCAAACATATCTGTTGGATAGATATTCATCGATTCTGTAATAACCCTTCTTAAATAGAGTATTTTTGATGTACCTTTTGAACATATTGTCAGGCAATGACAGAACTTTTTCAGGTAATTTATTGTAGAATCGAATACAATTTACAAAAAATATAAAAATATTTATAATATATTAATTTATAAAAATAATAATACTAGTAGAAGTCTAATCAAGCTGATGTACCTGCATACGCAATCTATTCCTGCGACTCAGATTTTCACCAAATTTTGAAAATGACTATATTTTTACGAGCATACATTATGCTCTCATAAATATACAGAGAGGTAATCGTGAGGATATTTATTTCTTTAAATAGTTCTCTAAGTGATTCCCTGGCGCGCATGTTATAAATAGAGTGGATGGCTCTCTTTTGTAATATAAAAATAGTTTCAATGTCAGCCGTAACTACCGGTTAGTGCACCACAGCTATACGGTGTGATGGGAATCAAAGTCTTCCAAAGTCACTAATTCCGCGGAGGGATTCTGCTCGATGACTTCATCAGTCGCCACTTGCAGGTGCTCGAATAACCGAGCTATGTCTGTATCACCGCTATGAAACCTGTAAAGCACGCGTAGGGGTGTGGTCGCCACGATCCACGCGCACCCATAACAACGACAGGTCCCTGTCTTCAAGGCTATGAAGACGGCGACAAATCTCCTCCCGAACTAATATGCATACCCCGGCACGACGCACAAATGAGTGCTCGAGTTTGTACCCGGGATAAAGTAAGTAGGATGTGTCGGCCGGTGAGGAAAAGCATGGTCGGGTGCGCGGTCTCTAGGTGGTGGTGTACCGTATTGATCTTGGAATGAAGTCCCTTGATGTTGCAAAAATCCACATTTATCGTGGAAGGGGTGGCCGCTGTAATTACGTATTTTCTTTTACCTTTTGCCATTTTTATGGGTGCGGAGGTTTTAAAAAATACAGAATTCGCTGTTCGGACGGAGTACAGGACAAAAGCGCGCTGTCTTCCACCACTAGGCAGTGCAGGTTTTGTTATTTACTGGCACGGAGGGCAAAAGGTCACGACTAAACAAAACTCAAGTCACAGCAGTTCGAGCTGTGAGAATACTTGACGTTACTTAGTTTACACATGGTATTGCGCCCTTAAGTGCGCCTTCTAATCACATCGCTCGGCATAGAAAGGTAATCCATCCTCACACATTGGAACCAAAATGGTAGTGTATTGTACAGTTCCAGAGAAGAAATCTTCCGGGAACGTCTTAGTCAGTGTATGACAATAGCTGTGAACATCAAAGAAGCGAGTGATGTTTAAGAACTGAGTCATGTGGCGATCGGTTCTCTCTGCCTACTGCGCCAGGGACTTGGCGAGAAGATATACTACAAACATATAGTAACATTTAAACGCGAAATGTCGAAGTTTTCCGAAGACAAAGCAGTATGAGCTTTTTAAATCACTGAAAGGGTTTTTACAGTGTCTTCAACGCGAGAGTAAAACACCTGGGATTGCCACCGTCCGTAGGTGTATTACGTTGGTATAACAAAAGGTGCTATTTAACCCTGAATCTGCTACCAGATATTTCGTATGTATCTTCATTCCAGGTCCGCTGCGGGTTAGGTAGGGAGAACCGAGAGCCATAAGACGCGGTCGTTACAAACCTTACTCGCTTTTTTAACATTCATAACATGGATATTTCGTGTTGTTTTACACTCAAATAATGGATTCGTTAGGCGTGACATTGATCTTCGTAATCGATTTGTTGCGTGATTGAAACGTTACTGGAAGATTTCGCCGAATGTTGCCATGTACGGATTAACAAAATTGGGGTTTTTCCACGATGTTTGTCGCCGTATAGTGCGTGCGTGGTGCAAGCGCAGTCGAGCGGAAAACTATGATCAGCAAAAAATGATTGACTGCGTTTTGACACGACGACGCATAGATCTAAATTACAAATATGAAATTTTTCGCCTGGTCGGGCGTGAAATGAAAAATATGGTTTCCTCAACGTTCAACTGGATCGATAAGAATGTGCTTTGTTTGTGGGTTCCGTACTGTCGTAATGTCAACGACGTCTGTGTGTTCTTAAGAAACTCGATAACGTCGTTGCATTTGTCAGTCTAAGCGAACGCGCAAGTTTAGCAGCATCGATCACAGCCTGTTTATGGATAGGTTAGATAGACCCTGCGCGCCGTATGGGCTCAAGATCGCAAAGCATGTTTTGGAAAGTGTTATGCTCGGGGTTTCTTTGCGTGATAGAATCAGAAATTGGGATATCCGCAGTAGAACTAAGGTAACCGACGTAGCCCACAGGATAAGCAAGCTGAGTTGGCAGTGTGTCGGCCACATAGTTCGTAGGACCGACAACCGCTGGGGAAGAACGGTCTCGAATGGCAGCCCAGTACTGGTACACACAGTGTGGGACGACTCCCCACTAGATTGAGCGACGACCTCGAGAGGTTAATGGGGAGTCGGATGCAGGCGATACAGCATCGAGACGAATGGCGCTCTAGAGGGAA
Organism: Pyralis farinalis; assembly: GCA_947507595.1. Lineage (NCBI taxonomy): Eukaryota > Metazoa > Arthropoda > Insecta > Lepidoptera > Pyralidae > Pyralis > Pyralis farinalis. The sequence goes on along the minus strand of OX382259.1, from coordinate 7,261,868 downwards.
GACATATGTTCAACAATGGACGAATACAGGCTGAGATAATGACGATGATAGATAAATGATTTATTTGTCACACTAAGGACATATACGCTTGAAAAATACAACGTAAAAGAATCACATACAAAGAGATAAGAAATCAACATTACACACAGAGATAAGACAGTACAGGTCAGCTTGCGTGTCGCAGTGGTACAAATAGGCTGCAGCTTAGTGAATCAATTGCTTGAAAAACGTGAATTGAAAAATCACTGATTTTCACTACAGCCTACTACTAGGTTTAGTCTCGTCTGTTTATATAATAGATGACAGTCGCAAAGTTAACCTAAGAGAAATAGCTCGCATCGGAGCCTGACAAAGGAGCCTGATTAAGGATCTCCACCTCACAAAAGACCTCAGCCAAATAACAACTTTATCGAGGGTTGTGTTCCTGCTATTAAGGCTACCAGTACGCTTCTAACGAATTACTGTGTATGAGTCATGACGTGTGAGCGAAAAAGCGTTCATAGGTGTTCAAACGGATACGCCGTTTCATATTAGACGGGCCGTATGCTTGTTTGTATGCCTTCGTACGTTGTATTAAAAAAAAACAAGGGACCCATAAGCTTGATCGTGTTAGCCTGCGCATTCGTCCGTTCGTACATCACAACGATATAGTGTTAGAAAGCTACAATTTTCAGTGTTTATAGATATTTATGATGTTAACAAAGTTACAAAGTAAAACAATATCAAAAACCTACTGGACCCGGCACAAGGCGTCCAGTTCAAAAAAGAAAAGAAAAATTAGGACCCCATTGCAGCGCTCCCTATTGAGTCCACTTGTGAATTTAAACTATATCCAGGGACCCACTCAAACTCACAATAATAATTAATAATTATATACATTTTTTAAAAGTGTATTGCTGAGAGGTTTCACACGATCTAAGACAGTTTCTTGATACACTTTGGCTGAAGTCTTCACTCATTTTTCTGAAAAATTAAGCTTTGTGATTCCTTAATAAGACACCCCTCACCAAACCACAACAAATGCAGGATGTTGACCACGTTGTACCGTTTCGACCACTTGGGCGGCTTCTTTAGAACTGTGGACGTACACTTTGTCATTTTGCTTGTGCTCGTCAATCTTGAAAATTGTTTCACTAGTAAAGAGGATATTTCTATATCTTTCACCTGCGTATCGAGACAGAAGGCGTTTTGATCGATCCACTTTCTTCAAACGTAGCGCTAAGCGCTAAGTTTTAGGTCTTGTTTTATTATATGCGACAGAGTCCTAGCGGGAATCTTCATTTCTCGCGATAAGATTTTTTGTTTCCTAATGGGGTTCTGGCTTTGACAGCATTAACAGATTTTGTAGTTCTAACAGCATGCGGCGCCCCAATCTTTTATGGTCTTCAACAGAGGAAGTGTTGGTATACATTCTGTGTACTAAGTATCGGGAATTTGTCAATAAAACAAAAAATACAAATTATTCATCTAAATTTATTTTATCGCCTTCAAAGTAGGCCCCATCGCTTGCAATACAACATCTCCACCGCTTCACCCAGTCTTCCATACATTTTTCATAGGCTATTTGCGGTATGGCCTTTAGCTCATTCAGCGAATTTTCTTTTATGGCTTCTATCGACTCAAAACGTTTTCCTCGAAGTGGTAATTTTAACTTGGGAAATAAAAAAAAGTCAGACGGAGCCATATCAGGTGAATACGGTGCTTGGTGGAGAACTTTTGTTGAATTTTTCGCTAAAAACTCTTTCACTATAATGGCTGTGTGTGATGGTGCATTATCATGGTGCAGCATCCATGAGTTGTGTTGCCACAAATCTGGACGTTTTCGGCGGATACTCTCACGCAAACGCTTCATGACGCCTAAATAATATTCTTTATTCACTGTTTCTCCCTCTGGAAGGAATTCGGAGTGAACCACACCACGGTAGTCAAAAAAAACTGTCAGCATCACCTTGATTTTGGAGCGACTTTGCCGCGGTTTTTTGGGTTTCGGCTCGTTTTCGAGACGCCATTCTGAAGACTGTTGGCTTGTTTGCATGTCGTACTCATAAACACATGTCTCGTCACCAGTTATTATACGTTTCATAAAGGTCGGATCCGTAGAAGCTCGGGAAACCATGTCTTCAGCGACATGCTTTCGCTGCGCTTTTTGAACAAAATTGGGCTCTTTTGGAACTAGTCGAGCGGCGACGCGTTTCATGCCTAAAATGTCAATGAGAATGTTGTGGACGGACTTAAAAGATATGTTCACCTCACTAGCCAACTCTCTCAGACTCATACGTCGATTTTCGAGCACTAGCTTCTTGATTCTGTCGATGTTTTCTCTGGTCGTAGCGGTTGAAGGTCTACCAGAACGAGGCAAGTCTACTACTACTTCTCGGCCTTCTTTAAAAGCCTTATACCATTCATAAGCCCTTGTTTTCGATATACACGATTCGCCGTAGGTATTTCGCAACATTTTTAGTGATTCACCACATGAAATATCATTTGAAACACAAAATTTAAGGCACACTCTTTGTTCAACAATATTTTCCATTGTAAAAATCGCCGAGGACTCAAAACTATGACCAACAAAAAGTGTAGTTTAAAACAAATTAAATGACAGATCCCGCTCAAATTTTGCGCGCTAAATCAGTACAGTGCTACCAACATGCAGTAAAAAAATTAGAACGACCTCTTTTACGCGGGTCTTTTTATTGACATATTCCCGATACTTTTTACACAGAGTAGTATATATGGTTTATATCTGTACGATTATAATTTGATAATAAACACGAAAACATATGTAAAACGGCGGGAAATAGAAAGAAGTTTGTAACATAGTATGCCAAATTCAAAATCCTTGAAGAGTTGAAAAAAATAAAAGTTTCTATTTAACTGAATTGGAGGTGATTTTTTTATTTGTGCATCATGGTGCAGGGTTCTGTTCAAAAGGTTTTACAAAAGTACTGAGTGCCATTCCTAATTTTTTGAAGTAAACGTAGTGTTTACATTGAGGTTTGCGTTGGAATTTTTATTAGATTTAAGCGCGCCACTTCTAAAAATTAAGCCGTTTTTTATAACTGCCTAATTTTGTTGTTAGTAAATACCATAAATTTAAAAGGAAAACTGTCACGGAAGAAAAGTCTGTTAGTTTACTGGGAAATGTCCACCAACTTAAAGAAGGAATTGCTTAGAAGGGTGGTATAATTCTATTTAAGTTAAGTTAAGGTTTTGTTTTTTATTTAGCGTAACTTAATAAATCTCATTCTTGACCTAGACGCGGAATTCATGCTTGAATCTCGATTCTGAGTTTGAAGTCTTTTGTTTTGATTAGATAACTAGATTTCCGTATTAATTGTATTGACTATCTAAACTCTACGATCCGCCATTTTGTTTCCAACGGCATCTTGGATTTGGAATTTATTCGTGGTGTTACGGTATTCTACTAATCAAGCCCTTTTATTTGATATCCATATTGAGTGGGTTGTAATAGAAAATATGTAATCTGCCATTTTGTGGCGGATCTTGTGGCTTATCTTGGATTTACAGTGATACTGAATACACGTAAGTAATTATATCTGTATCAGAACTAAAGGTGTGTACTAAATTTCAGATCAATCGGCCAACAAGAAGGGGGTAAAAATTCAATTACTAGATTTGACCCACACAAGACAAGGCAAGCTAATTAAAAATACTTTTGAAAATATCTTTAAATTTGCATGTAAGTGGCCACTTATTGTACTTAATTGTGCTTAACTTAACGTATATTAAAACAGAACAACCATTTGAGATATTAAAGATGGCAAAATGATACATCTGTATTGTATGTCACAGAGTCCAAAGTTTTGAAGCAACGCCCTTTTACGGCCTAAGATATGCAACGGAATCGAATTCGTAGCCACGGGGCGAGACTGTGATCAGATACGACATACTCGCGAAAAACATAATTCCAACAAGTCTACACTCAGAATATGACTGGACTATCTCGATAGGATTACATACATGATCCGTGTATGATCCCAATGTAATGTGTGTAATGTAATCAGATAATCCTTGTGTAATTGACTTTGAATCCACATTCAATATTGATGAGTATACTTACGACTAACTTAATAAACAACTAATTCCATAAATTGTATATATAGAACACAAAGTAATTATATAACCCAACCAATTTACATAGTATGCCCATAAAATCAATATGTACCAGCTGGTATTGTTATAACGAAACATCGACATTATATTCGTAGACTCATTACGAATATAAAAATGCCCACTTGCATTTACTAAGCATGGTTTCTAGTTATGGCTGTAATAAAACTTGTGTTTCTGAGTTACATCATGTAATTAGACCATCCACTGAGGCTTTGTATCTTTTTGTTTGATGTGTGTTACATAACCCATACGATTTTTTTAGGATTCATTAAAGTCATTGTTGACTGGCTTTTGCCCGTGACTTCATGGGCACGATGTATGTTTTAACGAAAATTATTGTTACATCTATAGCTCTCGTCATCGCAGTTAAAATTATTTTTTTTGCTTTATGCTTATTTGCCATTATACGTAGAGCAATATTGCAAAAAAAAAACGTTACAAAGTCGTGTTGTTGCATACATAAAAATTTGCAATTCATTCTTGTCTATATTACGATAATTATAATTGTACATATACGCGCATATAAACCGTATTCTATCTTTATCTTTCTCGTGACAATATAAACATATAGAACGAAGGTCAGTCGCGCTTGCATCTAGGTACACCTTTACTGTTTTTTTTAATTAGTCATTGTCTTCTTAATTGTCTATGTAATTTAACAGACATAAAAACTGGTGTGTTTAAAATTTATGAGTGTATAGCCACGCCCTATGTATAACTACCAAACACAGATCTGTAGACTAAGAGATAAAACGTGCCTGTGTTACATATAAAATTATATAGGTACCCCAGCATTTAGGATTTATTTAGAATATTTGAATAAAAAATATTCAAGGCCTGTTTTTATATAAACTTTGAATTCACTTGTCCTGGTGTACTAATTAAGTTGAAATTTTACTTGCGAGTTAGTCCGATAACAAATACAGCATTATGACGTCATAGAACTGATCTGAAGTCGAAACTAGATGTCATAGGACAGAAAAATAGCAACAAAATATCATTGCAACCTTGTTATGTTTAGACACTTGTGATTTATTTGTACAGACAACGACTGTATGCTTGTATGCTTCCCAACGATTTATAAAAAAAGCATCACGTGAAGAAATAGATAGATAGACACTTATGGACATTGATTAAGTACTTCTAGCAATGTTGTATATTACGTGATACAAAAACAATAGTCTGAAATCGCGCTCCGCAGCGCTTACGATTGATCATCGCGTATGTAGTAAGTATCTACATTCAGGTAACATTGTAATTGACTAGGAACGTGTGATACCCATTATACTTTATATTTTGTTACAATTATGTATAGAAGTTGAATTTGAACGGGGCATTTGTATATGATTTTAAGGGTTTTGTGAATTTATCCATTGTATTTGTGATAGTGAAATGCAGTGTTGTATATTAGGTATATGTACAGCATGGACTTGCAAACGGCTGGATCGATTTTGATGAAATATTCAGGGAATCTTTAGATTAGCTCAGCGGGTAATACTGTGAAGCTTGGTCGGATCATCCGTCGCTAGTATTTTAATAAAAACAAGCCTGTCTGAATTATAATTACAGGGTTGAGGGGCTCTCAACATGACCTCTAGTCTTCAAGTACAAAAATATTGATTCGCTAAATACACTCTATCTATCTATAACGTCACGTCAGGGTAGTCAGAGAGAACCGAGCGCCACCCGACTCGATCCTTACACACCTCACTCGGTTCTTTAACATTAATTGCTCTTCTTATGCACGCTCGGCGGTTTCTAAAGCTCCTGACATAACCTCTTGATAGAACATGATCAATTTGGTCGTGGTTGGTAAGTCTTGGGCTTCCTCGGCTCCTTCATCCTTTGCGTTATATATCTGTTTCGTATTTTTTTCTTTCTGCATGCTTTCCACATTACCGAACCAACGGCGCATACCTCTTCTTATTTTAACACAACTGATTAAAAAATAAATTACGTTATTGTTTGATAGTCGCTGTAATCTATTTATTGTCCACAAATGTAAGAAACATAGTAAAATGTAATTTTTCAAACGAATTGTGCTAATAGCGAATGTTTCTGCTACATTTTGTTTCGAAAACGTTGTGCATTATTGTTTATTACTCATAATATAAGCTACGCGGTTTATTGAAGTATCGTGTTATTAGAATTACACATTAAACAAATAGTTTTTTTATTAATAAATTTACATTTACTCGGCGAATATTTTTGAAGTGAAAACTTCTTTAGCGGCGTTGTGCACTCTTTTTGGGATGAGTAAAAAATGTTAAAATCGCGTCAGGACACTTGACCCTGATGTGAGATTTTGGTGAGAATTAGAACTTAAGTTCACTGCAGCGCTAAAACATTAGTTACCTCTAATTAAACAATTAAAACATGAAGGGCATTATTTTCTCGCGACCAAAACGGTGTAAGCGCCATGAAATTCTTGGCGCTTACGCGTTTCGTTCGACGTAGTTTATCAATATCGCTGTTTGGTCCGCATGTTCAAGTTTTCACTTCTGTCGGCACTCCCGGAGTGCAACCCGTTTTTTTATACGATTGGCGTTAGTGGTTAATAATTTATTGACAGTCTAAGATGTAAACAGGCCTGTAGTGGATCCCTTAATAAGTTTATTCTTGGAAAGTTAATGGCGTGAGTGTGAAGTATATAACTTTTGAAGCGATCCAAATCGGTGTATTGTAAGTTTCTAGTAAGTCTCACCGATTGCCGGGAGACCTGGGCATAGGTTGAAGTTATTGACGAACTCTGTGGTGCAGTGGTTAAACACACTGTTACGTTACTTTGACATCAAAGCTCGTGGGTTCGATTCCCACACATGACACATATTTTGTGGGCATGAACGTGTCTGTTTGCCCGTCTGGGAAAGTACCTCCACCTCACAGAAAAACCGCAGCCAATTAACAACTCCCTAGAAGATTGTTGTGTTCCAGTGCGAGAGTGAATTCACCAGTAAGCTCCAAAGGAGTAGCTGTGTTAGCAGCAGAGGTGGCATCGCGCGAGTAATATTTAATGGTTTGCAAGCGTTCATAGGCTACGATAACCTTAATATCAGGTGGGCCGTATGCTTGTACGCCTCCCGATGTTGTATAAAAAAAAAGTGCTAGTAAGTCGAGTGGTAGTAAGTATAAAATTTAAAGAAATAAAGACTTAATGAAATATAGTAAATTAATTCCATTATTCAAGTCTGGTGAAAAAAGTGAACTGGGGAATTATAGACCCATATCTATTTTGCCAGTATTGAGTAAAATATTCGAAAAGATAATGCTTGATCAATTACAACTCTATTTTAAGACCAATGAAATTTTTCATAGTGCACAATACGGCTTTACAGCAGGTAAATCAACTACAGATGCGGTGGTGGCATTGGTCAAGCATGTTCTTAGCGCATGGGAGAGATCCCAGGATGCTATTGGGGTATTCTGTGATCTCTCCAAAGCTTTTGATTATGTCGACCATCGGACATTATTGCTCAAGCTGTGCCATTATGGAGTTAGAGGTAAAGCCCATGATTTGATCGCAACTTACTTAAACAATAGAATACAAATAGTTGACATAAATGGGGTCAAATCTAAAGGCAGTAATGTTAATATTGGGGTGCCCCAGGGCTCTATATTGGGACCCTTTTTATTTTTAGTATATATAAATGATCTGCCATACATGGTGCAGAAAACGGCGGATATACTACTGTTTGCCGATGACACTTCTTCAATTTTTAGGGTTCCATACCCAAAGGGTAAAACGGAACCCTATTACTGAGGCTCCGCTGTCCGTCCGTCCGTCCGTCCGTCTGTCACCAGGCTGTATCTCATGAACCGTGATAGCTAGGCAGTTGAAATTTTCACAGATGATGTATTTCTATTGCCGCTATAACAACAAATACTAAAAAATAGAATAATATAAATATTTAAGGGGGCTCCCATACAACAAACGTGATTTTTTTGCCTTTTTTATAGATAATGGTACGGAACCCTTCGTGCGCGAGTCCGACTCGCACTTGGCCGATTTTTAATGTTGCTCGCCGGTGCGAAAATATTGACAAGGTAAATAGTGTTCTATCTGCCATTCTAAATTGGTTCACATGCAATAATCTTTTATTAAATTCAACTAAAACCAAATGTATAAAATTGAGTCTTCCAAATGTGGCGTCTTCCAATACACAAGTTTTCGTTGACAATAATATACTAGAATTTATTAATGATACTGTATTTCTTGGAATTACGATAGACTCAAAATTGCAGTGGGGCCCTCACATAAATAAACTGTCCAGTAAGCTCAGCTCTGCCGCATATGCCGTTAGGAGAATTAGACAATTGACGGATGTGGCTACCGCTCGCTTAGTCTATTTCAGCTACTTTCACAGCATTATGTCATATGGTATATTGTTGTGGGGAAGAGCGGCTGATATAGAAACTATTTTCATATTACAAAAAAGAGCCATCCGCTCTATTTATAACATGGGCTCCAGGGAATCACTTAGAGAACTATTTAAAGAAATAAATATCCTCACGGTTACCTCTCAATATATTTATGAGAACATAATGTATGCTCGTAAAAATATAAATTCGTTTTCAAAATGTACTGAAAATCTTAGGAGCAGGAATAGATTGCGTATGCCAGTACATCGACTTGCTAAGACTAATAGATCTTTTGTGGTAAATTGTATTCGATTCTATAATAAATTACCTGAAACAGTTCTGTCCTTGCCTGACTATATGTTCAAAAGACACATCAAAAATACTCTATGTAAGAAGGGTTATTATAGAATCGATGAATATCTAACTGACAGAGATGTATGGAAATGATTCAGCACATGAATTAATATAACTTTAATTGTACCATTTGATATCACTATATGTACACTCATTATATTTATTGTAATATGTATATGATGATTTGGAAAAAAAAGACCTATATTGGCAAGTTTCTTTCGGCATTTCTTCTTCGCCAATGGTCATTTGAAATGCTGGTAGATTAAAAAAGAGAAAAACTTAAAAAATAATAATGATAATATATAATATTGAAAATGTAAGACGTGTCTAAGTGCCCGTGAGGGTCTAAAGGCAAATAAAGAATTTTTATCTTTTAAAATCCTCTCTTTTTGAAGTGCTGCGCTGAGACTCACGAATCATGGACTGATTTTATTGTTGTTTGAAGGGAGTGTATATAATTTCTACCCATATAAATTAAATTCTATTCGGCAGTTAACTTCACCTACCCTTCACCTTTTTTAAAATCAATTGAGATTGTGACGAAAGGACCAATATACAACACTTTGTTTAGCAGCAACTTTAAAGCTTGCTGCATTATTAGTAGGGGCGACAACGTGCGGTCGATTCTTATTGTATTGTGTTACTGTGGTATCCGCTATTAAGATATGGTGCCAGCTATGCATGAAGCAGACGGAATCTCTGTTTACTATTTGAAGGAATACACACAAAATACAATCCACTCTATACTATCAAAAATACTCGCGAAATCCAGGCCGTCAATAAACATGGACTTTATGAATCTCGCGGCCGGCCGGTTATGACCATTGACTATCTCATTTGATGGACGTTCACCTTGGATGCTGCTTTATAGTCTATTATACAATATTTTATTATTATCGCCGGCTTTGTCTGGCGGTGACGTCAATTGAACATCTTTATAGTTCGCAGTCTCTTCAAAGTTTCTTTGCATACTATGAATGGTTAGTGACAATCGAATGGTTATTTCAAAACAAGATAGGTGTGACGCCAGCTTTATGTGAGGTTCTCAGACTGGAAAATTCAAGCTGTTTCCATGTATTTATTGAACGGGATGTTGTGAGACTTTTGATAAGGTATTGGGGCTTTAGCTATGAGACAAAAATACATAGTTAATAGATTCAGTTATTTAGCGCATCAAATCAGATCAAAAATTTTATTTGCGAGATTACAAATTTACTTTTGTGTTAAAACTCAATTAACATAAATTATGAAATTTCATTGCATGCCGTATACAACCTGCGCGCTGGTGTGCAAATATTCGATATTTAATCTCACGATAATTAACAAATAAACGATGCAATAGTCATAACAATAGACTAGCATGAAGTTAAGTAATGATAATGATAAACATCTTATGTCATTAAAAATATCAATTTTAGTGGAGCGAGTGCCATCAGACCACAACCTAGAGGGTAAATCAGATCATTCTTGGATACTTTAGATAGTGACCTTACCTAAGAATAGTCTATGTGAATACATTATATAGAAAACAGAATTAAATTTACCTAAAGTTAATCAAATAGTAAAAAAACTCGCATTCAGACTGTAAGTTCATTACTGACAGTGGCTTCTGACGTTCTAATATATGAAGCTAGTTCAGGACTGAGGAGTCCGAACTGTAAGTAGTTCTTCGCCATTGCGTTGCACCGACGTGCCACCCTAACTAGGTTGTTGTGAAAAGAACTTATAAAGACTGTAAAGCACAAAGCCTTCTGTTAAAGGTTATTAGAGAGAGTAACTATTTTATACGTACTTCCAGCTAATGTACATTATTTTATTTTGTGTCTCGTAATTGATGATGGTACGTTCTAACTGTTGACAGAGCACATATTCGTAAGCACTTTTTCTGCACTCTCTTTTCTTCCTAGCAATATCCTATTTCCTAATCCATTAGAGCTGGCGGGATCCGCTACCTAAGCCTAAGGATTTGAGGTTAAAGTAATTGTAACATGAAGCGTTTGCCGTCAGACCGCAAAATCAGATGGATAACCAGAACTTAAGTCGCATGTTTTTCGAAATATTAATTCTTGAAAGTTGACGAGCGAGTGATAATTACAAATACATATATATATATCGTATTCGTACGATTTTTAGGTATCCGATATTATCCGATATTATTATGGTGGGTAGTTGTAGATTGAGAAATCCAATGCAATTCGTATCACTCTATAATTTTAATGTTCAGGAAAATATGAAACGAGAGGACAGTCCCAAGACGTCGTCACTTGCCGCCGTTTGCACTAACACTTCCTTTCTCCAAGTGTCGACCTCTTGATTCTACCAAATCGCGCCGCCTTTCGCGCGCTTTTGTTTCGTTTTAAACATCCATACTCATGACCGGATGCCACATAATATATAAGTCAGAACATGAATATAGTTGTACATGCCCTCACCAGGATTCAAATAAGGGACCAGTCGCTTAATAGGTTGGTTCTTTATCCACTGGGCTATCACTGCTGCTGCTTTTTCTTGTACTCTCTCTCTATTTCTTTCGAATGAAATTTGAAGTACCGTCATAATTAGTAATAAATAGAACTGCCGTTATCCGTAATGCCGTATGCTGTAAAATATCTCTGACAATAAATAAATAAACGAAGCTTTTCAGATACTTTAGTGAATTTAAAAACGGAACCAAAAACTTGATTTGCTTTTGTTGTTAAAGAATATATATTTTTTGGAATTTTTCCTTTAGGAGTATAAATCTATGTACATCGTCGGAGGCATACAAACATACGGCCCACCTAATGTGAAGTGTTTACTGTGACCCGTGAACGTTGGAAATACATTAAATATCGCTCGCGCTATGCCACTCTGCTGCTAACACAGCAACTCCTTAGGAGTTTCGGAACCTCTCACATTCGCAGGAACACCACCCAGGGCGTTGTTATTTGGCTGCGATTTTCTATGATGTGACATTATAGGCAATAATTGCTTTGTAGTCGGCGGTATAGCTTGCCGCCCGACGTAGAATTAACAATAACTATCTACGTGCGACTGTACTATTGGCAAGACAGAAAATTTTAAAAATATAAAACAAAGTAGTAAAATGTCGTTTATTAGCGCGGCTCGGCGCCATGTTATTTACGCGAATTGGCGTAGTGCGTTGTAATTCAAGGTTCGCATTCAGTTTGACGCACGATGGCGCTCCTGAAGTATTTGTTGTCGCAGACTCACAGAGGCGACCGCAAACACCCGCCTACTTGAGCTTTATTGTAAGATTTTACAATGATCTGATAATGTTTGTGTAGATAGGACACTACTTTGATAATGAATCAACACGTTTCTATAAGTATAATTATATATGTTTTTTATACAACGTCGGGAGGGATACAAGCATGCGGCCCACCTGACGGAAAGCGGTTACCGTAGCCTGTAAGCGCTCACAATATTATATAAATATTACTCGCGCGATGCCACCTCTGATGCTAGCACAGCAACTCATTGGGAGCTTACTGGTGACCTCACTCACACGCAGTAACACAACAATCCTCAAAGTGAGTTGTTATTTGGCTGTGGTTTTCTGTGAGGTGGAGGTATTTCCCCGGGCGGGCTGCTTTACTCTTAAAAACATCCAGACCAAGACAAACAGACATGTTCAGGCACACAATTGATGCCCTGTGTGGGAATCGAACTCACGAGCGTTGGTGTCAAGTAAGTAACAGCACGTTTCGCCGCTGCGCCACTGAGCTTGTCAAAATATATCTTTCTGGTTCCAGGATATTTTCATTAACCGCCAGTGTTCATATATAATATACATATTATCTGCTGGTGTTCGATTGAGCCAATGTAAATTTTGTGGCAATATGACTTCACTAAAGTGGGTTTTCAAAATTGAAGTCTTACTTTCATCAAATTTACTATTAGACGCCAGAAGATTTACAATTGAATAATTACAAAATTGTTTCACAACTAATGAAATATGTTGTAACACGCACAAACAAACATACATGGTATCATACTAAGGGTCCATCTGTATCGTAACTGTTCATAAACTACGGTAACTGTTTACCATAGGCAGGGTGTATGCTTGTTTCATCATCATCATCATATCAACCCTTACTCATCCCACTACAGGGATACGGGTCTCCCTTCAACCGAAGGGGTTTAGAGCATACTTCACCACGCTGCTCAAATGCGGATTGGCGGAGGCCAGTGTCTTAGCTTAACGACTGTTATCTATCGACAACTGCCGGGACTGACGGCTTAACGTGCCCTCCGAGCACGGAGAAACTCGAGATCAATAAACCCATCCATAGACAGGCTGGGTTCGAAGTTGCTTAACCTGCGTGTTCGGTTAGAATGACACGCGCAACGTCGTCATCGAGCTCTCGTATATATGGTTGTTTATGACTAAAATATTATTTTGCTACTGTAATTAGTAGCAGTAACCATTAACGAAAATAACCATAAAATTCAAATTCTAATTTCATGTTTTTTTTGTTTCAGGTATGTTCGCAACAAGCAAACTCTTTATGGAAATAAGCTACAAATTTTGACACCATTTAATGAAATAACCTTGTGAATGAATACGAGAACAAATACTGTAACGTAAGAAATTAATTAATTATTAACTAAGTTAAAATTAAGAGAGCAAGGGTGCATAAAAGAGGTAGGGCACATAAGAGAGGTGGGTAGGAGGCGCATTAAAGCAGCCCCTCTGGTGAAGTCACTGGTAGGCTCTTAAGTAGTTGCAGTGTTAGCAGCAGAAATGGCATCGCGCGAGTGATACTTAATGTATTGCAAGCGTTCATAGCCTCCTAACGCTGTAGGTATATATAAAAAAATGTCTACAATTGTGTCATTGTCCAGGAGTTCCGGGGGTGAGGAAAAACGAAGCGAGAGGGGTTGGCTGTCATGTAGAATACTTAAGTTATCGCAACGCTGATGTGACTGTTGAAAGATAGATCTACTCGTACTTATTAACCATCAACGCAAACAGAGGAGTGATATCAGTTTAACGTGTGTATGCATCGTAGCTTCATTAAATGCATGAACCGATTACAGTTAGTTTTTTTTAAAGATGACTTGATTGACAGTGTTAGTTAGGATTCAAGAAAAAATGTTCAGAAGTTTGAAGATTATCAGCTCTTTTTTCATCGATGAATGCATGCAACTTCCATATGTATATTCAATTCGAAATTAAGTACTCTGTTACCATCAACAAATAGCAGAAGCATCATAATTGAGGTGATTGGAATGGCCCCAACGAATAGATTACAGAAAGATTGTATAGATAAGAAAAATAGATTCAGGGTCTGATGATGAAGCGGAAAAGAAAAATGGAAGATTTAAATGGTGACATTGTATGTTCCACTTTACTCTCTATCCTTCAATCGATATGACATTTTATGAACTATTGAAAAAAAAATTGAATGAATGAATAAATAAATACTATTTGGCAACGTTCGGTATTGTATACATATAATATTAAGGCATGGACTACGAACGTGAGAAATAATTTATTGGTATTAATTAAATGAATTATTACGATTTGGTATGGAGGAATATTTTGTCAAGGATTTTACAATTTTAATCGTTAAGTTTTATAGCAGTTAAATTTTGGACGTAACTTAATTCAAACAATGTAACTTGTTTAAATAATGTGATTATAACAATTCAAATTTATACCTTTTCATAACTCAAGATAAAAATAAATCCATTTTCTACCTATTTCAACTTTTGGCGTATTTTTTATGTTCTATGACAGCGTAGCGTGCTTGTCACTATAATATAATTCTAATACAGGGTGAGGGACATGGCTGATGTGTGCTTGTGTGTCCTTATCAATTAATTGACGAGAAACTGTTGTTTTTTTATTTATTTAGGTACACAAACTATTGCTATATTATTAGCTACTTACGATAAATCAGAGGGAACTGTGTAAATTAGTTAGTCACCCTAATTAATTTTCAAATGACATAGAGAAGGTGCGTATGCAAATAGTTATAACGCTTATTAAATCATGTAACCAAAATATGTTCGAATATGTTTGTTGGTCTGAAAATTTCATACCTTTACGCAATGATCTATATATGGAGCGCGTTTGCAATTAAGTAAAGTAATTCGATATTTGTTGTGTTGTTCGCATCGTCTAGTAACAAATAACTCTTTGAAATTCAATAACTACATTGTTAATCTGTCGAAACTTACAAAGGACGTAAATGAAAAGACTTGTTACCAGTAACTCTGTATTATGAAGAAGGAACAATGGCTTATAAACTAAGTTTTTATACAAAATCCGCTATCTATCTATAACGTCATGTCTATCGCCCTTACTCCTTACACACCGCACCCGCTTCTTTCACATTCATAGCTCTTCTCGTGCTCTCCGGTTTCTAGGGCTCCTGACATCACCTTCTGATAAAACACGATCAATTTGGTCATTGTAGATAAGTATTAACTTTCCTCGGCAGTTTTATAATTCTTTTGAACCAATGTATACAAATCTTTACTACGTTGTACATTGTGCGACATACATACACGTTTTAACCTAATTAATAACGCATCGATCCACAGATGTTTGTGAAACTTTCATTAATATAATGGACGTTGTGTTATGCCATCATTCTCGACAAATCAATATGCAGGAGGAATAAGGGTGATAAGTATATCAACGAATTCTATTTACATCCTACTAATAAGCCTTGCCGTGTCGCTAACATAGGTTTTTTAGTTAACGTATCTAAAGCCACATATTACCCAACTAGCTGCACCCCGCGACTTTCCGGTATCCCGTCGGAATCGCTTTTTCTTACTTTCCGTTTTTTCCTCGACTTCAAAGGGTCGTATCGTGATGTTAAATAGACTAGACTTTTATCAAGAATTCAATCTTTTTACTATCAAATGTAAAAAGAAGTTTTCAAATCCGACTGATAGTTTCAAAGATAAGCGCGTTCAAGGAAATAAACTCTTCTGCTTTATATATTAGTATACATTTTTCTAGGCAGGGGGCAGCAGTGCAGGTGTTGATGTACTGCTAAGAGCAGATCACGCTTGATACTCGAGGCGCAATTCTGACGTACAACATGAGAAAGGTATAAAGGTCAAAATGTGTAAAGCATGACCCTTCAAACCTCCATGTTAGTCCTAAATCCTAGTCCCTACCCTACTGGATAGTCGGCACGCGCACGGATAATCCATGAAATGGAAGTTAACCTAGACTTATTAGGTACGAATCTATACTAACATAGAAAGCGGAAGAGATTCTTTGATTGCTTGTTTGTTTAAACGCAGTAATCTCTGGAATTACCATTCAGATTTGAAAAAATATTTTTTGTATTTGATTACTCAATTCTTGAGGAAGTTTATAGGCTATTCTACATCATGATACGACTAGTAGAAGCCGAGGAAAAAGAAGGAAAGAAAAAAACTGTTTACAGCTTTTTTTCTTTCCTTTTTTTTCCTCTTTTTTACTTTTTTATTCTAAACGCGACAAAGTAACTCTCTATATGTTACGGTTTCACTAAGAAACTACTGTAAAATTATTAAAGCATTAACACATATCTAGATTTTTTACCACCAAATCTTGTAATGTAAAACAAGACCAATTTGTGTAATATCTGAATTATTGAGTAACAACTAACTAAGACTAACCAACTCGTACCATGACCAAATTGATCGTGTTTTATCAGAAGGTGATGTCAGGAGCCTTAGGAACCGGCGAGCGTGCATGAAAAGAGCTATGAATGTGAAAGTGTGTAAGGACCGCGTCTTATGGCGCTCGGTTCTCTCTGCCTACCCCGCAAGGGACCTGGCGTGAAGATATACATACATACATTGAGTAACAGACCAGGTAACAACAAAATTAATGTACATATTTGTAATTATCACTTACTTGGATATTACGTTGTAACTCAATTCACCATTGGTCAGTTCGCGGATAAACATCGCGGTATTTATCGTCTTATTGGTTAAAATATCCTCCCATTGGTCAGTAGGCTCGAATCTCTAAGATATTTAGGTGCTAAAAGACTATATTATATACATGTTGGTTTGTGTCGGCCGTGAAGAAAAACTTCGTGAAGAAACTCGCAGGAACAAGAAGTGATATTTCAAAAACACGTGATCTAACTTAAGAAAGATCTGGTTTTGAAATTTCGTTCTGGACTGCGGAGGCCTGACGGCAGTCGCTTAATGTCAAAATCAATATTTTTGCTAAATCCTTAGGGTTAGGTAGTTCTGCTAATCTTTATGAAGCGAGATAACGCTAGGGCGTAGAATCTAGATAACAACAACATCCATCCATACGCTACGGCACGGTCGTTGCTACGCTGCACAAGTCGGGCATATTATTGTCTTTTTGGGCGGTCATCATATAGAATACCTAACGGTGAACGTCTGCCTCCTTAATTCAAAAGGATCCATGTTTGTCTGGGCACACGGATCATTCCGTTTCCCACAATTAAATTTACATATTTATCCCGTGCATTAAGCCGATGTTAAATTATGCAACCTAATCTCTAGTTTATTCTAAATATTAAGTATATTCCGTACTATTCCGCTCGCGGGTTTACCTGGTTGTGGGCGCGATAAAAGGCAGCTGTCCGCCGGATCTCAAACTATTTCTTCGGTGCCAAATTTCATTATGATCCGTTAAGTGACTTAATCGGATAATGGTAGCAGATGGATAAACGGTTATTTTCGCATTCATAATATAAATGTAGACTAGCTGATCGCTACGGATTCGCCGGTGTTGAGTTTGGTTTTTTTAAGTTTTTTTCAGGAAACCTATATATTTCGGGATAAAAAAGACCCTCGTCTCATATGGTACGAGGGGCTTTTTTAACCCACACTTAACTAATTCCATCAACGGTGCAAATGTTACTTATAATTGTACCGTTTGAACCATAAGTAGCTTCGATGGTTGACTTGTAATATAACAACATCACCATGTATAATATCATCACAGTTTATTCGATAGTTTTATGTGATTCGTGCACAATACCTAGACAGACAAAAAAAATATATAAACTGTTTTAGCTTCTCTACCTTTATTAGCTAAAGCTTCATCATTATGTGGAAAATATATTTCATGTAGAAAATCGATCCTGCTATAATTTTATTATAATATATGTATATATAAATTGCTCATTCGTACATCGTATTAGTTAATAGTATGAATGTTAAACAAGCGAGCGAGGTGAGTAAGAACCGGGTCTTGTGCCGCTCTGTTCCTTCTGTCTACCCTACATGGCACCTGGTGTGAAGATAGAAACACTTTAGAATTGGAATATTACAACTAAGACGAATTAAAATCGAAGTCTGACTAGTTACTTAATGTAAAATATTTTAATAGTTACATTAACGTAACACAAAGAGAGCTAGAGTGAATAAGTGTCAGAGCTCGGCGGGAGAAGTACCTCTACCTCACGGTTAACTCACTGCCGTTGTGTTCCTGTGAGTGGGAAAAGTGCTGAGAAGGGGCTTGTAGCCTCACTCTTTAAAAGATAAAGTTTCAAATCAACTTCGTGCATGGGTAGACTTTATCATACGTCATCCGTCGTCGTGTAAAACTACTGAACAGACTTTAATAACGTCCCCCAGTCTGCAGCTATCTCCGGCGTTCGTAGATGAGCAAAAACTGGAGCTGCGGAAGTCGCGAACTTACTCCACATTGTTATACAACTTCGGCAAATTACATTTTTTGCACTAGATATTATATTTGATGGAGTTCGGAGCAAAGCGTTCTTCGTGTGAAATTTTAAAATGTAGGAAAGTGATTGATTTCCTATTTGACATAACATAGTGCAAATCAGTGTTTCCCAAACGTATTCTGTCAAGGTACCTACCTAATCAACAAATCTTAGTCGTCAAAATCTAGTTTTCATTTAATATTTGTTAATAAAATTGAGAGCCACACGAATCTCGTAAAGACTAATATCCCGATTATCTTTGGTATTGTGTCGGGTCAGTTAAAATAAAGGCGCCAGTGTCCGTCTTCAGTTTCGTCAGTTGACTCGGCCCAACAGATAGATCTTTGGCGAAGACTTTGGTTTCGCTCTATCGCCTCTTAAATACGAATTAGAGTGTATGTCGCCGTGTACCTTTGGAGATCCTTGTGTTTAGCTGCCTGTGCTCTAACGTATTAGCTGAAAACTATAACCACATTTCGCGTCTGACCTGCATGCAATTCTGCTAAAGAGATTTTGGAGTATTTTTGTGCGAAGCTTTAAAAATTTAGCCCCCACCGCATGGCCAGTTTCCACTTACTTGCATAGCTTGCTTTTTACATCGTCCAGATTTGTACAATCATTAGGCACTGGAAACGATTATGAAGTTCGAGATGAAAACTGTCGGAGTTCTATATTTAGGCACGAGATGGACGGAGCATAGACTTCATGATACCCTTCCGACTTTATGTTAAGGATCAAGATGCCTCTTACCATCCGGTAATCACTTCCAGTTTTCACACCGTTGATCACAGGGACATCATTGAACAAATGCTGGCTGTTCGTCAATTTGAAGTCTATCTCGTTTTTCATCGAATTGATTGTCTTTTGCAACTCCAGTCGTCAATAAGGTCAATGTATGAAATTCCTTCTGTTCGTGGCCGGTACCGTAGTTCTAAAGTAATTCTATACCTATGTAATCTGTATATTCGTGCTCTTTGTCGTTAACTAGTTCCATTGTGTGCCTTCGTAGTCCAAGTCCTACCCGGTTTAGAACATCCATGACCATAGTAGTTATCTACCTTATTTTAGCATTGTCATATACAATGTTAAAATTGTCATGCATGACAATACCACAGCCACTATACATTTCCTTATTTTATTGGGGATTTTCCTGGTGTATCTTTGAAGAGAAATGTCCAATACTATTGAAATTAATACGGGGCCGCCATATTGAACCCAAAAAAAATCATAGAATAAGTTATGCCCATGTTATGTTATAAGTTATACATAAAAAAAATATATACAAATGAATTGATAATGTTCTCCATTTTTTGAAGTCGTTTAAAAAGACTGTATTATTTGTACATTTTCTTCTTATATATTTCCGTATGATTCATTGTAATTTTCTTGTTTGTATAGGCTACGGTAAATTGTTGTATGCTTTTTTAAATCGGTAGAGGTACAAAAAACGAACACTCTTGCCTTCCATTCTCAGAATTTAGTCAAAACACTTCAGTTCAAGCGTTTCACAATGCAGCGCCGACGAAGTGGCGATTAATCACTTTTATTTTTCTGAGCGCCGACGTGAGACAAGGGACAATGGGCTTGATGCTACCGGTAATCGATTGTGGATAGATTTTCTCTCTCGTTTCCCCTTTGGAGGGATGTTACGTGTAGTAATGTTACCTACAATGTGCTATGTCTTTTTTAAAAACTGTTATGTGAGAGAACATACAAATGAAAAAGAAAACCAAATTGTCACTATCGTTAACTTTCCTTGTAGCACAGTCGGAAAAGCACTCGACCGGCATCGAGATATCGTGTGCCACCTGAGTAGGGAAGGTGAATTCTTCCATTGTAAATTACATCTAAAAGTTTCCTGGCAAGTTTTGGCGAAAAAAACTATTGTATTTTTATTATAAGTTTTTCTCAGCAAAACTACACATTTAATTAATTCAGTTGATGATCCAGCGAATGGAATGTGGTTGATTTGAGATGGATGGTTATGGTGTCCTCGCAAGAAAAGACAAAAGATTACGACAGAAGACAAATCGTCCCACTCATAAGTAACCTGTCAAGCCAATTTTCCATACTATATGGCTATGGAACGAGACACTGAGAACTTTGTCTTTATCGCGCTATTATGTATCTATATTTACTTTCACACTACTGTTAAAATATTACTGTTACTAGTTAATTAACTATTAAAATAGTACTACATTAATTAATTAATCACTGTAATTTCACTAACTAGAATGTAATTGTAAAACTTAAAGTTGAAGGCGATTGGCTTAGGACAGTTAATTATGATAGGGACGAAATGATGGACGGTTTGACGAACGCAAGGTTTGGATAAGCTGTAATATAGTTTTACAAGCTTCGCTTACTTTGGGGCTATGCATTTTGTCCGACAATATTTGTTGTTATTTGTTTGATTTCACAAAGACCTGAAGAGAAAAAGGAGGAGGCCTTTTGGAAGTTCTATAAAAAGTCTGGAGATTCTCAATATGACTATATGTTTTTCTTGATTGTTCGTTACACATTATTTTCCACAATCAGCAATGAATTATGTATAACTTATTAGTTTCGTTTTTGTTGAGTTACGTTACGAATTTAGTTGTGGCGCTACAAGCGTTTGATTTGTTCAATATAAGTAAAGTGAAATCACGATTTCGTAAAATCAGTTTTTTTGGTTTCCAGCTTTCGTTATCAATAATTTGTTATGAAAATATGCAATCATGTCACATTTAGAGATTCGATAGATTTCTCATAATTTTATACAGAGGTTTTCCTAATAGAAATCTCCATGGGATTCTTAAATACATGCCTTTTTGACTCTTGTTCTTTCTTTCTCTATTCATAGAACGGGTGTAGTGATTTTTATTGGTAAACCTCCTCAACTTCCTACTGTGAGTAGTAGTCAGACACGATTATTTTTCACTTTAGTGCTATAAACATACCAAGGCACTGGTTGGATTACCGTTACGATTTAGTTCAACTTTATAATGACCTTTTTTAACCCATCCAGTGACGCAATAACGGCCCAGTGGGGTCTTATGCAGCTGGCCCCAATAGGCCTGTCGGTATAAAATCTTATGTTTAAAGGTAAATTAAAATTAAAATACGGAAACGACCCGCGGCAAAATAGCAAGCTGACGGTGTGTTAACCTCTTATTCACAAGACTACAACAAAATAACAATTCCCTGGAGGTTTATCATGGTGCACGTGACTCAGGTCATCAGGAAACTAGTAAGGAGTTGCTGTGTTAACAGTAGGGTGATAGTGACTATTTCATATTGGTGCAGCCCTATCTTTGTGAACTGGTCATGCTTGTTGTCCATCCGACGACGTATCATAAAAAAAACTAAAAACTTAAAATCTTTCTTATTAAAATTCCACTTAGACTTACGTTACTTCGGAATATGCACATTAAAACTGTTTGGATGCAAGTATTTAGGTACACTCGTTTTGAAAAACGGGAAACCCGTTACGTACGCTCGCTTGGCATGGTGCCCAAATAAAAATATATAAAAAACTGTAATTTAGTTAATAACTTCCTTGGTATTTCATTGTTTCTAGAACATTTATAGTATTTATGCACTGATTTTTTTTGTCACTTGAAACATCGTAAGAGGTAAAACTAAATGGTTTTTTCTTCCACTTACAACGATCAGTTGTTATCGAAAAATAAACTCTCATTTCATTTATCCTTCACAAAACCCATCCATCTTTTTTCAGACGTATTGTTCTTCTTCGCCCATGACATTTTAAATTTTTTTGTCCCTTTCATCATTTATTCCTTGACATCTACAAGTAGTAACTACTTGTGTGCTTTAGGCACAAGTTTGTTCATTTGAACTAGCGCTTATCGTCACCGTTTGCCGTTACCATAGCGATTACCGTTTGTAGAAACTTATCGTCTCTAAAATGCATACACCCGCTGTCTCTGCTGTCCTGATGACCCTGATCTCTTGCTTATCATCTTCTTGAATTAGAAACAAAAAAAAAGTGTGCCTGTGCTTATATACTCACGTAAGAAGTTGTAATTATTTTGCCTAACAAAACAAACAATTCATCTCGCGTTCCAGTACTCTATTTTCCTAAAACAAGACGACAAAATAAATGATCAATAAATATTATTCACCACCGTATATGATTTAAAAACACACTCACATTACATATTTATATATAAATATATTTAATCTGTACTGATTTAAAACACGTATTTAGATTCATAAATAAGTATTTGATTTTCACGTGAACAAAACTTGACAAATACCAAGTTAGTGTCGTAAAAATTCACTCTCATCATTTTTCCTTATCGGGTCAAATGAAGTATAACTTCAAATTACTAGACTACTTATTAAAAGAATCCGTGGGCTAGAAAAGTTTTGAAATGGCAAATTGCTGATATTTAACTACCACCATAAATTCATATCAAAAGGAGAAAAGCTGTTGGATAATATTCGATGAGCGAGAATATAAAACTTATATTTCTCGTCCAACGAACATCGTAGCTAGCAAATCTCATTAGCATTCGTAAAGGCGATCGCCCTTAAAATTATTAAAACGCCGATAAAAGCATTAAGTGCTCTCTACTAGTATCTCTAATCTTCAGTCTTTACAGCGAAATGCAATTAAACGCTGAATGAATTCGTTTTAATTGAATCACAATTATTCCATTTCGCTATATCGATTCGGCGCCGATTCTTTCCGAGATTGGATGACAAACGCTTTGATTAGGTTGAAATTTCTGAGATGTGAGACGCTTCGTACGTGCAGAAAAATAAAATTGTATCGGGTTAGATTTCTTGCGGAAAATCCGAGTGAGATAAATCTTGTATCGCGAAATACTGAGGTACAAGCATTATTGCAATATATGTGTAGGTATTGCGAGTGCGTATGTTTATTGTATTTTCAGCGGTATTTCATGTTTACATGAATACCTTCTATTAAATGCGGTTATTGCACCCACTATTAACTTAATACTTAAAACAAGTAACTTAACTTTTATCTCGGGAATGGTGTTAACAATTTGTTTTTTTTAAGTTTTTCTATACAAAAGTGTCTTTTTGGAAAAATGCGATTTTCCACTGAAAAAAAAAACATAATAAAGCCAAACCTGGCCTTAGTCTCTTTAAAAGAATTATTTATAACCTAGTGTCTCTCGCCCTAGCCTCTATAAAAGAATTATTTATGAATACCGTGAAAATCGTATTCAGTGAAGCAGTAACATCAAAAATAAGTAGATATTTTTGGAGAAGGTATATTACATATAATATGGCAGGAATATGGCGTAATACAAAACTAGTCGGAGTGGCATTCTACCTACTGGTTAATTGCAAGTTTTGGAAGAGGTGCGTATATACCTAGTCCGGCCATAAGTCCTGTTACTAATGAATATATGAAGTAATGTAATCCTAATAAAACTTATATGTACATATTTATGGAAGTGTCAGGAAGAAATAAAAATATATTCGAAATGGACGCCTTTAGCTTTGATACAGGTCTGTCTGGCCACGAATCTATGGATTTACGCACCGTTTCCATGGGAAATTTAACCAGTTCTTGCGCCAGAGATTTCTTAAGAGACACAATGTCGGCGAGTCGTTTCGAGCAGGTCATGTCCTCTGAAACTGATCACAATTTGTAGTTTAAGGGGTTCAGATCTCGAATACACAAGGGTCAATCTTCAGCTTTTATAAAGTCCGAAACGTTGGTTTCGAGCCAGGCTTGGGTAGTTCGTGCCTTGTGGCCAGGTATAGAGTCCTCCTGGAAAATCCACGGTACATTTTTTAAAAAATATTTTGTATTGTTCAGAGGTTTCATAACACACTTGATACACTTTGCCTGAAGTCTTCACTCCTTTTTCACAAAAATGAAGCTTTGTGAAAAAGGAGTGAAGACTTCAGCTCTCAATCGTGAAAATTTTCAGTAAAGAGAATATTTCTGTGCCTTTCACCTGCATATCGGGACAGAAGACGTTTTGATGGATCCACTCTCTTGAACTGTAGGGATTGATTTAGGGCATGTCCTGTATACGACGACAAGCGCCGAGCTTCAGGTCTAGTTTTATTATACGCGATAGAGTCCTAGCGGGAATCTTCATTTCTCGCCATAAGATTTTTTGTTTCCTAATAAGTTTCGGCGAATTCTGGCTTTAACAGCATTTACAGCCTTAGTTCTAACAACACGCGGTCGCCCCAATCTTTTATGGTCTTCAACAGAGGAACTGTTGGTATATCTGTCGATAGTATGATATACGAACATACGGCTGATACCAAGCTTTTAAAGTGTTTTGAATATGACCGACGGCTCCATACCATACCCACTTTGTGCAAGGCAATCACTGCAGTCCTATTTTATTTAACACCCCATTCCATATTGTAATTTAATAATAAACACGAAAAAAATATGTAAAACGGCGGGAAATCGAAAGAAGTTTTTAACATAATAAACGCGTTCCAAATTCAAAATATTTAAAGAGATGAAAAAAAGGAAAGTTTCTATTTAACATTATTTATGGCCAGTCTAGTTATATATGTATATAAGAAAGAAACGTCCTCGTGTGGAACTAATAAATACAGGCTAGTATAATTTTAATTAAATGTCATTTTATCTGCAGGTTAACAATAGAATTTGGTGACACCTTCCTTTAATTCTTTTGGGGAACATTCGCGGAGAATATTCTAACTTAGCCAAGATCTACAAACTCGTAGGCGCAAAACGCAAAAAGTTTGACAACCTATTGTCAAACATCAAATAGGCAAGTTTCTCATTCGAATTATACGGAAGTCAACACGAAGCAACTTAAATTGCAAAACGGGGTTTTTGGCAACTGAGTTTCAAAGGGAAAGTTTTGAGCGATGTTGTTTGAAATTGGATCGAATACACTGGGGTTAATTTTACGAGTAGGGTCCGTAAGTGTTTTTAGCTTTTATCTCTTCAATTATACTAGTGTGGAAAAAATATACATCTAAATGTGCCCTATTGTTCTCCTGTATGCCAAATTTCAGGATTGTGTGACAACCCGAAATACTAATAGTCGCGTGTGCCTCACCAAACAGTAGACCGCATTGTGTTTCTGCGAGTGAGTGAGATCCCGCATTGGCAACGGAAATCACAGTGTTATTCCTTATATTGTATATATGAAAAAGACGAGGTTCCATACAATATACAAGCATGTACATAAATAAATACTTTTGTAAAACACGTACAAATTTTTTGAAGCTTTTCCGACTAAATTTCTCCAAAATGAAATTTCTGTACACTCAAGGGTAAATAGCATACAAAATTGATAAAATATTTTTATTACTGTACACTACAGTAGACCTGTGTAGTGTATAGAAGTAAAATGTGATGTAAATGTATACAAAGTACTTTATCATATAGGCGATATTAAGATATATGTAAATTTTCAACATTTAACAGTTTTCTGACACAAAATCACTGATACAAAATCTTATTTAAAAAATAGTAATCGAATCCCACACCAGACAAATATTTGTGTGCATGAACTACTTCCTATGTATTATAAGTATGTATTTGCAAAAAAAAATGTATGTATGTTTATCAGTTACTTCATGTGTATAACACAAGCGTCACTTACTTCGGGGCCAGATATCGTCGTGTAACTTGTAGATAATATGTATTTATTATTTATATGTATAACTTCACCCCAAATTAATATTATAATAGCTTAGCTTATAATTTGAGTCGGAATTAAAAACGTATATATGTAGTAATCGAGAAATATAATAGTTGGACATCGGAATTTCATTAATATGGAAAATAAGGTCAAAACTTTTCGGTATATACATACAAAATCATTTCGCTCTTTATTTATTTGTTTATGAAAACTTACAGCTGTATAATATATTTAGTAAAACTTTTTACATAATTATACGCCAATAGCTTTATCCAATGTCTATGGCTTTTTTCTCCTAACCTGAATAACGGAATGACCTCTTAAATAAATAAATAAAATAGTAGTAAGAAAATAGTTCTTTTGGTTGCAAAATGCATACTTATCGAGTACATCTTTTTTGAATGATTTCTAATTTATAATATTTTGGGCTGTTTTCATAAAGGAAAATTATATTTTTTCTAATGTATGAAAGCCGTTTTGAACGATATTTAAAAAATACAAGAGTTGTTAACCTTATCTTTGAACGATTGGCAACTCTAGAGCTTCAGAAATATTTGTATATCTTTAAGTTATTTTCTGATATCCAGAATATATTTTTCCTGTGGTAAATGAAGATAAAAGATAAAAATTATTCATTTGCCAATGGGCGCTTGCGGACTCAGACGCGTCTTCTTTCGTCGTCGGCTTTTTAATGTAATCTTATTTCGGAATACGTCCATATTTATGTAAGTAATACAAATTTCAGTAGAGGTAGGGCGCATCAAAGCAGCCCGTCTGGGGAAGTACCTCCACCTCACAGAAAACCGCAGCCAAATAACAACTGCCTTGTGTTCCTGCGTGTGAGTGAGGTCACCAGTAAGCTCCCAAGGAGTTGCTGTGTAAGCAGCAGAGCAGGCATCGCGCGAGTGATAATTAATATATCGCAAGCGTTAATAGGGTACGGTACCCGCTTTACATCAGTTGGGCCGTATGCTTGTATGACTCCCGACGTAGTATAAAAAAAAACAAAATCTTATGTCTGAGGGTTAGTATTATATAATTAATAATCAATTCATTGTTTAAACATTCAAAACCCTATGTGACGGTGACAAACTATTTTGCGGCACGGTTGGACGGCAATACATGGGTTGTCATCCAGTGTCGAAAGATCGGATCGTCAACTCTTTCCGCTATTGTGGCCATGAAACTATTGGAACTGTCGCGTACACGCCGCATGAGAGAGGCGACTCTCTTGCGCATTATGGCAGCGAGCCCGTCGGTGTACGCTACGGGAAACATACCCGACGCTACAGTGACGCGGTAGCCCCATCAACAATCTGAAAGCGTCATTGTACTGGACGCGTAGGGCGCTGTAAGCCCTTTGAGTACAGTTCATCCACAGGCCACAAGTATAAAATGATTGACAGTAGGCTCTCAATAATGTGATTTTTACACTATCTGTGCAAATCTGTGTATCAACAATTTGCCTCTGTCTCTGACTGCTAGCGCCCTACGCGCCCTTTCTACATCCACGTCATGTTTTAATGATGCGGTGACCCACAGTCCCACGTATTTAAACCAATTGCGACCGTTGGTGTGTAAAGGAATTGTTTGGTCTCTGATTTGAACACCGACAGTTCACTCTTGCTAGCATTGTACCAGAGACCATAACTTTATGTTTGTATTTTTGTTTTTTAATCTACAAGCAACAAATTCAAAGATACGGGTAGGTACTATAAATTGTAGCCAACTATTTTAGGTTGACAGATGATGGGTCGACACTCTAAGCACAAAAGAGCTAAAGTATGGCCAAAAGTGGCGATGAAGGGAACAAACTTTTATACCAGGGCTCTACTGTCCATACGTCATATTTAGATACGTTATTACGGGTACCTATTGGTAAAGATTTGATATTGACAGACTTGATATATTGACAGACTGTGTGTTACCAAGGTCGATATGAGAACAAACATTATGGGCTTGGACGATGACGCGTACTAATTAATGGTGATCTTAATATCTCTGATTTGAAACGTAAACTGAATGCTACCTTGCGGTTCGGTAAGAAGGTGATTGCTATAGCAAAATTCAAATTCAAATTGGCGAACGGCTTGCGTAGCCTTCCCTCTTTGAGTCGTGCGTCCTGGTTGCTCGCTAAACCTGCTGATGGAAACTTATGTCGGCCGTTCTCTCTACCACTGAGAGATCTGAATGGCCTATGCTAAAGAGAAAGCCGATTTACTCTTTGCCTCTGACTCGAATTTGAATGATGGGGAGATATGCCAACTACCTTCCCATGGTATGGTAGCTCAATGCCGGACATCTCAATTACACAGCGAGACGACTGGCGAACGTTGTTCCCTCTATCGACATTCATAAGTCGTATGGGCCAGACGGAATAACGGCAGGGGTGCTATTATTTTCATCTTTTCATCCTCCACTGGTTACACAGGGTGGACACTGGTGTTGCAAATGTGCATATGCTTACTATCAGGTAGGTCGTACGCTTTTTTGCTAATTTGACTCGCACTAGGCCGGTTTGTTTATTTTGACACACAAACACTCTTTTTATCCAACTCAGTTCCTTACATCATTATCACAAACAATCTGCAAGCGTTACACACCACAGATTTTACGCAACGCTTCAATTTCAAGTGCGTTTATTCATCTTAAGTCCTCTACTGTACCTAGCTCTCGCTTTCAAACAAAATTAGTATTGGGATCATCACTGCGTGTTGGCGGAAGCCAGTGTTTTCAAGCTGCCCTGCTGAGCTAACCTGCTCTCCGAAGGACGGAGGAGCTTGCGATAAATATCCGTTATATATCTCGTACTATACTACTATCCTTGTTGCTTAACTTGCGTGGTCGATAGAAAGCCAGCTCCTCGTTTCTTGTTTAAAACTAATTGGCGTAGTCATGTACAAACATATCTTTGCAGGCTATCTAGTATACTTGGTATCAAATTTGATGATGGATATTCATCAAATTTTATTGAATATTAGGACTGCACGGGCAACAAAAGCAGGATGTTTTTGTTAGCGCATATGTTCAGGCACTTATGTGGGCATGTGGAATTATTTATTCGGTCATAAGATCCAAATAGCTGAAATAGATTACAAAATTGTAATTGAATTTAATAATCGCTTAAAGGTTCAATATGAAAAAAAAAAAAAACAATTCGTATACCTTAACCTTTTCCAAAAAGATATATCCGAAATATAAAATCAAATTAATGTGAAAAATGGCCAAATTCAAAAGCGCCCGAAATCGAAGACCATGCATTGATGAGTGTGCACCTGGCTTTCCATAGACTCTGCCTACCCCAATGGGAGACAGGCGTAACGATATGTGTGTATGTATTTAAAATCAAGTGTTCGTGCTAATTCATTTTCAAATTCAAACTGAAGACATCAATTATTCTTGTATTGTCTAATTTTTTTAAGCGTTATAAATTCACTTTCGATGAAATTATAGCAGTCGTTGACTATAGCAATTAATGTTTGATGCGAATGATCACGTGCTGCAACAATGTGTTGTGGATCACTGACTTGTGAGTAATTCAGTCAAAAAATAAATGATTGCGATTAATTGGGCTGCCTCTAATGAAGTAGTAATGGTTAGGCTGTTACATTTTAAGACATTTCATTATTTCTCACAGAATGAGAAATAAGATAAATGGAAGCTGCCTCATAGAGTGGGAACTGAGAGGAAAATATTTAATAGACCTTTATTTCTCATATAATGGGGGCTTACAGGATTTCTTTTAAGACAGATAATTATTTTTTATGGAATGGGGGCCTGAACGAAAAATGTTACGACACAATTTTAACTTAATTTTTCATGGAATATCATCTTGAACCAAAACCGAACATTTGTGTGTTTGTCTTTACTTGGGTGTTTTCAAGAGAGGTAGAGCGCGTCAATTGTGGGAATGTACCTCCACCTCACTGAAAATCGCAGCCAAATAACAAGTCGCTGGAGGATTGCCTTGTGTGTGATAGAAGTTACCAGTAAACTCCCTAAGGAATCGTTGTGTTAGCAGCAGATACTTAAAATTACAATCATTAGTAACAATACAAATACAAAAAGGATAATTGAGTTACATTTTAAAAGTCACAAAATTTGTTATGTAAGATATGTTATTAAGACATGTATTTGTAAGAAATCAATGTAATATATTTTGATATGACTGTAGATTGATAGAATAATATTTTAGAGTACATTAAATTAGCAGTTAGAAGTAAAGGTAAAGTAAAGTTAGAAAGTTGCAACTGATATCAAAAATAAAATATTTAAAAGTTAGGACAGAACTATGCTACAATTTATTTAGAAAGGAATTATTCTAAAGTCTATGTCAGTGCAATGAATATAATAAAAAACAAGTTTATGTTAGGTTATATTGACTATACATAGATATCAAAAATCATTTGCGTTAACTCATAGCAAAATAAATAAAAAAATATTAGTATAAAATAATGATTAGATTATTATGCTATAATATATGACAATAAATTAAATGCGAATTAATATCATTCGTAAACTTCTTAATAGTTATTGATATACCACTTATGCAGAAAAATGTTATGCCCATAAATAATAATTTGATCTAAACTACTTTGTGTGCTGTAATTTTTTTTTTTTGCCTGTAAATTTGAGTTTTGCAAAGTAACGCGAGAATCTATTAACCATAAATAATAAGACTATTAGCATTTACGGCAACATTATGCATAAATAATTATTCGTTATAAACGTTGTGCAAAGCCATGGGGATGACAAATGTTATGCGCTTATAAAATATAACTTTTAATTTTATGACACCAAATATACTCGTAGATCCTAATTGCAGATATGTCTGTGACAAGTGGAGAGAAACTGCACTTGCAGCTAGAATTAACTTTTTCATTACCCGATGTCACACAGATAAACATCAGCCATTTTCATAGCAAAAGTGATAATTACCGAAACTCTGACGCTATTAAAAATGGTCCCCAGTCGCGTAATTAGGAAGAAATATAGCAGCCATTTTGTATCTAAGCTACGGTACCATGTTTGCGTACTCGAAGGATACTCGCCTTGTAGTATAGATATTACTTGTTTTTTAGGATAAGTGCCCGCAATTTTGTCCCCGCGGCGCATTGTATTGGGTATTTAGACAAGTTATATTCTGACGTTGTCGATAACAGCTGTTGCTGTGCACCGTGGTGAATGATAACGGTGAGAAGTCACACAACACACATACCCATACACTGTCTTGTGTCAGACAAGTCAAGAAGAAGCGTGTGTTTATTTAGGTACTCATTTATATAAAAAGGAGAGAGTGCTAAATTTAAACAAGCAGGAGCCGAGTGATGAGCATGCTGCGTTGGATGTGCTTAATGACGCGGTAGGATAGTGTAAAGAAGCCCCGCATTCGCAGTAGTCTTCATGGTTGTGACATAGCAGACAAACTGCAAGAGCATCGCCTATGCTGGTACAATCACGTCTTACGAAAACGGGCAAGTTGCATGAGGAACAAATGTCTAGCTATGCCACCTCCGCCAGGTCCTAGTATAAGGAGTAGGCCCGAGAAGTGCTGGCTTACGTCGTGAGGAATGATATGCGTGCCAATGATCTCAATATAAGATAAGGGATGCAGAATATGCGCAAAGTGGACAAGTAAAAGTCGGAAAGCGGACCCTAAGCTCCAAAGCGAAAGCGTAGGACGCCACTGGGATTAGCGCCCGGATGATGATTTGTGCAAAATTTAAAAGCAAATAGACATAAAAGACTAAGCATAAAGAAAACTACTTAATAAAATGACAAAGTTCCCAAAAAGTAATGATGTCTCGATGACGTCAATGGTTGACGGTGTTGAACTGACTTGATCTGAATGGATGCTAAGAACGCTCTCTTAAATAATAGCTATAACAAGACAAAAAATTTGTATTCTTTATATTGTTAAGGAAATTGAACTTGGAACCCGTTTCTCTCGACTTTTTATTAACGTTGCTAACAATACCTGAAGTCTTTTGTACCAAACTTGGCGCCTTTTGTGTATTTATGTGGAAACAATAATAACTTTAATAAGTTATTATTGTTTATATATTAGAGACCAATTGCATCACTTTTTTAGGGTTCTGTACTCAAAAGAAATAACGGAATCCTTATAGGATCACTTTGTTGTCCGTTTTTTTTTCTCAGGAATGGATGGAACTATCAAGTTGAAATTAATATTACTCAGGTCTGCAATCCCTTCGATCAGTAAACAAATCAAACTTCTACGTAAACGCTTATGTGTATATTTTGACACTCGCAAGGGAATCAAAACCTATAGGGTACTTCCCGTTCACCGTTGTCCGTTCCGTCTTGACCGTTGCATTGTTATGTACAAGTAAAGGAAAAAATTCGAAAACCGTAAATTTGTAGTTACATTTCAAAAAAAATTGCGAAAATATTTTTTTACAGAACTCTCGATGCGCGGGTCGGACTTGACGGCTTTTTTTCTATTCCATATGTATTTTCAACCCCACACCGATTTTATTGTATCCATAGATATTTTGTAGATATAAATAATGAAAGTTAGGCAGTCTTAAGCACACGAAATCTTTAGTAAGAGCGAGATCCTCTGTCAGTCCTTGGTGAAATTACTTGCATTGTCTACCTCGCAAATCTTAATTACTGCTACTGCTGCATTTGGGTGCGATATTCTGTGAAGTGGAGGTACCTACTTCCCCATTTATTGTTGTTTTGTATGAATGTATCAACAAACACGGATGCATTATATTTGTTGATGCATCGATTTACAACAAGTAAAGTTATTAACATACACGTGTTTGCATTTACACATATATTACTATGATAATATTGTAGATAAGGAACTAACTTATTAACCTACTGGTTTCAATCATTGTGTGGCCACTAAACTCGTCTATCTATACATATAAATAAAATTGAAGTGTCTGTCTGTGATTTCAAAATAAAGCCTTTATCTTAAGCTCATATTATTATTTTCACGTTACCAAAGCCTAAATACGCATTTTTAACTTTTTATCTGTCCGCCTGTTCGTCTGTTTGTTTGTCCGGGCTAATCTTCGAAATGGCTGAACCGATTTTAACGGGACTACTTTCACTGGTAGGTAGAGGACTATTCAGAGCAGAATATAGGGTACTTTTTATCCCGTAAATATTTAGGGTTCCTGCGTAAAAAATGAAAAACTGTTAAAATTAGGGGGAAATATCTTCCCCTTCGGGGCAATTTTATTTTTATTTTTTTCATAGAATACTTATTTTTTGTAACATAAAATAACTACGCATTTTTTATGTAATATAAACAAAATACGTATACGTTGCCTCCTGTAAAGGTCAATAGATGGCGCTGTACGAAAATTGAATCGCTGTGTGGTTGCATCTACGACCCTGAACTTTGTTTTTTTTTTTAAACAGAAACAATTTCATGTCTTCAGAGAAATAAAGGCTACTAAAAGCCCAAATCTCATGCGTGCGAAGCCGCGGGCTTCTGCTAGTCTATACTAAAATGAAAGATAATTGTATGAACAAAGCTATTGAATGTGAAGATAATGTATTTAAAATAGAGAGGAAAAAGAACGAACAAGGATTACGGTTGATGTAGTGTTCGAATGAATATTGAATACATGGATACAATGAGAATGTACATTTTGGAATCGCTTTTATTAGGTATAGAAAGTACACTGCTGGTATGGAGATACGAGTGAGTGCAGGGAATAGCGTGAATGGTGCGTTGGGTAAACTTCTAGGCAGCCGAAACCTAAGCCGCAGTTCAGCTCGCTGTACACGAAGTGGTTCTAATCCCAACGCTAACTTATGGAAGTTAAAGCTGGGTATGGTATATGGGTATGATATGGGAAAGTAGAATATATCCGGGCGAGATGCGAGCATTGCGCAAATATTTGTGACGTAATTCTTGCTGACCTTGTAAGACAGTGCGTTGATCTGAAAAGTATGCTTTTGTAAAAGATAAGAAAAGGCGTGCTCTGCTGGTTCGAGCATGTAGAAAAAATGCAAGATGGAAGAATGACGAAATAGATATTCCTACTATATGAAAATGGAAGGAGCCGAGGGAGGCCAAAACTCACCTACCACGACTAAATTGGTCGTATTTTATCAGAGGATGATGTCAGGAGTACTAGGAATCGTACACAAAATGAGCTATGAATGTTCAAGAAGCGAGCTAGGCGTGTAAGAACTCTGTCTTATGGCGTTCGGTTCTCTCTCTCTGCACACCCCGCAAGCGACCTGACGTGAATCAATTTATATACTTTTTTGTAATTATCTCTTTCTCGCCGGTGAAGAAGAACCTCGTGATGAAACTCGCACAGCCAATGAATTTCGAAAAACGTGTTACTTAACCTCCGAAAGGTCTAGTTTCCTCTCTAGCTTGTAGAGATCTGAAGGCACTCTATCCATGTCAAAATCCTCGCCAAATCCTTAGGCTTACGTAGCGGAACTCGGTAAATCTAATGGATTAGGAAATTGTATAACGCTGGAAAGAGTGTATGCGTAAATGGATTAATAATAATTAATATATTAATATGTATGTATATCTTCACGCCAAGTCCCTTGCGGGGTAGGCAGAGAGAACCGAGCGCCATAAAACGCAATATATTAATAAATATTTATATTTTTAATATATTAATTATTACACAGCGCCATCTAGCCCCAAAGTAAGCGAAGCTTGTGTTATGGGTACTAGACAACTGAAAACATACGTAAATACATTTTTTTTTATAAATACATACTTATTATACATAGAAAATACCCAGACCAAGATAAACAGACATATTCATGCACAGAAATGTTTGTACTGTGTGGGAATCGAACCCACGAGCGTTGGTGTCAAAGTAGCGTAACAGTGTGTTCCACCACTGCGCCACCGAGCTCGTCGAATATAGCCACATTCGCAAGAAATATCACCAATCCTACTAATATTATAAATGCAAAAGTTTGTATGTATGGATGGATGTTTGTTGCTCTTTTACGCTTAAACGGCTGAACGGATTTGAATGAAAGGACATCATCTATTTTGGTCCAAAGTGAAAGTGCCGGCCGAAAAAAAAGTGAGTTATTCTGATATAATTTGTCCGCCTAATCATTACTTATTATGGCACTAAAGCTGTATTATCATTGTAATTGATTTTATTTGAGTTCAAAATGTCTATTTTTTCAAACATTTTCGAAGAATAACCTGTCCTCCTAGTCCGTAGTTAATGTTGGAGGGGGGGAGTTAGGTGTTCTAATAAAATAAAAATACTTATTTTTGTATATTATAATGTTTAATGTGAAGTTAAACAATCATATCATCATCGTCAGCGGATCTACCTGCTTGTCTATTGCAAGCGCTGCCTTTATTATTACCTATAATTCCAAGAAATGATTAGATTAGGTATGCCAAGTCAAGTTGCAAGACAACTTTTTTATTGTAGTTATTGTCTATACTTCTATACTAATATAAATATCGAAAATGTATGAAAAAATAGACTTTTTAAACTCAAATAAAATTAAGTACAATGATGATACAGCTTTAGTGCCATAATAAGAAATTATTAGACGAACAAGTTCTATCAGAATAACCCACTTTTATTTTTAGGCCGGCACTTTCTTTTTTGGACCATAAATGTATGAAACCCGGATG
Organism: Pyralis farinalis; assembly: GCA_947507595.1. Taxonomy (NCBI): domain Eukaryota; kingdom Metazoa; phylum Arthropoda; class Insecta; order Lepidoptera; family Pyralidae; genus Pyralis; species Pyralis farinalis. Next base: position 7,226,094 of record OX382259.1, on the reverse strand, counting down.
ATGTCCTTTGGCACGTAGATAGATTATCATCTGTATTAACACATAGGCTACGTTATTTGACTCCACGCGGGCGGAGCCGCGGGCAGCAGCTAGTAAAAAATATAAAGCAAGCATTCACAACACCATCCGCCGTTCAAGATTAAATGCTACATCGGTAAGACGCTTTACTTAAATCGATGTTAAAATTACATTGCTCGATATCTCGGCGGCGGAGTTCTCACAGCGTTAATTAAAACAATAATGAAACAACCACAATTACATTCTCGGCACGTTTAAGCCACATCCTTCGAGATTAAATCACGGATGCGCGTGTGATGCATCTCTAATAAACTCACTTAGGACTAGATACTTGAGAGATGTTATGATACGGCGTCTTGTTTGCAAGTAAGGAGGAAAATAACGTTCGACAAGAAAGGGCATGCTCCGTTGATTCGGACATGTAGAAAGAATGCAAGATGAAAGAATGACGAAACAGATATACAATGCGATAGTGGAAGAATGTAGGAGCCGAGGAAGACCAAGACTAACCTACCGTGACCAAATTGGTCGTGTTTTGTCAGGAGCCTTAGAAACCGGCGAGCGTGCTTGAAAAAAACTATGAATGTGAAAGAAGCGAGTGAAGTATGTAAGGACCGCGTCTTATGGCGCTCGGTTCTCTCTGCCTACCACGCAAGGGACCTGGCGTGAAGATATATTCGTACATACATACAATAACGTTCGGCCTGCCTTGTGGTAAGCAATTTAAACTGCGGCGATATCGAAACAAACGGAATTTTTCGATGTGGTGCCAATAGCCTGGTTTTACAAATACGTCGCAAGCCAACGGCCGGAATCCTCACCACACACTAGAACGGCAATGGTCGCGTACTGCGCGGTTACAGGAAAGATTTCTACTGAGAACGCTTAAGTTGTAGAAGTAAGTCCCTACTGAAGATTTCCCTGGGGACTACAGCATGAGGTTCTTCAAAAAAGGCGTGAGTTTATACAGGGTTGGCAACGCATGAGTAGAACACCTGGTGTTAAGATAACTGCTTACCATCAGGCAGTCAGTATGCTTGCTTTAAAACGAGTTATAGAGCCTCTATTTTAAAAATTTCGGTAAAAGATTACTTTCATAACTTTAAATTTTGGCGTAAACCCTCTTTTATTCTCCCATTAGTAAGTTAGACTAAACGAGATATTTAGGCGCTACAACGCTACTTTTTTGTGACTGAGAGTTGCCTTTATGCGCCGTCATGTGGTTTATTGGTTTGCGGTTACAGGCAATCATTTCACTTGTTTATTTCCTGCCGATTATTATAAAAAAGGGGTAACTTTTGACATGATTGCACGCCGGAGTACTAGTAGTCTACATTTGAGTCAATACATTATTATAGGCTACGGTAGCCCATTTAATCTTGCGGGCCTTATTCTTTGCCGCTCGAAACGAACACAAAAAGTGGAGATAGCCGAGTTATCTAATGCCGTATAGAGCACAATGCCCTAGTGAGTAATGCGCGCCATTAGCCTGAGATATCGTTACCCTTCTGTATCGGCGTAGAGAGAGCAGATCACGACATTACGCCCTACTATGGAAACTCGCTTCGATTTCGAAGTGGCCTCAATTTATTTAGACAAATAAGAATTTCCAATTTGTTTAGTGTTATCACAAGGTGTTAGGAGTCCTAGGAACCGGCGAGCGTGACTGAAATAAAGGTATGCCTGGTAAAAAATCGAGTGAGATGCGTAAGGATCGAGTTATGTATCGCTCGGTTCTCCCTGCCTGGAGTAGGCAGAGAGAACCGAGCGATACATGTTTTTTTATACTACGTCGTCGGAGGCATGCAAGAATACGGTCCACCTGATGAAAAGCGGGTACCGTAGCCTATTAACGTTTGCGATATATTAAGTAACACTCGCGCGATGCCTCCTCTGCTGCTTACACAGCAACTCCTTGGGAGCTTACTGGTGACCTCACTCACTCGCAGGAACACAACAACCCTCAAGAGAGCTGTTATTTGGCTGCTGTTTTCTGTGCCGTCTGCTTTGGTGCGCCCTACCTCTCTTATAGGTGTGAAGACCTAGTAGTAATACAAGTCCATTTATTTCACTACACATATTGTTTCTAATAACTTCTATGTATACGTCCGGAGGCATACAAGTTTACAGCCCACATGATGTTATGTGGTTACTGTAGCTTATAAACCTATGTAATATATTAGTAGCTTACTGATAACCACAATCATTAACAAGAGCACAACAATCTTCTAGGGATTTATTAATTGGCTGCGCTTTTCTGTGAGATGGAGGTGCTTCCCCAGTCGGTCTGATTTTGAGACAAACAGATGTATTCATGCACACAAATATTTGTTTGTCAAGGCACATTAAAGCAGCATCACAGTAGACTGCAGCTAATTAACAACTGCCTGGAGGGTTCTTGTTTTTCTACGAGTGAGTAAGAGCAAGGGGAGTGGCAAAGCCCTAACGATATTCCTTGGATTGTAAGCATTTATAGACTACTAACCACTTTAAACCAGGTGGTTCATATGCTTGTTTGCCTCCCGACGTATAAAAAGGTGAAGTGTAATTTTGTTGAGATGTGTTTCTTTGATGACAATACTCATATAATTTTAGATATCACAAACTGGGCACGACATGCTCCGTTGGTTCGGACATGTAAAGAGTGGAAGAATGTAGGAGCCGAGGAAGGCCAAGACTCACCAACCACGACCAAATTGGTCGTGTTTTATTAGTAGGTGATATCAGGAGCCCTAGAAACCGAGCGTGCCTGAAAAGAGCTATGAATGTTAAAGAAGCGAGTGAGGTGTTTATGGACCGCGTCTTATGGCGCTCGGTTCTGTCTACCTACCCCGTAAGAGGTCTGGTGTAAAGATATACATACATACGAAATAGTAGCTGGCTTATATTGTCTAACCAGTCTACTTTATCGTATCTTAATTTAGTTTCATCTATCGTTAAAATATCGGAATGACATGACTTAGTGCACTAGAGTTTAAGAAAGGTAGGGCGCATCAAAGCAGCCCGTCCGGGTACCTCCACCTTACAGAAAACCGCAGCCAAATAACAAATCCCTAGAGGGTCGTTGTGTTCCTCCCGACGTTAGTATAAGAAAAAATCGGTCAAGTGCGAGTCGGACTCGCGCACGAAGGGTTTCGTACCATTATCTATAAAAATGGCAAAAAAACACGTTTGTTGTATGGGAGCCCCCGTTAAATATTTGATTTATTTTAATTGAATTATTGATTCCTAAAGTGAATATGTAACTAAATATTCTGTGAATATTTCAAGCGTTTACCTGTTGCCGTTATCAATATCCAACAAAAATGAGCAAAAAAATCACGTTACTTGTATGGGAGCCCCCTTAAATATTTATTTTATTAAATTTTTTACTATTTGTTGTTATAGCGGCAACCGAAATACATCATCTGTGAAAATTTCAACTGTCTAACTATCACGGTTCATGAGATACAGTCTGGTGACAGACGGACGGACGGACGGACAGCGGAGCCTCAGTAATAGGGTTCCGTTTTACCCTTTGGATACGGAACCCTAAAAACAACAAAAGTGGTGACTCCTTTCTAATATTGACCGTAATGCCGTCAACATACAATCTTACACGATGTTCTCTGTTTGCCCATGTGTTGACTTGTATACGCTCGTAATGTTTCCCTTTGTTTCATTAAGCCCTTTTGGGGCATGTTCCTTGACGCTAAATTATGTCGTATTGCTTATACTATACAATAAATATTGTGACGAATTCAATAGCAAACGAAAATACCACTGGAGTAACATATGACACGAGCAGCTGCCGTAGTCTACACTATCAACACCAGGGGAATCATACGTGCGTTGCCGAAACCTCATTAAAACTTTTACGCACTTTTGAAAAACGCCATGTGTTTGAAAAATCTAGATGGGAAGTTTGTTCTAGAACTCCTATATAAAATATATTAAAAAAAAACACTATCAATTATAGGAACTCTTTTTTAGGGTTCCGTACACAAAGGGTAAAACCGACGCTATTACTGAGACTCCGCTGTCCGTCCGTCTGTCACCAGGCTGTATCTCATGAACCGTGATAGTTAGACAGTTGAAATTTTCACAGATGATGTATTTCTGTTGCCGCTATAACAGCAAATACTAAAAAACAGAATAAAATAAATATTTAAGGGGGCTCCCATACAACAAACGTGTGTTTGCTCGCTGTTGCTCGATATTGGTAATGGCAACAGGTAGATGCTTGAAATATTCGCAAAATATTTAGTTATATATTCACTTTAAGAATAAATAATTAAATTAAAATAAAACAAATATTTAAGGGGGGCTCCCATACAACAAACGTGATTTTTTTTTGCCGTTTTTATAGATAATGGTACGGAACCCTTCATGCGCGAGTCCGACTCGCACTTGGCCGATTTTTTTACTCATTTTTGCTCGGTATTGATAACGGCAACAGGTAGACGCTTGAAATATTCACAGAATATTTATTTATATATTCACTTTATGAATAAATAATTAAATTAAAATAAAACAATTATTTAAAGGGGGCTCCCATACAACAAACGTGATTTTTTGCCGTTTTTATAGATAATGGTACGGAATCCTTAGTGCGCGAGTCCGACTCCGGCCGGTTTTTAATCAAAATCTCTAGATGGTAAAACCTTCTACGTTGATGATAAACCACAGGTGCATAGCTTCTGCACTAAGTTTCTGATACCTAGCAACCGAATTCTCGAATAACATCTCGTCCCCTCGCAGACATTTCCCTTCGAAATTTTAATTAAAATTTGTCCTCACTTAGTCATAAATTGCAGACAAACCCCCGTGTTACAGCTAGTACACACATAATGCAAGCCACAATCCCTCATGACAACTCGAGAGGATCAGACAAATGGCGGGTTCGAGGAGTTTTATCTGGTGCGAACAGTCCCCGTGTGTCATTGAAGATTATTTTATTTGATGCCGATTTGATTAACACATTTTATGCCAGAAAAATGAGACCCAATTTCTGGCTTCAGCTTCATTGATTCACTAAAAGAGTCCGCATGTAGAGATAAACGCATATACAGTTGGCACGATTCATCATACTAGAGAATTGAATATTTAATTGGTTACGTAATTGATAGTACCTGAGCTATCGAGTTTATACTATATCCTTACACACCATACTCGCTTGTCTAACATTCATAGCTCTTTTCATGCACGCTCGCCGATTCCTAGGACGCCTGACATCACCTACTGATAAAACTTTACTAATTTGGTCATGGTAGGTGAGTGTTGGTCTTACATCCTTCCACTTTTGCATTGTATATCTGTTTCGTCATTCAAATTCCAAATCAACGGAACATCTCGTTTAAGTACAACAAGTAAAAAATAATTATGAAAGAATTTTAAAGTTACGTTCTCATTAAAACCGCTAGTGTAGGCCATATTAATTATCTTATCATATGCACATAGCTGCTCATCCCTCACGGGTCATCTTATTAATATACGAGCCCTACACAGCTACGAAGTTGGTTCTTTTGATGGTGCTTGTGACGGGGGTGGTCCGTGACTAATTTAATTAAGAAGTTAAATATTTCTCGCAAACTCCCTTTGATCTAGCGCCGAGCCTGTACACACAACTCGGATCGTGGCAAGATGTTTATATAGTTTGATTTTCTACTTAAATGTTATCGGGCCAAGAATCATTTTCAATTGAATTAGTTTTTGCACGTTTTAAGATATTGGTATAAATACTTGGATTTTTTCTGAATGATTGTCTATTGAATTTGTTTTAGTAGATATTGGTGGTGGCGAAATTATATTTTCTATTTCTTTATATACAACGTCGGGAGACAGACAAGCATACGGCCCACCTTGTGTAAAGCGGTTACCGTAGTCTATAAACGCTTGCAACACATCACTCGCGCGATGTTGCTTCTGCTGCTAACAGCTACTTCCTAGAAGCTTGCTGGTGACCTCACTCACTCGCAGGAATACAACATCCCTCCAGGGAGCTGCTATTTGGCTGCGGTTTTCTATTAGGTGGAGATACTTCCCCAGTCGGGCTGCTATAATGCGCCCTACCACTTTCACAATTATTTTATAACATATATATAGTATTTTTATTATTATATAATATTTTTATTATTAATTATTATATATGCTCATAATTAATATTTTAACATTATAAAAATAACAAATTTATCGAAAGTAGGAACTTAAATCATAAACTATCCAAATCCGTTAAGTCGGCTCCGAGGTATCGGTAAAAAAATGCTGGTATTGGAGACGTGTAGAAAGAATGCAGAAGGAAAGAATAACGACTCCGATATACAACATAAAAGTGCAATTATTTAGTAGCCGGTGGAAGGCCAAGACTCACCTGTTGAGACGAAATTGTCATGTTTTATCACAACGTGATGTCACGAGCCCAATGCAAGCGTGTTTGAAAAGAACTATGAATGTTAAAGAAGCGAGCGGAGTGTGTAAGCGTCGAGTCATGTTATGTCGCGCTCGGTTATCTCTGCCTGCCCTACAACGGACTTGGCACGGATATGTACATATCCGTACGTATCGTAATACAGCACAGAAACAAATTGAGAAGCTTAAACATCGTTTAGGAAAAGAGAACAGACTGCCCTGGGTTGAGCGAGACAGCAGGCTTTGCAAGCAAGCTATATTAGAGCGTATAGTTACCTTAAATATAAGGTATTATACCATTAAATAGATAATAGATTGAGGTGTAATTTTGCGAAAGTCTAAAAAGGTACAATTTGAGATAGCCTGCTTCATGTGCTTCCGTCGCCCAATTAGTTCATTCGAATTATAGGCGTCCGGCAGTGCCGTTAGCAGATTAATGCAGTCGCTGCCATGGCTACACCGGTTGTCTCTGCCTTGGATTTTGCTGTCTCCGTGAATGACTGCCATCTGAACAGGCATGCGCCTGTCAACGTTGCTGCCCTGGTCCTCTCTGCAGGTATTTAGTCTCCTACGAGACATCCTCAGGCGCTGTAGATGTTAGTCGTCAGAATAACATGTTACAAATGACATTAAAGATTACCATTTCATCATATTTATTATTTAATTTAAAATTTCTCATTTATACGCAAACTCGGCGCACTTTATCCTTTCCATACGTGATTCAATTTAATTATAATAGGTATATTCATTTAACAACTTTTCAATGGTGTGTATGAAAATAGAACAGTTTTATACAATTTTTACTTTATACTGTAATCGAATTAGGTAGCTTTCCTATATAGACATTACCGAGAAGAGACGTTATAAAATCCGTAGAGAAAATAGAAAACTTTGTTTTTGTTGTGAAACATATTAATATTTTTTTCATATAAATTGAATTTATATGAAAAAAATATTGATATTATTTTATGACCACGAAATGACGGAATAGCGGGGTGTGCTTAACGAAGTCGAACGCTGGCGAAGCGTAGTAAATTCTATTATGCTTTCGTATAAAAGTTGCTGATATTCTTTTCCACAACTTCAGCGTGTTTTGTTACATGATATAAATTCAACTACCGACACTGAGCAATCTTTACAAATATATACTTTCTCAATAGTACCCTGTATGGAGAAAGATAGATTAAGAAAATTCCAATAATATCACGAGAATATTTCCAAACAAACTTTCCTAATCTCCCAGTAACTCCAATTAAAAATTCACAAAAAGTTGACGCCGCCTCCGAGAATATTAAACGATGTTCATCAAACTCGGCAAATACGAAACACATGCATTATGTATTTGGTTAAAAATTAATTTCAGACTTAGATTACTGAATATGAAGAAGTATGAAGTGCTTGCTATTATACTGTGCGCGTGATGACATAAATAATAAACCCGATAATGACTGAGTCGATTTTGTCTTTGAGTTTTTATGCGACCACATGGGGAGAAGGTTCTAGGCTTGTCGCGTTTGTTTTAGTTCTGTATGTTTACCAATGACGTTTCTTCCGATACCCATAGTTGAAATTAGGTGCTATTAGGTCCAAAACAGTTATTGATAACTCATAATGCGGTTCAGAGACATGTTGTAAGAATTGTTGAAGATCCTTGCTTGCATACGGTGTTGAGTATTGTGTTGAGCCGTTCTGTCTAAGAAGAGACTTTGCCTCTATCAGTGTGTTCTAGCAATTGTACAATTAGTTGTGTTCAGAGTAGTTTGCAGGGTAGTTATTTTAAGGGAAAGCTAAAAAATGAAATATGATAAGGATGAAATAGTATAAGGGACACATTAATAGTATAAGCGATAGTAGAGCTAATCGTTATTTTAAGATTTGCAACTGACGAGTAGGTGTTAAATGACTTTCTTGATAAGGCTATATTTGAAGTTCAAAACTAGAACATAATACTCTAAAAATGAAAAGGACACAAAACCACATATTTATTGAATTTATTGAAATTAAGCAAATTAGAATAGATGTTAGGACTCGGATCGAATATTTAGTAGAAAGTAGGTAATAGAAAATGAGAGCAAACGTCAGTGAGATTCGAAGACCGCCGTAAAAGAGGTCTACTTTATACAAGCAACCTTTTACCACTGCCAATTTTGTCAATCATCTAAGATACTGTGGCTGTAGCCATAGTACTTAAATAGTAGTGTACTTATTTTTATGCTATTTACCTAAGTATTAATAAAGACACAATATGAATGATATCAACGCAAAGGCGAAGTGACTGAAGCTAGAAGCACAAAAATTCGCCAGTACGTTTCTTTTCTAATTTGGAAGCATATTAAGAATATAATTTTGGTAGTTAGTGCTCTCGGGGTGTAAAATATCGGAGCAAAGAGTCTCTCTATAACTTCATGCCTAGTTTATTGCAGGGTAAGCTGAGAGAGCCAAGCGCCACATGACACGTTACTTACTATGAAGATATTTTCTCATGTTCAATTTACTCGAAATTTAGCTTAATTCACAATACAAGTATTGAAATACATATTGTATAAACAAGCGACCTTTTACCACTGCCAATTTTGTCAATCATCTAAGATACTGTGGCTGTAGTCATAGTACTTAAATAGTAGTGTACTTATTTTTATGCTATTTACCTAAGTATTAATAAAGACACAATATGAATGATATCAACGCAAAGGCGAAGTGACTGAAGCTAGAAGCACAAAAATTCGCCAGTACGTTTCTTTTCTAATTTGGAAGCATATTAAGAATATAATTTTGGTAGTTAGTGCTCTCGGGGTGTAAAATATCGGAGCAAAGAGTCTCTCTATAACTTCATGCCTAGTTTATTGCAGGGTAAGCTGAGAGAGCCAAGCGCCACATGACACGTTACTTACTATGAAGATATTTTCTCATGTTCAATTTACTCGAAATTTAGCTTAATTCACAATACAAGTATTGAAATACATATTCCAGTTTTTCTCTAAATATTTCACCTAAGAGTGTAAAATAGAGAATGCAGTTATGTATTAAGAAACCTCCATCTTAATCAATAACTTGATCTAAATTTTTCTACACTACAAAAGTATGCAATTAAATTATCTTATTGTTGAAAATAAAAGTTACCTACTATATTTATATAAATCATTTCTCATCAAGGTAAAACAGGTTCTGAAAATTTATTGGAATATTCGCGATTCTTTAGAAATGTGTTAGAAATGCGATAATCGGTACGATAAAAATTGAAAGTTGTAAGGACAGTTTTGTGAAAGTGTGAATCCTAAGGGAAAGACCAGATGGAACTTTATTTACAAAATCACTTTTTGAAGTTCATATGTTATGGAAATGGAAATTTCAGCTTCTGCTCGGAAATTATTTGGAAGAAATTTTACGGAGATTTGAACTGAAGGAGTGAAAAGGGAATGTAAAGATTATGCAAAATATTCCGTGGGCTAATTACAACAAAATTCAAAGTAAATATTATTAAAAAAAATACGTAAAAAATTCTGGAGCTTTAAGCGATGAAACGGGTTTAGAAAGGAAAAAAGTGCAAAATTATAAATAATGATGACGGTGAAAAATAACGTTAGGACATAATTTGAGAGATACTAGAGGGTACACGGAGGAAGTGAAGTAGATATATCCGGTGCAGGAATGCATAAAAAGTTCTATAACATAGTAGACGTTAAAGCATGAGAGGCAGAAGGAGGAGCAGCGAGCAGGGAGAAGTAGAAGGAAGAGATATAAGTAATAGGAGAACAGGGAGACCAGAACATCGTGCAGTTATGTCAAGCCGCGATAAACTTGTGTCTGCCATTGAGGGACAAAAGTGACTGGGGGCAACTGAACTTGGTCCAATTCAACCCCATAAAAACAAGCAACACACTTACCATCGCCAAAAGCATTGGGATTCTCGGTGTCGAGATCCCAATACCATCTAGGACCTTGTGAGTCGGTTGAGAGACGAGCTGTGAGAATTGTTGCCGATCCTGAACTTACAGACGGTATTGAGCCCTTAAGTTTAAGGCGAGATTTTTACCTCCCTTTGTGTGTTCTACCGATTGTACAACGGGTTATGTTCTGAAGAATTGTTCGATTTGATGCCGACAGCTTCTTTGGTTCAACCGCAATGGTTGCGTACTGTGCGGTTCCAGGAAGAAATCTTCCCTCGAAAAAAGGTTTTCTCTAGAGGTTTTCCCAAGGAACTATAGCTTGTGGTTCTTCAAAAAAGGCGTGATGAGGGTTTTACTGGATTGGCAATGCATGAATGACACTCCTGGTGTTGCAAATATCCATATGCTGCTTACCATCAGGCAGGCCGTACACTTAATTGCCACCTTAGTGATTTTACAAAATTAAAAAAATTTAGAAAAACATTTATTTATATTAAATTGAAATTATTAATAATAGTAAGAATCGGTTAAGTAGTTAAGGAAAAGACTAAAATATAAACAGAAAGAGAGAAAGAAAACTAGGGGGAAAAGAGCAGGGCGAGTTTTTCTCATTTATTTCACTTTTTCTCCTTCTTTTCCAGCAGAAGAAAACGTATCTGAGAGTTGTGTAAAAAAGAAAAATTTTAAATCTGGGAGATTGTAATGAAAAGTGCAGGAGTGAGTCGAGTATAAAAGGACGAAATTGATAAGTTCACTGATTATACTCGATTGTACAACATATACACGATATAATAAACACATGCATATTAAGCATGTGAATACAGGGTTTATGTATGATGTGTGCACATGCTTTCATTATCATACCGAATGTAATGACCGACGTAGCACCACCACAGTAGAGAAACATGAACAGTATATTAACAAACGAACTTATGAAGATGATGATGAATGATGATGTTAGAAATAGAGTTGGTCCGAAAGAGAGTGTCGGTGTTAAAATAAGAAGAGGCATGCTCCGATGGTTCGGGCATGTAGAAAGAATGCAATATGAAAGAATGACGAAGCAGATATACAATGCGAAAGTGGAAGGATGTAGGAGCCGAGGAAGACCAAGACTAACCTACCATGACCAAATTGGTCGTGTTTTATCAGAAGGTGATGTCAGGAGCCCTAGAAACCGGCGTGCGAGTGAGATATGTAAGGATCGAGTAACGTGGCGCTCGGTTGTCTCTGCCTACCCCGCAAGGGATTTGGCGTGAAGTTATAGATAGATAGATATAGAACTTATGAATTTTTAACATAATTACTAACTCTCGTGGTAGGCTTATTACTCTACACGATTGCAAACAGTAAGTGGTGTTACTACACAGAAGACAGAACATGAGCATTCGTCACCCGAGGTACCAGTTGCGCTGCGCTCACAATCTTGTAAGACATTGTAACACTGCGCTGCGTCGCGTGATTGCGCCAACTCAATTCACTGCTTGAATAACATAACAATACCTGGAGCATTCGAAAATTAAGTACCTGCCTAGCGAGTTAGTGGCCCAATGAATGCAATGTAAAGTTACTGAACACTTCTTGTACTGGTAGACTATACCGTAAGAATCGATCGAATTTAAATTATACTGGTAACTAAAGTATAGGTTATAAATTATTACTATTAGTAGTCTTCTTTAAAATTTTGTTGTGTTTTACAACTAAACTATGACAATTTTATACCACATGTCGCGTTTGATGAGTTGCACTCATTCAGCGTGTTCCATGGCCCAATTTTCACTTAACTCAAAGAGCCGGCGCAGTAGCTGCACCCGAGTTACTATGCAGACGCTGAGATTTTTACTGCATTACCCATATTTAAATCCTATAGGATGTGCGTGTTCACTAAGATTTCGAACAATTGCAATCACTGTACTGCGTATCTCTCTACTGTGACAGCACAATGTGCGAAAACCGAGTGTGATAAATAAATTATTTAATGAATGGCCTGTTTAGGTAGGCTGTTAGTTGAGGTTTGTATTAACATTTGCTTGTACTCGATAAACGCTGGTAAAAAAGTATTATTTGTACTTTGTCACATTCGCTGCCATTGCGACGCTACTCATAAGTGTAAAGAGGTTGCCGTAGCCATTAGATGCTTGTAGAATTTGGATTATCGCTAGAGTGTGGTGATCAAAAGTTGGCACTCAGTGTTTTTGATCACATGATTCACTCACAGGAACATCATAACCATTTACGGAAATATTGTTTGGTTGCGAATTTTCAGTAAGTGGTACTTTCCAAGAGGGGTGGTAGTTTCGCTGTTACCTATATCTTTTTCATCACCAACAGGCTGTACCACATGCAGGTAGTATTGTCTTTTGCTCTTAAAATGACAAGGAGCCACATGTAATGTGTCACCATATATCGTACGCGCCTTTGGTACTGAAACTCCTTTCACATCGACAAAAAAATGTTGTTTCGCATTTAACTCACTATCACCTTTGGAGTCAAAGTCAACCTCACCTGCATATGATGCACCATGTGTACTCTGTTAATTAGTACACAAGGCTTGCAAAAGAGGTTAATAGTAGCTATATTTATCATTAGCCTATGCAGTTGCTGTGTTAGAAAAGGGTTGTGGCATCGGAAACCGCACTCCTAGTATTGCAACCGTTCATAGGTTAATCCACATTCTTCATATCATATGAGCCATATATTGCCACCCGACGTTGTATTAAATGTATGTAAAATGAATGAAAGGTTGTAAGTGGGTGGGTGTATTAATAAACTATATCTCCTAGAAGAGATATGAAAATAATGTTGTTAGGAAACGGTCGCTTGAAAGCTATTTGTGTCTTACAACCCTTTTATTTTCAAATAGGACCGAGACTAGCCTACCATGACCAAATTGGTCGTGTTTTATCAGAAGGTGATGTCAGGAGCCCCAAGAACCGGCGAGCGTGCATGAAAAGAGCTATGAATGTTAGAGAAGCGGGTAAAGTATGTAAGGACCGCGTCTTATGGCGTTCGGTTGTTTCTGCCTATCACGCAAGGGGCTTGGCGTAAAGATATACATACATACATATCCAATAAATATACTAGCTTTACCGAATACAAAACTACGTCCAACAAATCGCATTACTACGAACTCAGTGTAATATAAGAATGTCTAACAAACCCACAATAGCTATTCCATACTGGTATCATTTTATTCTATCTTTCAATAAACGAGAGGTCGGCCGCGGCTATTATAATAACAAAGCTGGAATGCCATCTGCATTTTAATTAAAAACGCAGCCCGGTTAATGATTAAACATTTATCTTATTGTCTTGTATTGTAAAGCGATGTTATTTCATTTTGCACACGTGTAAATTATGCGTGAATAGATTAATTCTACATTATTACGTTTCCATTAAATAGTTAATAGATTCAGGCGTTATTTTGCGAAAGTCAAATTTACATGCAATTTGATCTAACCTGCTCTGTGTGCTTCCGCCACCAATTAGTTCATGAGGCATAGCGCCGGCCGGCACCCACCCACTACCGTTAGTAGATGCAACATGCCGACGCTGCCATGGCTGCTCTGGTAGTCTCTGCCCCGGCTGCTGCGGTCGTCCGCCATCAGAACAGAAACCGCATACCCCCACCCTCGCTGCCACGACTGGCCTGGTCGTCGCTGCGACATCTACTAACGGTAGTGGGTGGGTGCCGGCCGACGCTAGGCCGCATGAACTAATTGATGGCGGAAGCACACAAAGCAGGTTAGATCAAATTGCATATTACATTTCATCTTCAACTGTAACTGAATTTTTTTCTACTACTACTACTGCGGAAATGTTCTGGAATCAAAGTGTTACCAAAGTTTGTTAACTAAATGGCAGTTTTTTATGTTTTTCTTTAGGCATCCTGCCAAGTATACGCAACGATACCCATTTTCAAAACGAATATAAGTACCTAAAAAAATTAATATGTGAAAAACGTTCTATGCAATTTTATCAAGCGAAATGTTTTTTTATCTTAGTTCATCGGGTAGCCAATTAATTATGATAATCCCAGACGAAAGTAGATTAGGGAGATGACTATAGATGTTCTGGAGATGTCTACAGATCATTTTTTATTAATAGTAACGCGACGATAACGTGTATGTCATAAATTTGTGATAATTCCAGTCGAAATCTATCGATTGTCTAAATTAACGAAATACATAAACTGCAACAATTATTGGTTAAAATTATTCAATCCACCTTAAGGCAGACGATCATAAATCTATGACAATAGCCGAAATCTATCGATTGTCTAGATGTAACCAGGTTAGCCCTGCATACGTTATGCCGATTACACGTTTCAAACGGGAATATTTCGTCTGTACGTCGTTCGCTCGTATATCATTCGGACGTGACTCGATTCATAGCGGAACCGATTTATTGAAATTGCCAGTGGACATGCACTAACACAATCAATGCTCTAATATGTGATGTCCGTATGACAAGTTTCATATAGCCCATTGGATACGTTTGATAGTGCTGGAATTGTGCAGTTTGGTTGAAAGACAAAGGCTGAATGGACGCCTAGATTGAGTGATAGAATCGAGGTTCTTTTAGTCAATTGTACTCGCTCAAATTAGAACTTGCGGGACAAGATGTCTGTTTCATTCATTTATTTTTTACCCACTTCAATAAAAGATGTAGTTTTGTACATGTTTCGAAATTTTTTTTTTGTGTTTTCACTGATATCTCAGCAACTACTCGACTAGTTTGAATAATTCAAACTGTGTTGTTCTTTTATTAGCGTGGAGCAGAATTTGTTCTCAAGCAAACGTGGTGAAGAATTGATGATTTGTTAAAGAGTTACTTTAAAAATCGACGTTTTAAAAATCGCCGTCCTTTATTATGGATTTTACTTTCATGAGTTTTGTCCTTTAATGTATGTGATTTTGGTGTTATTTTGATGAAGATTCCATGATGAACTAAAAAGGTATGCAAATAAACTTGTCCAAAAGTGAGAAAAAAGTAAGTAAATTTCGTCACCAGTAAAAATAAAGCAACAATGCGTAGTCTTTTTTTCTTTGCAGACAAAAAATATTGTATAATTTATTGTATCTCATGCTTTATATCTGCTGGTACGAGAGCCAGAAATGAAATACACTATAAATAGTCATGTTTTCATGACATTAGGAGTAGTGTGAACATCCCGTCGATTCTGCAAGCTAAGCTCAAGTCGACGAGTGCCCTGTTGAATAGTCGACTTGAGTGCTGGCACTTGGTTACTCGAAGTCGACTAATGAAACAGTGCGCACGCCACGCTTGAAAGTGACTGTCGTCTTTGGTCGGCAACAGTAGACAAGCGTTGATCAATTTCGGCAGCAGCTGCAGATAACACTGTCGACAGCAAATCGCTGCTCTGACGTATCGACGGACGCCATCGCCACGTCGGAGCAGCTGCTGACTAATGGTGACGGTTGCAGTCACCTCTGTTGAGAGCAAAATACTGCTGGTGTGTATGAGACCTAGCTGGAATTTGAGGAATGAAGAGAATTACGTACAGTACTCATTTTCTTCAAAATTAACTTGGCGAACTGTTTCTTCTACTATATAGAATACTTGTGTTGTGCATCAGAAAAAAACAGATGCACTAGTCCAATCGGCTGCTTCGATGCGCTCTACCTCTTCGAGTCTGATACTGTAAAAACATCCAAGGGCAAAAAAAAAACAATTTCATACTCAAACAAATGATGCAATCCAAAAGTAGGATTGTTTACAATATGACACGACCTCACTCAACCAAATTGAAGCAAACACTCAAACTGCAGATAGTATGCGTATCCAAACAACATTAGTCACGAAGGGATATCAATTGAGGAGCGCCGTTGTTTAGGTGTGCCTGTGAAGGTCGGCCGGGGCTTTTATAGCTTTATATGTATCACTTTATGGTGTACGATGGGGTGCAGTGGCTCGCCATGCCTACTGTTGGTGCACTCTGCCTGAATAAAAAGTAATATACGTACCTTACCGTACATTGATTTGATAAGAAGTTTTTTTTACCATATCACCAATGAAAATATGAAAAATGGATACCACAGCGCATTACCCGCCCTGTAAAAATATCACATCTTTGTCAATAACTTCATTCCACATGCATTGAGAAGGCAGGGTATTCATTAAAGAACATAAGAAAACCTCTCTGGAATCGCATAATATACGACCGCTTTGATCTCAAAGTGCGATTGTAGACGAAGATTTTGGGCATAATATCAAACATCTCCAATAAATATTGTGCAGTCGGTAGGTCGTATAATTAGACACAAAATCTTACTTACTGACTTAAGGGCTAAATGTCGTGTGTAAGCATGGGATTAGCACCAATTCTTTTATGGATTTTTTTTATGTATATTTGGTAGGTATGAGAATAGGTCGTAAAGTATATTTCATAAAAAAACCAGTTGAGAATGCGCAAGCTTGCGTTGCCAGAGGAACACCTGGCTCGTCAATTTTTTTTTATTTGTAGGCCATTTTGACCATGTTTCTTAAGAGATAGGAACGGTGTTCCTGAACATTCCTATTCTACTTTTTTATGCTGAATCCAAATCTGAAGTCAAAATTCGGATATTCGAAAAAAGCGACAGACACACACACAGACAAACATATATAGATTTCATATAGGAACGGTGTTCCTGATCAATAAAAATAATTTATATCGCAGAACAATGTTTGCCGGTTTAGCTAGTATGTATATATACATAATCGTGTTTTATCAGAAGGTGATGTTTTTAGCCCTGGGAATCGGCGAAATTCCATGAAAAGAGCTATGAACGATAAAAAAGCGGTTGTTTATGGACCGCGTCTCATGACGCTCGGTTCTCCCTCTGATTTTGCAAGGGATCTGGCGTAAAGATAAACATACATAAATACACATTTATTGCCCGATTTGAGAACAGTTATGTTCTTATTATATTTTCTCTTGGCGAAATATTTCACATATTCTGGTAACAAAAGGCGAAAATTCGAGCAATAGTTGACAAAATCAGCGGGATATCTGTATTGGAGCCTTTATACTAATTGCTAGGTTAATCGCGCTAATACGATTCGCAGTCCATCAATTCGCTGACGAAGTGATGAAAATCCGAACCTTTCAAACGAATTAAATGCATATCGATCGTGGGAGTGCCGTCAATAAAGGTCTCGCTAAGGGCTGCCATCCGCTGGCGTACACGTACAATCGATATTATATCATACATATAACGTAATAACTTTACAAATTCGGTAATAACTGCACAAAATCGTACAAATTTTAGCCTTGTTCATATTCTTGTTAATATTGTTTAATCTATACTAATATAGAATGCGGAAGAGTTTGGTTGATCGCGCTTATCTCCTGAACTATCAGTCGGATTTGAAAAATATTTGTTGGATTTGATAGTTTAATTCTCAAGGAAGGCTTTTCAACATCACGATACGACCCTTAGAAGCCGAGGAGAAAGAAATAATATAGAAAAGCGATTCCTACAGGATACCTGGGTACGCGCGGACGAAGTCGCGGGGTGCAGCTAGTCATGAATAAAACAGTTCCATACATTTTGCCATTAGGCCCCTACTGTCCTAAGTGACCTAAGTGTCCTTAGCCGCGACTCACCTATTTTATATTGTTAATTTTTCCCCATTAGTTTTATATTACTTTGTCCTTTTTGACGTGATAACGTCTTATAAATCCATGAACGCCGGCATCACGCACGAAAAAGTGTCACGTTCCGCCTGTGCAAACGAGAGCGCGGAACAAGTGATAGAGAGGCACGATCGGCCTAAGCGTTCGGCTTGTGACGCATCTATCTCTCTTCCACTCCATCGGCCGATGCGTCCGAGCAGAAGAGAGACAGCGGCAGCACACAACCTACACGTGAACTGTTGATTGTTTTCTTATGACGTTATCACGTAAAATTATCGTCCGTAAACCGACTTTACAGACAACCATTTTTTTTTCATCTTGGCTATTCACCATTGGAAAAAAAGGTCGAAAAATCTTGCCACTAGAGCAGTTTTTTCAGATTGTCTGTTAAAATACAGCAGATATATGTAGATACAATCTTCTTGTTCTTCTTCTTGTGTATAAAAATGGCTGCGTCGTTTTTTGATTCCGAAAATCATACGTAGATTCTAATAAGTGACATTCTTCTTCTGTAAAGTCGATAGGGCTTCAGGGTCTGTTACCTTAGCTGAACATGATCTCCACTAACCGCATCTAAAATTCTGATCTGAATGTTCTTCACCATATCACTTTCGATTTTCGATATCGACGCCCGCCCGTCCTGGGAAGTACCTCCACCTCACAGAAAACCGCAGCCAAATAACAACTCCCTGGAGCGTTGTTGTGTTTCTGCGTGTGAGTGAGGTCACTAGTAAGCTCCCAAGGAGTTGCTGTGTAAGCTGCAGAGGAGGCATCGCGCGAGTGATACTTAATATATCTCAAGCGTTAATAGCCCGGTACCCGTTTTACATCAGGTAGGCCGTATGCTAGTATGCCTCCCGACGTAGTATAAAAAAAAATAACCATCTACAGGACGATTTCCCTTGAATACTTCAGTTTAACTCTTTGTAACTTTTGACAAACTCAACGGATTTTAATGAACAAAAGACTAAATGTTATCTTAAGATATGCAGTATATTTTCCTTGTTGGTCTTTTGAACCACATAAAGCAGGTTAGGCCAATCTGTATGTAAATTTGACATTCCCAAAATAATACCTCAATCTATTAACTGTTTTCAATTTAACTCAGCCGTTTCGAAACTTAGCAGTAACAAACCTACGTACAAATAGACAATCACACATACTTAAAATGGTTAATAGATTCAGGCGTTATTTTGCGAAAGACAAATTTACATGCAATTTGATCTAACCTGCTTTGTGTGCTTCCGCCACCAATTAGTTCATGCGGCCTAGCGCCGGCCGGCACCCACCCACTACTGTTAGTAAGTGCAACATGCCGACGCTGCCATGGCTGCTCCGATAGTGGCAGATCTGATCAACTCACCACACAAACCGGATCGTCACAACTGCGCGTAGAAATACCAGCGACGCGGTAGTAACGTTTCTAGACTACACTGGTCTATAAAGGTCGAGGAGAACTAGACTACGTGAAGAAGAGGACCACCTTCACCCTTGAGGGTCGAGCGACTAGAATCTCGCCATAAAGTAAATTTTATTTCCTTTGTGGTGGAAGGTTCATCCAATTCATCTGTCGACCTTCATGAAGAAAGAATTCTAGCCGGAGGGAATCGTGTTTCGGAAGTTCCGAGGACGGTTACCTAATGTCATGCGCTACACGTCGCCGACTCTACATGGAATTACTTTAAGTTGAAGTGAAATTTATAATATCATATATATTTTAGTTAAGGTATTTATTTATGGACCCGTGTTGTAAAACCTGTTGTCTGAAAATATAATGATTTAAATTTGAATAAATAAATTATACAAGCATTTAATAGTTACTAACACGGTTCAATTTTTGAATAGTATATATATAACCATTACAATATTTGATAATGTTCAGTAACTTACTTGGTTTTGAATGTTAAAAAAATCCAATAGGCTCGATTTCCTATTATTTTAGACAACTATACTAGAGCAAAGCGAAGCACGGTTTTCCTTATAAAGCCGGTTTTCATTATAAAATGTATTGATAATGGAAATCTCAGTGTACGGTGTATTGCATTTGCATGGCAACCGTACAGATTCGCCGCGTAAGCATTTTACGCTATGTGCGCCGTTTGCCCGTAATTAGACTCAGTTCGTTCGTATGTTAGCAATCAAGACATCGTACGTGCTCCAAAACATATCAAATCATAATTTAAATATAATATCATCATCAGCATCAAAACATTCATGTTCACTTAATAATAAGGCTGAACAATATAGACAATTTCTAGAATCAGTTTATCATTTCTATCATCAAGACATTTAATATCAAGTAAGTGTGTGTGCGGTTATCAGTAGACCGTACACTCAGTTTTAATAAAGAAGCATTGACTAAATTCACACAACACTATTGCCGAATGATAAGTGAGTTTATTAGGAACTGGAGAGGAGTTGTTAATAAAAAATATGGAACGAGTACAAAATATAAGGGATACATGCATATTCACATGTGCGCCTCTAATTTTCAATAATGATTGTGGTTGAATTGACAATTGGGGGCTAACACTAACATGTAGCTGCATAGTAGTTTGTAGTTATCATTAGCTAGGCGATGAAGGACAACAGCGTAAAGGAAACTCCCACGTCCAAGAAATTATATTTCGAAAGACGTATGACCTCGCCTAAGTATGATCTGTTTTTCCATTTGAGTTGTGAAGGTCTGACGGCAGTCGCTTCATAAAAACAGTATCTCCGCCAAATCTTTAGGCCTAGGTAGCGGACCTCGCCAATCCTAATTCTATTCTAATTCTAATCTAATCGGATTAGGAAACGGAATAACGCTGAAAAGAAAAAGAAGACTAGTATGTGGAAATATTAATACATTCCTTCTAAATCAATCCCAAACGCGGTTTATCCAATAAGAGTGTAATCTCATATATTCATACTGAATATAATGTCAGAGAGGTGTTCTTAGAACGTATCTTCTCTACTTAACTTATCTGATGTTAAAATGTATCTCTCGGTTTTGTTTCGGGGAACTGGTTTGGGACTTTCCTGGAAATGTTGATATTTAGAATTTTTTGTTTTTGTAATATCTAATTGACAATTTTAAAAGAGACCTATATTGGCAAGTTTCTTTCGGCATTTCTTCTTAGCCAATGGTCACTTCCGAAATGCTAGTAGATAAAAAAAAGGAAAAAAGTAAAAAGAGAATTAAATAAGATACAATAAGATTATATTTCAAAAACTGTAAGACGTGTCTAAGTGCCCGCGAGGGCCCAATGGCAAATAAAGAATTTTTATCTTATCTTTATCTTTTATTATGCAACCTGTCATGGTTTTTATGTTTTATTCAATTATTGTGGATCGGTTTACATTTTACCACTGAAATATCGTCGCGATCGTCATTTTTTCTCGTCTTAAAATAATACCTTTCCCTAAAATATTGTCATACTTTTATATTACGTCCAGTGAAAATTCAACAGCCGCTCCACATGATATGAAACTGTTAGCGTAGCATTACGGCACTTAAAACAAGGGCGGCTGTGAATTCTTATGAGGTGGAGGCACTTCCCCAGTGGGGCGTAATTAAATATGAATAGTGCGTAACGTTCGAGTGAGGCTGGCTTTTACTCTAAAATTTATAGGAAATTTATTAGAAGTACTTCCGTCCTGAACTTTTCCTTTCAAAACGCTCAATATGCCTTTTATTAAGGAGGGGAAAATCCAATCAATAGGCTGAGTATAGGATAGTGTGTTAACGAAAAGGATTAGTTTCCTCCATATTAGACATGGTGCTCCGAACGATGAAAGCGCGAGCGGTTTTTAATTATCTTCCCTCGTCTCGTCCCCTGTCAGGCTAGACTGTCCCACTGTTATGGACGAATGTTAGGGTTGTCAGGCGAGATCTTCTATTTTTTTTAACTCATACGAGTACCAAATAATCCAGATCTCGAGAAAGGGGTCACCCGAGCCGTAGAGGGTCTCAATATAATATTATATATTGAACCACGGGTATATATTATATTTGATGACCTTGTTTACGCTAATAAAAAAACAGATAACTACCAATATATTGTTAAAATTATAAATATAGGCGATTGTAGCTCTTAATGGAACGATGATAAATCGCTTACCTAATTTCGATGTTACCCGAAACTCTATCCCCGCTACCCCAGCGGCACACACGCACACTAAAGGTTTTAAAAAAATTCCCACAGAATGTGGAAATTTTCAAAGATCCTCTTAGTGGGAGCTGTGTGCACAACTAATATTTAAACTAAAATACAAATAATTAAACGCATTGTGCGTGACATGGGAGACAATTTATTGTTTGTTTGAATTGTTGACAACTCTGTAGTTGTCAACAATTGAAACAAAAAATAAATTGTCGAATCATTTTCACGTGTTTATAATTATCACTTGTTCGGCTGTGAAAGAAAACATCATGTGAAAATCCGCACGCCCAGGAAATTATCTTTTGAAAGATATTTGGCCTAACCTAAGAAACATCAGATATTTCCTCTGGGTTATGGCGTTCTGACTGCAGTAGCTTCATGTTAAAATCAGTATCTGTGCCAAATCCTTAGACTTAGGAAGTGGACATCGTCAATTAGAAGGGATTAGGAAACGGAAAAATAACGCTAAGATGAAGATGTATGTGCAAATTTATGTTTTCTCATATATTTTTGGACAGCCCTAAATAATAGGGATCAGAACTAATTTACTGTTTTAGACTTTTCCCTCAGTGTAGCTTGTATGCCGTATCTTGTACCGAAATTGCGAAATTACAGTCACATAATTGTTTTATCTTCGTTTAATGTCTTTGGAGTGAGATTGGAACATGTTTGGGTTGAGATTTTACATTGTAAGTCAGAAAATTTTAATATCTATTTGCAGAAGGTAATATAATGTGCTTACGTTCTTTTACTAGGTGGAGTTAAATGTACAAGTATTAATAGTAGATAGTACAAATGTAACAAAATAAATACCGTATATTTTTCAGATAACTACGAAAATTATAATGCTACGAAAATGTTTCTTTATTTAACATAGAAGGGGTTGGGAACGCTCCTTAAGAATTCATATTTATCCCACTGCTTTGATTTTTTTAAAAAGGTGGGGCGCATCAAAGCTGCCTGTCTGGGAAAGTACCTCCAACTCACAGAATAAAACTGCAGCAACATAACGACTCCCTGGAGGGTTATTGGGGTCATTAGAAAGCTCCTAAGTATTTGTGTTAGCAGCAGTGGTGGTATCGCGCAAGTGGTACTTAATGTGTTGCAAGCATTCATAGGCAATGGTAACATCAGGAGAGCCGTATCTTATATAAAAATATGTAAGAGTCTATTCAATCGAAGAAGTTTCGGTGCATACTCCACCGTTATGTTTGATTGCTAATTGATGTATATCAGTTTTTCAACCGGTCTGAATGCTTAGCTTTACGTCTGCTTGTCAGCAGCTTTTCTCTTTTATCTTTCGGAATTCTGTTAACTCTATACCTCCTTTATAGGCCATGGTACTTTCATCCCACACTATAAGCTTAGTTTTTCTTAAATTTTGTGCCATATCACTTTGCTTTGAAATGTGGTAGGAAAGATACTACTATTATATGTATTATGTTCAAAGATAATTTAAAAAGAGCGTGAGTTGTGAGTTTAATAGCAGAGTGTGTCTTAAAACCATCCAGCATGTCTGCAATACCATAACAGGCAACTGCCAATGCTAAATTTAACAGAAATGTTTAGCAGACATTTTGCCTTCAGGAGCATCCAACAATATGTAAATTACTGTACTATCTTACTTGTAAACTTGAAACTGTTCTTTGAATAATGAACATTCCTTGTTAGAAACTTTCTATAAGTAAATCAATAATAGTCTCTGTTTTGTACGACTTCTTCGCACCGCATGCACTAATCCATAATTCTCCAGATTTTTCCTCTTAAACATAGAACAGTGTCCCGATATAAAACGAGATTCCCCAGACCTGATTCGATGCGCCCTAACTCTGTTAAAAATACCCAGATCAAGAGAAATAGACAAGTTCACACACAAAAATGTTTATGTGGTTACTGTGTGGGAATCGAACCCACGAGCTCTAGTGCCAAAGCAGCTTTATTAACAACTGCGCCACAGAGCTCATCTAATTAGTATTCGTATTATTAAGTTATTGTTAACTAACTATATCAACATGAACAACATTTAATATAATCCTTTTTGTTTGTTTCAGGTATTGGATATTTGCCATTTGGATTAACATTTCCATTAGGATTGCAAAATATTTGATCAAATATGTAAGCCATTATTATATACAGAGTATATTTATTGACTAAGCTCAGGTGCCTACTGACCAATGGCAGAAGTTTCAACCGGTACGTGCTGCGATGTTGATTATTTAATTTGATCTAAATTACTTTGTGTGATTCCGATACTGCCAATATTTCATGCGAACTAGCGCTGGCCAACCTCCCCCACTACCGTCAACAGATGCATGCCGTCGCTGCCTTGGCTGTTTCGGCCGTCTCTATCTCGACTGCTGCTGTGTCTCTGCGCATGTCCGCCATCTATAACATCTGTTGCTGCTCTGGCTGCTCCGTTTTATTCCGGATCTAGTTTAGATCAAATTGCTTGTAAATTTTCGTGCTCAATTCATAACTTGAGCCATTTCTTCATCAATTCGGATCCATTTATTACGACTCTGGAGATTAAATTATTGGCGTTTTGACAAGTTGCCTCTGGCTGTTCAGCGACACTGATCCGCCTTCGATTTATAGCCGGCCTAAAGACAAATTTTGAGTTATTTTAAATAAATCTCAACTTGAGAAGTTTGGGCTCGTCGCTAGGTTTCTGAAGCTAAGCCGAGGTCCCTATTTCAGTTGAGAAACAGTTCTACAAATTCTGCCTTTTAATTTACACTCCATTACAAGTAAAGGGCACATCCTACTTTCCTCAAGAATGGGCTATAAACCAGACGGATTTGAAAAATATATTTGCATTTTATAGCCCATAAAATGCAAATATATTTTTCAAATCCGTCTGGTAGTTCCAGAGATTAGCGCGTTCAAACGAACGAACTCTACTACATATATGTTAGTATAGATATATAAAGCCTAGAAATAGTTCTTCCTAACGTTATCTTGTTCCCTAATACATGAGGGTTGGTGGGATCCGCTACCCAATCGGGTATGAAACCGAAAATCTCACGATGATTTCTTTCAGCACATTGCACGTGATAGTTACAAGTATAAGCATAAATTCGAAAACACGAATTTAGCGGTTCATGCCCATACCAGGAATACGCTATAATATCTACGCTACGCTATCACTACGCTATCGCTGCTCGGAATCAATAAATACTATTCACCTAAACATATACTCAATTACCAACTTCAACTTCTGGGCTCTTAACGCAGGACATAGGAGGAAGAGGATGCTGAAGAGAAATCGAATAATTTTATCATTTTTATATCAAAATCCCTATATCGGTTTATTAACGAGTCAGTAAGGCCACTAGGAACTTAGTGATGTGTTATTGCGATGGCAGCGGTAGGGGTAACATATGATCATGCGTTCTATTTTTCGTCAGCTAGTACAAACATCACTTGCGTTTAAAGTACATTTCTACGAAAATATTTGACTTTGAGTTGATTAATATAATTGCCTAACTTGTTGAATTGAGAATAGGATAGAAAAACATTTATTCTAATATCACATGCAGCACATATAAAATTACAGTGAGAACAAAAAATATATATATAATAGATAAAAAAGGTACATGTGTGGTTATGCGAAGTCAGAATTAGCCCACACATCAGGCATTAGTGCTGAGATTACTGTGTTACCCTAGCGCTGATTTTCAGTGTAAGCCACGAGTGGCCACACCGACATAGAAGGACACATATAATAGAAACTTAACAATTAATTACAGTTAATAGTAACTAGGAGGTGAACAGAATGCATATAAAACATCATTACAATGAAACACTCCCATTCAACGCGCAATGAAGACAGTATAGAATTTAGGGCCCTAGGATCTAGGGCCGTGAAGTTGTATTCATAAAAGACACACCTACTAATTGGAAGTATGGTGCATTGTGCATTAATTTAGATGCTCGGGTATCCTACATCCTTAGTACATAACCTATTACCAAGTTTAAGCCCCGTTTATATTCGACACAACAGAATAATTTGGATCATTTAATACAGAGTAACGATACTAGAAATTGCTTACTTAATTGATACTAGAGATGTGGCATAAAAGTATAAAACGAGGTGCTCATCTGAATATTTTACGAAAGATACTGTTTATGTTACAATGATGTCCACGGTGTAATATAGGCCCGAATAATGGATTGCGATGGAATAATACTCCTCGAACGGATGTGTACATACGACGGAATAATACTTTACAGATTGTTTATAACAAATGGCTATATATACTGTGAATATAACCTTTGAACTTTCAGCCGACTAACTATGGATAAGCGAAGTGTGAAATGGCATGTTCTGTGTTCAATATTTTGAATATCCTACGATATTACATTCCGCAGATGGAGCGCGGCCGCAAATTATTGGGCTGAGCGTCTGAGACCTAGTTGACGACCCCTGACATTCTGTGAATACCTTGCCTAGATTACATCATATAACTTGCTGCCATACAACTCGGTTTCTCTCAATTCGTAGAGTTTGTATTGAAGAGTGTTTCCGTGACATGAGAGTTTCCGTATTTCGATCCTAAATTCCGTATTGATATGTTAAAAATGAACCCTTCGTCCATCCGTTTGTCAGTCGGTAGTCACAGATGGCTTTTCCTCGCTTTTACCTTGAATTTACGAAGCGAAACATCAGAAATATTTGCAGTTAACAGGAGTCTGCAAATACGTCGGGAACGTATCTAACTCATCACACGCTCGCATTTCTTACCCGATCTTGATAAACATTTTGAAGTTATACTTCTTTTGGTGCGTTAGGGAAAAATAATCAGTGAGTTTTTACTACACCGACATCTAAAATCGACACCATGAAGTTGGTTGATAAATTGATGTCTCTCAATTTTTGTTCGTAGATAAGGTAGTTATTCAAATGCTTATTACTGACACACATGTTTTATGTCGGTACAGAAATATATTTATAAATATCTACATATATAGACGAGCTCGGTGGCGCAGTGGTGAAACGCGCTGTTACGTTACTTTGACACCAAAGCTCGTGGGTTCGATTCCCACACAGGACAAACATTTGTGTGCATATGTCTGTTTGTCTTAGTCTGGGTATTTTCTATATATAGTAAGTATGTATTTACAATAAAAAAAAAAAGAATTTACGTATGTTCAGTTCTCTAGTACCCATAACACAAGCTTCGCTTACTTTGGGGCTAGATGGCGCTGTGTAATTTGTCCGACAATATTTATTTATGTATTTTTTTTTTTTTTTATTATTTGTGAAACTTTACATTATATATGCTGAGGAATTATATTTATTGATAAGTAGCTGACCCGGCGAACTTCGTACCGCCTCACATTCAATAAATTGTGTGTTAACTTATTAGATGGTATAAATTATTTTAATACTTATTATCCTATTCCGGACGAAGACAAATTCAAAAACACAAAAATCATAAAAATCGGTCCAGCCGTTCTTGAGTTATAAATGGCGTAACTAACACGACTTTGTTTTATATATTTATATATATATATATTTATATATATATATATATATATATATATAGATTTTTTTCCCATGTTTTAATACTTATTATCCTATTCCGGACGCAGACAAATCCAAAAATCATAAAAATCGGACAAGCCGTTATTGAGTTTTTACCGATGTAAATAACACGACTTTGTTTTATATATATATATATATATATATATATATATATATATATATATATATATATATATATATATATATATATATATATATATATAGATACGCCAATTCGTACTTGAGATATCATTCAAAAAGAATTTCATATACAATGTGTGAGAAATGTAATATACTTTATTTTATTTTTTTGTTATTTTTTTCCATTTTTAGTACTTAGTATCCTATTCCGGACGCAGACAAATCCAAAAACACAAAAATCATTAAAATCGGTCCAGCCGTTCTAGAGTTATATAAATAATATAAATGGTAACACGACTTTGTTTTATATATATAGATTTATTATGTTAACGTAGAGTACGTTACGTTTGTTTTATTACGTGACAGAAGTAGGTATAACTTCTTACGTTCATACATAAGTACATACACACATATTTAAAATCATAGAAGGGGTCGTCCATAAATTACGTGAGGTGTTTTTTTGAATTTTCTGTCCCTCCCTCCCCCCCTGGTGAGATGTCGTGAGATTTTATTCAACCCCCTCCCCCATCCCCCAATCTAACGTAAGATTTTTAAAAATGTGGGTTTGGTTTCTTACGTAAACGCTTTGGATTGTTATTGTAAAAGAAAAAAAAATGCTTCGTGCTTTTATTTACGACTAGTAATCAATATTGCTGAGAGTTATAAGTGTAATAAAAATTTAACAATAGAATACTTATATCGTAACTACTGTGATTAAAAAAAGAATATCAACTCTAATTCAGTCCATGGAGAATCATGCGCGGTCTCAAGAGAGACTATTGGAACCAACATGTCCATATGATTTTTAAATCTTAAGCATGTACAATTTGGATTAAATGGACCAAAGTAGTTTATTTTTTTTTGTTTCAATCAGAAAAAAAATTGCGTGATATTTGCCGAGACCTCCCCTCTCTCCAACGTAAGATTAGATGAGATTTGACTGGCCCATCTGATGTAAAGCATTTACCGTGGCCTATTAAAGCTAATATATTAAGTAACACTCGCGCGATGCCTCCTCTTACACAGCAACTCCTTGGGAGCATACTGGTGACCTCACTCACACGCAGGAACACAACAACTCTCTAGGGAGTTGTTATATAGCTGCGGTTTTCTTTGAGGTGGAGGTACTTCCCCAGGCGGGTTGCTTTTATGTGTTAGGGCACATAAAAGCAACCCGCCTGGGGAAGTCTCTTAAATTCATGCTGTTAACGAATTCCGCATGTAGTGTTTTAAGCATCCTTAACCACATGTCTGTTATTAAGGAGGTAGTAGCTCAGAAACATCGTTATGCATATTAGACGTCAAGTAAGTAATTACATAAGCCAAGTAAGAGCAACTGCATGTTATGTATACGCCGTAGGGCATTCGGGTGGATTCGATTACTCGAGGTGTATTTATGGAATTTCAATCACTTCTTTGTTTGAAAGGAACTTCTACAGTGATCTTTCACTACCTATAAAATATAGTAAAACACCTAAACTACTTTACTAATCACAAACTCTGTAAATCTTAACATAACTCAATTCCGTGTAAATGTAATACCACCATCACACTCAAATGAATTGTAACTTAGACTACTTTTTTATAAGATCTACACGTATAATAATGTATAATAATAGATTTGTGGCCAACAGTGTTGGGTTCATAATTAGATAAGTACTAACATAATTTCATAATTATAAAATATTGTGAATTGTTTGTGGTCCTTTAATAAATAAATAAATAAAATAAAAAATAAACTGTAGTTCCCGTTCACAGTAGGAGCCGGGCTGTAAGAAGCCGATATTGGCCTGATATAGGTATTCAAATATAAATCTACTAAATAGATCAAATTGATGGCGCTCTATCTGAAGGTGATGCCACGAACCTTAGAAGCCGGCGAGCGTGCATGGTAGACCTATGAATGTCATAGAAGCGAGTGAGGTGTGTAAGGACCGAGTCATATGGCGCTCGGCTCTCTCTGCCTACCCCGCGAGGGATTTGGTGTGAATTTATAGATACTCGTAGATATATTGAAATAAATTGACGGATTTGCATCTAATCCAGTTAGACCTCGTTTCGACGAAAAAATATGTAAATATGTGATAACGTTATAAAAATATCAATCATTTTATGTGACTACTCTACATTAATGATCATTGCCCGATTGCGCAAATTCGCGTGTATTTATCTACTGTCAAGTAACTACCACAATATCATTTCTCAGATTTCATATCGTAAAATGTATGATTAGATATTCTCAGAATGTCGACTGCTTAACTAATTTTTTTTGTCCCGATATAATGTTTTCGGGCGTATTAGTCATACATGACGTTTCGATTTCTTTGAAGACCATGTACACAGTCTAGCGTTTTTGTTCTTTAATTATACACGGAATTAGAAAAACGTGACCTAGAACATTGCAAATGTAACCAGTTGAGAATGCGCAATCTTGCATTGCCAGAGGAAAATTCAATTATTTTTTTTATTTGTCCGCCATTTTGACCATGTTCCTTAAGAGATACGAATGGTATTCCTGAACATTCCTATTCTACTTTTTTATGCTGAATCCGAATCTGAAGTCAAAATTCGAATATTCGAAAAAAAGCGACTGACACACACAGGCAAACGCACAGGCAAACACACACAGAGACAAACGCACACGCAGACAAACATATAGATTTCATATAGGAACGGTGTTCCAGAAGATGACATTAATTTATCTAATGATTTGTTCTAATATAAGAAATTTAATAAAATCAAAATGTAAGGTCATGTTAAAATTTAATGCGTTGAAAATTATATCGAATTATTTTTAAACATAAAAGTTACATATATTTTTGTCGTTGACTTAACATACGATCAGGTATGTGCATAAACTACAGCCATGCAATTCTGTAAGAGCAAACATCCTTACATCCTCGGTAACATCGGCTGTTACAGCCTTGAACACAAAATTGCAATTCTTTGGTGTCGATTTTCATGGTTGTGCGACACTAGCGCCGCAAGGCTGCATTTGGAATTGGAATTCTACAAGGCAAACAGCCTCGCGTACGCTTACAGCCTTATAGAATACAAAATAATTTAGCCGTGATCGCAGTAGACGATGTCAAAGCTGTGACATCTGTGATCACAGCGACGCACACAGCCATTACGAGTCGCTTAGAGAATTGCATGGCGGATCTACACGGACGGACGCGCGTTTCGCAACGTAACGCAAACTATGACCACAATAAATATGTAATGTACGTTTGCATGTATCTACAACTTCACGCCAAATCCCTTGCGAAGTACACAGAGATAACCGTGCGCCACATGACTCGGTCCTTATAAGCGACTGACGTCACTCGCTTCTTTAACATTCGCTTGTATAATTTTAAACGTTCATGGTTCTTTACATTACTACTGTAGTATTATATTATCTTTGACATTACTATTGTAGGTACGGTACTTACCGGTTAGTCCGTACCTACAATAGTAACATTCATAGCACTTTTCAATTATGCTCGTCGGTTTCTAAGGCTCCCGGCATCAACTTATAAAACATGATGTCTTGGTGGAACCAAATGGTTATGGTAGGTAAATGTTGGCCGTCCTCGGCTCCTACTTCCTTCTACTTTCGTGTTGCATATCTGTTTTGTAATTCTTTCTACCTGCATTATTTCTACAACTCCGAACCAAAGGAATATGTCTTTTCTTATTTTAACTGACACTCTTTCAATCAAACTGTTGTCTTACATAATCATGGCGAACGCGGTTTTATAAACGTTTTGCCACAAAGTCTGCCATTCAGCGCTCTCTTCCTTAAATTAGCGTTAGGGCCAGTACACACCGGTTGTGTATAGCGAGCTGTGCCATCTGGCTCAAACTTTTACTATCAATAGGTTATCCTAATGCTCTATTCACACTGTTCCTAACACTCACTCGTCTTTCCACATCAGCGGTGTACCTTCCATCCCTCCTGAAAGCGCATCCAAGATGTACAATCTCTTTTACGTGTTCCAACACTTTATCATAAACCGTAATCTTTACATTGACTCCAGTTTCATCAGTTTTAAATACCGATCTTCGTTTTCTTCGCATTCATTAGAAGCTCTTCTCCCTACAATCGCCTTTCATTATCGTGACCAGTGTTACCACTTCAGCTGGTGTTTCTGATAATAACGCTACATTGTCTGCATAAAGCAGACAGTTCACCACCAGGTCACCCATCCTACATTCAGTGGCAGGTTTTTTTATATAATGTCGGGAGTTGTATAAAAAATCTGCCACTGCTAAATATATTCAAAAGTATATTTTTGAATTGTACAGTAGCTATGGTGTATCATGCACGCAAATATCTGGCAACACAACTTCATAAATATCGATTTATTTTGTACTAGCTGCTGCCTGCGGCTCCGCCCGCGTGGAGTCAAATAACGTAGCCTATGTGTTAATCGAGATCATAATCTATCTACGCGCCAAATTTAATTCAAATTCGTTCCGTTTAAGCGTGAAAGAGCAACAAACATCCATCCATACATACAAACTTTCGCATTTATAATATTAGTAGAATGTTTTTATGAATTTTGTTTACAATAAAATATAGCTCTCAGTCTTATCTTAGAATAGATAATACTTTCTGAGAAACTTAAACTCTACTATCACATTCACTGAAGTTTGGAATCCTGATCGAACTTCTGTGAAAGGTTTAACTAAATTATTAAAGGAAACGAGAGTTTCGCGGACTTTATTCCTTTGGTTATCGTTTTAAATTGACTAGTTCTTTATTGAATTCGTTGCCTTGGTAATTCTGTAGCTGTCTTCCACGATTTGTCCCCTATACTGTCAAGAGAGCAATGATATTGCAGATTTATGTATATATATGTAATTATATTATAAGATGGAAAACATTGTGAGGAAACCCTGTTCTAATCTAAGAAAGGCCTGGTTTTCCCTCTGGATTGTGGTCTGACGGCAGGCGCTTCATGTAAACATTTGTATCTTCGAGAAATCCTTAGGCTTAGATAGCAGACCCCGCCAATGCTATTGGATTAGGAAACGGGATAATGCTAAGAAAAAGAAGAATACTTCATGTCAAGAACGTCTTTAAGGCATATGGGCTATATAGCCTAGAAAAAATAAACGCACCTATAATAGATGGGCTTAATTAACCATTATGGAGTCCTCATTATTGGATTAGCTCAATACCACACGTATATCTATACTAATATATATAGCGGAAGAGTTTCTTGGTGTAATCTCTGAAATCGGCAGTCGGATTTGTAAAATTATTTTAGCATGTGATAGCTCTATTCTTAAGGAAGGCTATAGGTTATTCAAAATCTTGATACGACCCATAGAAGCCGAGGAAAAGGAATAAAGTAAGAAAAAGCAGTTCCTACGGGATACTGAGATACGCACGATTGAAGTCGCGGGCTACAGCTAGTTATATCTCCAAAATCACGGGAATTGATCACGGTAATTTGATAGACACGAGAGTCGTAGTGACTTCTTTGAGGAGATTGATGATCGAGTATACCTGCCATGATCCGCTCCATATGATAATGGAACAGTATACACATGAACATGTCTGTAGGTATTGGGAATACTGCTATTGGGTCGGAAATTAATGGGTTTTGCAGATTTCAAGAGGCTTATTGGGCTGTTACAAAAGACGGACACCTGCAATACCTGCTGTGTATTATCTCTATTACTAGCAGGTGGTGATTCATCACTCATTTAATGGTCCCCCGAAAAAGTCAGGGGCATGAGTGAGTGAGAATTGTGTTGCGCTTTCTCCAAAGTTCCTCGCGGCGTTATGCTCTTTAATACTTCTACCATGAGCACAGAGCGCACAGCTCTAACGTATTCAAAGAAGAACCTTTGGACAACCGATGAAGGTAAGCTAGAACTAGAAGTCCTGCGGGCCGACGAAAACATGCCGGAAATGATAGCCCTGATCGTCTCTTTAAAATCACTTGGTATCCTTAATGCGTCCTGCTGTTTTGAGGGCTTTGGTATTATTTTATAACCAAAAAGGTCGGGCCTGCTTCATAGTAGGTATTATTATTATAATGTCAGGCCATCAGAACAACATATTAATTGTCAGGTTCCATGGTGATCCAACAATTTACAAACCGTTGAAATTTGGATTCTTATTTTTTATGAGATAGTTATAAATGTACTTCAACCTACCACAAAGGTTGGGCCTGCTTGATAGTAGGTGTTATTATTATAATGTCATGTCATCAGAACCACACAATAATTGTCAGGTTCCATGGTGATCCAACAATTTCAAAACGGTTGAAATTTGTGTTTTAAATTTTTATGAGATAGTTATAAATGTACTTCAATCTAATTAGATCGTGAAAATTACAACAGATCCAGAAGAAATAATAAAATTTATTGAGGTACTGCAAATGAAATTTTATTTTTAGTCAAAGAAAGCGTTACGAATGACCTTGTGCAGGGAATGGGAGGGCAAATGAAATCATCGCGTGCTTCAAGTGATTTCCAAACTTCGACAGAGTATATTTTATTCAGTTATCCTGTGCTTGTGTTCGAGTGCTTACTGGTTGATGAGATCATTTGGATCAATAAGCCATTTTAGCCATTAGTTATAAAAATCAAAAACAACAATTAATTAGTTATAAATATTCAGTGTAACTTTTGTAGACTGCGTAATTCGCAATGATGATATCGCAAGAGAGTATCGATGTTAAGATAAAAAAGAGTCTTTCTTTGTTTGGATATATAGAAAGAATACAAGAGGAAAGAATTACATATAATGTAATCAGGTGTACAAACCTAAAGTAGAAGGATATAGTAGCCGAGGAAAATCAAGACTCACTACTTCTGTCTAGCGCTGTCGCGTCTCCAAATCTATTAGTATTTGCGGAATACTGTACCTAAGTCTAAAAATTAGACGGCGATTTTGAAATTGAAGAATTTGATTGTCCGGTGGGCAATGTCGACCGTCAGACGTTTACAACCAACGGGGAAAACCAGATCTTTCTTCGATCATAAGTCATTCACTACCAAATGCCATTTCATTATGAGTAGCATGTGTGAAGATTGGCATGAACATTTACAAGAAGAAAGACAAGAACGTATGAAGGGCTGTACATCGCAGAGGACACCGTGACACACCGAGTGATGGTCAATTTCCAGGCGATAGCAGCGAACCTTAAAAGTCCTCTTGGCTGGGATTATAGTAGCAGCTCTCGCTTGTAACTCGAAGTGCGATTGTAACTCTTATAACGTACGACATAAGAACGGTATGAAGTCAAGCTTTGCGTTTAGATGTACAATTGTCCCAACTCGGCCGAAATTGGCGGATGGAAGCAAACCAGTGTAGAAATCATAACAATCCGGCATGGAAGTTTCATAGGTACTGTAGACATAACTTTTTAACCACAAACCAATAAATCACTTGACTGCGCATGAAGCAACCTCACGCTCACAAAAACTGTAGTAGTTTACCGTAGCCATAGGCTTAAAGTATGCAATTTAGAAAATATCACTCACCCGTTGCTGCACCCACTCACTCGAAGGAACACGTCAAACTTCCAGTGAGTTATTATTTGGATGCGTTTTCCTGTGAGATGGTGGCGGTATTTCTATAGCACGGCTGCTTTGATGCACCCTAATTCTCTTAAAATCATTGTGGACATCTTTTTTTTTCAGTTCATATAGTGACGGTGAAAATCCAAACGGGGAAAAATAGGTGGATTAGTTATGATATTATTCAATGCGGAGATCTTTAGGTGAAGACCAGCGGACGGAGGGGAATTTTGTTTTTCAATGGCAACGTAGAACATAGACTTATTTTTTTTAAATGTCATCACAGTTATCATTTATAGATTCTTTCATGAACATAGACAACAATGTTATTAATAATATAATATAATAAAAAGGTACTAAGATAGGTTGTTTTAAGAGAGGCGGGGCGCATCAAAGCAGCCCGCTTGGGGAAGTACCTCCGCCGCACAGAAAACCGCAGCCAAATAACAACTCTCCAGAGGGTTGTTGTGTTTCCTGCGCGTGAGTGAGGTTACCAGTAAGCTCCTACAGAGTTGCTGTGTTAGCAACAGAGGTGACATCGCGCGAGTGATACTTAATGTATTGCAAGCGTTTATAGGGTAATCGCTTTACATCAGGTGGCCCGTATGCTTGTATGCCTCCCGACTCCCGTTGATTTAGTTTTTTGAAGTAAAACTTCTTTACGCACGCTTGACTTGGGGAGTAAGCTGGTGAATGCGTGACGAGAGCGTTACGAAAAGTGTGATCGGGCGAGGCGAACGGAAGTTGAGAGGGAGATATAAGTTAGGGAAGATAGAAAGAGAGAGAGTTACGTTTCGTATATTACAGTAGGGGCAAGAGAGAGAGCTGCGAGCACACATTTTCATTCTCTCTATCTCTCATAGCGAGTTAAGTTTCGTATATCTAAGACACAGTGCATGCCTATCGTCTGTATCACAAGGAGCTAAAGAAGTTTTACTTCAGTCGTGGGGTCTAAAGCACACTCGTTTTTTTTTTGTATAAAAAAAAATCTAAATGAACGAGTGTTAGAATGAATGTGGAATAACGTAAACCTACATTGTACCCGGTTATAGGATGTAAAACTCGCATGAAACATTTACAACTCCGCCTTTGTGTCACATAAAACTTGCTCATATATCCCTCTCGTTGACAGCCCAAACACAAATCGCCTCAGGGCTGCCGCGGTTATGTTCAAAGTGCCGTTATACAGTAATGGAGGTTTCGAGGTTATTTTACGCTTTAAAAGGCCTTCCCCATTTATGTTCAAGTCATGTAAATACCTTGTTTGCCATGTTGGTTTAATTCTTGAGTGTATATTTTCGCCTACACTTACTTATGCAAAAAATCGGCCAAGTGCGAGTCGGACTCGCGCACGAAGGCTTCCTTACTATTAATCTATAAAAACGGCAAAAAATCACGTCTGTTGTATGCCCCCCCCCCCCTTAAATATTTGTTTTATTTTAATTTTATTATTTATTCTTAAAGTGAATATATAACTAAATATTTTATGAATATTTCAAGCGTCTACCTGTTGCCGTTATCAATATCGAGCAAAAACGAGCAAAAAAAATCACGTTTGTTGTATGGGAGCCCCCTTAAATATTTATCTTATTCTGTTTTTTAGTATTTGTTGTTATAGCGGCAACAGAAATACATATCTGTGAAAATTTCAACTGTCTATCTATCACGGTTCATGAGATACAACCTGGTGACAGACGGGCGGACGGACGGACAGCGAAGTCTCAGTAATAGGGTTCCGTTTTACCCTTTGGGTACGGAACCCTAAAAAAAACGGGCGCTCAAAAGGTATTTTTGTACAACGTCGGAAGGCATACAAGCATACGGCCCACCTGATGTAAAGCGGTAACCGTAGCCTATAAACGCTTGTAATATATTAAATATCACTCGCGCGATGCCTTCTCTGCTGCTGACACAGCAACTCCTTAGGAGCTTACTGGTGACCTCACTCACACGAAGGATTTTACAACAATTAGTGTCCTAGTTTCTTCCATACAATTTCTTACTAATTTTGGATTACATTTCTACTTTTTTTACAAGCCACTGACGTGTTAGATCATTTTATGTTTTAAAAGAGTTGTGCCAAAAACGCCAAGTTTTATACTAGAAAAGATAAAAAAAACTTTTTTTGCCATTGGGCCCTCGCGGGCATTTAGACACGTCTTTAATTTTTTGAAAAGTATTCTTATTGTATGTTATTCAATGCTCTTATGTTAGTTACTATATTTCTTTTATAATCTGCTAGCATTTCGTAAATAACCATTGACGAAGAAGAAATGTCGAAAGAAACATGCTAATATAGGTCTCTTTTAAATTGAATTAAACAATTTTTAACGGAAGTATCGTGTGGTTTATATATTTAATTTCGTCCGTGGTCGCAGGAAGACGACAGACGGACGCTGTAAAGCATTCGAAACGTAAGGTTCAACAAAATAAATAAAACGCGGGATACTTCCGTTAAAAATTGTTTAATTCAATGTGTAACAATCGCGAACACCTAAGTCTCTTTTAAAATTGATAATTAGATATAACAATTTTACATCAGCATATTAGTACAATAATGGTACAAATGATAATCGCACTCGAAGGCACTCTATACATATACACAAATAATTACATAGTTTTCTAATTCAGCACATGACACCTCAATAGTTCTTTGGTATTTTTTTAACCCAATTATTGACCTACCTCTTATTGATGACTGCCGATTAAAGAAACTGACTATTTTATAATTACTAATGATAAATAACATTTCACTCTTTTGTAACCAATGCCGTGTCAAACATAAAATGTAAATGCTGTATTGTTCCAAAAACAATTGTACTACATTTTCACAGCCAATACTCATTCAATAAATGAAAATTTTGATTATGATTGATTAATTTGAAAAGTGACGAAGACAAGTAAAACGTAATGATATTATGCGACTATGTTAATTAAAAGTAAAATTAAATCCATGAGCAACTAATTCTCAGTAGGTATGGGAAACCTACCTGTTTTTTTTGCTGCAACAGTGTTTTATATACTTTCAGTTAATATAACAATAATGGAATATTGCATGGAAATAAAAACATGTGTTTTTACTATTATTAAGCATTAGTTTCACTGTTATTACTGGTTAATAAATTTTATGTCCGTGGCGTGGGTATTGTAGACCCGGTTGCCATGATGATAAGTTGTATTTTATGCACAACGGGTAAATTGTGTCCATTTATCCGATTACAACGGCGGTAAGTCGGGGTAATGACATGTATGTATCTCAACATTTTGTTTGGCAATATCTATTATACCTACCATATAATATGCAGAGAGTACGTTTGTTTGGTAGAAGAACCACTGATGCGATTCTAAAAAATCTTTCACTGATAAGAAGTTACATACATTGTTACTGAATGCTATAGGCTATTTTTTATTCAAGGTTCCAGTGTAAGACATGAAAATTTTAAATTCCATGCGGGCAAAGCTGCAGATGATTATTATTACAGTATTTAGTATGATGATTATAAAACCTTATCATAAACTTAATGCATTAATAATTCATTAATTATGCTGCCAATGAGAAACGATATGTTAAATCCAAAGAGATAGAAAGAAAAGCCTTCGGTTACAGTGCATATATATGTCTGCTTATATATGCTCATCTCTGAACTTCTATCTGGCGAAAACTAAACGACCCATAAACTGCACTTGTCTATGGGTTACGATTAGAGTCCGTTAACAGAACGCAGAAAATATGCTGTGGCTGAAACCCCCGCATATATTTCATTCGGTCTGTTACGGAACAACGAGAATGCTACGTTTGATAGTGTCGCAGGAGGCAACAAAAGAAAAATTTTCTACTGCCAACGCAGCGACCCCTACGTGCTTCCCTGATAGCTTCACTCACTCGCTATGACCTTATAGGGATTTTAATAAGCTGCGCTTTATGGTGGGCGCAGATAATATTATAACTACTGAAACGTCGAACGAAATCCTTGATCATATCTTGAATCTGAACCTGCAATGCAGTTTTATGTAGACAAAATATTCTGTTCTAATAATAACTAATACTAGTATCAGTGTCATAGTAGAAATTTCGACCACAATCATTATTTAATATTTGAGTAGATTAATTTCAACTCTATTTCTATTTTTTCCAAATTTTTGTTATTTAAGATAAGTATAGATTATCAATAACATAGCTATTAAACAAAAGAAATCGGTTGATAAACAGGAGAACACCGTAGAGTACTAAACTGCTTGTCTTTATCTATGGTATGTAGATTTAAATTATTAAAGTGCATATTGTGGTCTTATTTTGAGAATTAAAATGCGACTCCATGGGTGGGTTTGTAATTGTATATACAGCTAATTGTACGTCAAGCTTGACAATTTCACTTTTGTGTTGTTCCTATGTCGTACGAGATAAAAGTTACAATCGAACTTCGAGTATTAAACGTGATCTTCCCTTAACTGTACGTTCGTGTGCGTACGTAACGTATGTACATATATGTAGTTGCACGGTACCGATGCCAATTCTTAACTGATTTTGATCATTTGTCTCTGCTGCACACAACCCATTATATACCCCTAGAGCACTCTTAGAGAGGCCAAAACTCCTTGGACTTACGCGTTCAATACTGTATGAAGCTATGGAACGCGAACAGTTTTCGTAGCCCGTTTCTGAACTCAATCAAAAGGTTATAAAGCTGGTATATAAGGCATGTATACATATAAGTTTACAAATTACTGGCTCGTATGTACATATATACGTTTCAACCTTTCCATTTAATAATAAATTGAATGACTTATTAATGCGTCAATTACAGAATATTTGATGAATACTCCATTATTCGAAGCTTTCCAAATGTCAAGGTCGAGGAGAATTCCTTCGTAGTTTATAAGTTCCAGTGTGCCGGAGTTTGTAAGGACGTTTCTTATACTTGGAAGTTTAATTGTTTAAGTGGTCCGCAATTGTTTGGGATATTTTGTTAGTCAGAAAGTAAATAAGATTTAATTAGCCTTATTATTTCTATTGCAAGTTTTGGTTGTATATTTCAGCCTGAAAAGCTTTAAAAGCCTGCGTACATGGCCTATGGTTATGCAGTGTGAAAGTAGGCGAAAAAGATTCTACTGATTTATATAATCATCGGATGAGCTAGATGTTGTAGTGGCTAGCAATGCTACTTTGACACAGAGGCTCGAGGTTCGATCCCCACGCAGGACTAATTTGTGTGCATGAATATGTTTGCCTTGGCCTGGATGTTTTTAATAGAGGTTAATGCGTACTTTACATCAGCCCGCTTGGGCAGTGCCTACACGGTACAAAAAACCGTAAACTGTCAAATAACAACTCCTAAAGGTGTCTCAAAGGAGAGTGTTTGTGTTCCTACGAGTGAGTGAGGTTAACCAGTAAGCTTCTAGGAAATCGCTATGGAGGTAGCAGGGGTGGCATCGCGCGAGCGACAACTCATAGATTACGGTAACTACTTTATACATCAAGTGAGCCCTATGCTTGTATGCCTCCCAGCGTTGTAGGTAAATAAAATGAAAACTGGTATGTAAATTTTGACAAAAATGTCGGGTAAATAGTTAACTATTTTGTTACAGTATTATTTATTTAAGTTAATTAGTATAAAAAATAATATTGATCATTACTACTAAGCTAGGGATCATTTGGTGCAATGGTCGCTCGAGTTTATTGTTTATAATAAATTGATACTATGTATATAGTATAGCTTAATACGAATGTGTACTGTTTGTATGTATATCTTCACGCCAGGTCCCTTGCGGGGTAGGCAGAGAGAACAGAGCGTCATAAGACGCGGTCCTTACATACTTCACTCGCTTCTGTGACATTCGTAGCTCTACTGAGCATCCTACTAATATTATAAATGCGAAAGTTTGTATGTATGGATGTTTGTTGCTCTTTCACGCCTAAACGGCTAAACAGATTTGAATGAAATTTGGTATGCAGATAGATTATGATCTGGAATAACACATAGGCTACGTTATTTGACTCGACGTGGGCGGAGCCGCGGGCAGCAGCTAGTATTAAATATATACGAAACGATAATGCTGATATATACATACATATCTTTGCTATATGCTACACGAGTACGTTATATGTAGCATTGTCTAAACAGCACTTAGTCTAATTCATTTATTTGTATGGAATAAAAATAAAAATCCATTCACTACTAGTTAGTTAGTTAGTAGTTAGAAACATGGACTCGTTAAAACAATGCCGGTCGTCGACCAATCAATTGGAGATATATAATTACCCCGGTGTTTATTGTAGATGATGTTCTATGCATAATACACCCAATGCTTTTAATATAAATTCGTTATGTTTACTAATATATAAGGCGTAATTATATGTATGAACACGGGATTAGGATTACTAGTTGGATTTGTAAAATTATTTTTGCATGTGATAGCCAAATTACCCTCACCAGATATCTGAATCCGCGCAAACGAAGCGCGATCTGCGACTAATACACTTATATACTTAATGTAAGCAATTGTTTTGCATAATTTAATGCAATATAAATGCTTACATTAAGGAACAACTAATGTATACATCGCACACCTAATTACTATCGATTTACGACCCAGCTGCTTATAAATTAAATCAAAGCGTACATCTAGTCATGACTATTCAATGCACGCACGTTTTAAGGCATTTCACGGTCTGGTGCAGATGAAAAAGTGTGAAAAAAGACGTTTTCGATTGACAACAACACGGATTGACGTCAGTTTTCAGCGCTGATAATTTAAACATTAAATTTACTTTCTATGAACGTTTACATAATAGAGACACCCGCTTCGTGCACGAAATGTTAAAAGATATTAACATTGTACTCGGAATGATAAACGTATTTGATCTACGCAAAAAAACTATCAAAATCATAACAACGATTGTATGTTTAAATTTATTGTATTTTTACATGTAATTTGATCTAACCTGTTTTGTGTGTTTCGCCATCAATTTGTCCGTACGAACTAGCACCAGCCGGCACCCACCCGCTACCGTTTGTAGATGCATGCCCTCGCTGCCATGGCATATTTGACTTTTGAAAAACAACGAATCTATTAATTCTGTTTTTGATTTTGTCATTATTATCGACAAAAAGTTAAACCTCCTTTGAACATATCTAAAAAGAATTAAAATGCCTCCTATATATTTTTTTTTATTTTATTACTAAATATATTTTACAAAGCTGTTACCATACCCTATGGGCCTTACCTGAACATGGATATTATCGCTTCCGCCTTGCTGTTATCGCTGCTAACGCAGTGACTCCCCGGGCGCTGCCTGTTCTCTGTCACAAGCAGGAAGACTTCATGACATTGTTCTGTGGCTGCAGTCTTCTGTCATTTGAAGTGTACATTGCCAATCGCGCTACGCCTTTTTAATATAGCTATGCCCTACCTCTCTTTTACCAGAGCCTGGTTTTAACAGGGCATAAACCAGTTGGCTACGCATAAAGGAACGCTTTACTAAGGATAAAAAAATATATTTTACAAAGCTGTTACCATACCCTATGGGCCTTACCTGAACATGGATATTATCGCTTCCGCCTTGCTGTTATCGCTGCTAACGCAGTGACTCCCCGGGCGCTGCCTGTTCACTGTCACAAGCAGGAAGACTTCATGACATTGTTCTGTGGCTGCAGTCTTCTGTCATTTGAAGTGTACATTGCCAATCGCGCTACGCCTTTTTAATATAGCTATGCCCTACCTCTCTTTTACCAGAGCCTGGTTTTAACAGGGCATAAACCAGTTGGCTACGCATAAAGGAACGCTTTACTAAGGATAAAAAAAAATCCAATCGCGGGGTTGTTTTAACCAATAACCTGAAATGAACCGATATTCATCCGTGAACTAGCCAATTAGAGCTGTGCGTTCGACTTCACCCCAAATAGCAGTGAGTTGAGTTTAAAAGCGAAATCGTTCTATGAAAAATAAAAAAAATGTTTATTTCTGTAACGAATAAATACGTTTCATGTGGGTTCTTCTAGTAAGTATTAAATACCTATTAGGTCTACCTAGCTACCTAGGTCCCGTTCTTCTATATCTTTACAAATTCTATCGGCTCTCCATTTGGTTGTATCCTTATGGAGCAGGGCTACCTGCAGTTAAGGCCGGCTTTGGTATCGATTGATGATAATGATGTCGACATTGAGAGTCGGCAACGCATGAGTGACACCCCTGGTGTTGCAAATGTCCATAGGCTACGGTGACTGTTCACCAAGCAGGCCGTATGCATGTTTACCGCCTCAGTGGTATAAAAAATCGGCCAAGTGCGAGTCGGACTCGCGCACGAAGGGTTCTGTACCATTATCTATTAAAACGGCAAAAAAATCACGTTTGTTGTATGGGAGCCCCCCTTAAATATTTGTTTTATTTTAATTTAATTATTTGTTTTTAAAGTGAATATATAACTAAATATTCTGTGAATATTTCAAGCGTTTACCTGTTGCCGTTATCAATATCGAGCAAAAAAATCGGCCAAGTGCGAGTCGGACTCGCGCACGAAGGGTTCCGTACCACTATCTATAAAAACAGTAAAAAAATCACGTTTGTTGTATGGGAGCCCCCTTAAATATTTATTTTATTTTATTTTTTAGTATTTGTTGTTATAGCGGCAACAGAAATACATCATCTGTGAAAATTTCAACTGTCTAACTATCACGGTTCATGAGATACAGCCTGGTGACAGACGGACGGACGGACGGACGGACGGACGGACGGACGGACAGCGGAGCCTCAGTAATAGGGTTCCGTTTTACCCTTTGGGTACGGAACCCTAAAAATCACGTTTGTTGTATGGGAGCCCCCTTAAATATTTATTATATTCTGTTTTTTAGTATTTTTTGTTATAGCGGCAACAGAAATACATCCTCTGTGAAAATTTCCACTGTCTAACTATCACGGTTCATGGGATACAGCCTGGTGACAGACGGATGGACGGATAACGGAGCCTCAGTAATAGGGTTCCGTCTTACCCTTTGGGTACGGAACCCTAAAAATGAGTTAATTTCAACCAATCTAAACATCCAGCTAAATGACTAAGGTTGCAAGTTCCAAAGGTATTACCTTACCAGCGTTAATGGTAATGCGCTAGCTTTACTCTTTGTAATTTCAAGCGTTTGTCTTGGTCTGGATGACGATAATTGTTCCATATATGGCGGGGCGGCCCTTGTTTACCCTCCAACGTTGCCCTTTAACTTTCATGAGAATATATAATAAACACGTGACTATTCGACCAGAGATGAATGCCAAGGCGGATTATAGCGTGTGTTTAGGTCTGACCCCATCCGTCAAGACTTCAACTAAGTGGATATGTAGTCCCTTTGTCACCACTAATCCTAGCCACCGTTCTGTTTGGAGTTATTCTTCTTGTTAAACTATACATTGACTAAAATAACTAGTACCTACTCTTTGTATACTAATATGCATATATACATTTTTTTATATAATTAGATTGGCAAACAAAGTTTGCTGAAATGTCAAATTCGGAACGTCATTCATTCGTTGTTGACGAGGTTGGTGGCGCAGCGATTAATAACGCTGACACCAACGCTTGTGGGATCGATTTCCACAAAGGAATCAAGCACACCTTGTGCTTGAACATATCTGTTTGTCTTGGTCTGGATGTTTTAAGAGAGGTAGGGCGCATCAAAGCAGCCCGACTGGGGAAGTACTTCTACCTCACAGAAAACCGA
This sequence comes from Pyralis farinalis, assembly GCA_947507595.1. NCBI lineage: Eukaryota > Metazoa > Arthropoda > Insecta > Lepidoptera > Pyralidae > Pyralis > Pyralis farinalis. Next base: position 7,181,116 of record OX382259.1, on the reverse strand, counting down.
TGTCAAATAACAACTTCCTGGAGGGTAATTATATTCCTGAGTGAGGGAAGTTACCAGTAAGCCCCTCCGATGCCACCTCTGCTGTTGCTAGCAGCATGCTTAATGTATTGTAAGTTTTCATAGGCTATGGTAACCACTTTACATGTAAGTGGGCTGTATACTTGTGTGACTCCCGACGTTGTATATAAAAAAGTCAGAAAACGCTAAAAGGTAAATAGCTACCGTAGCACATGGACGATACAACACCATGGTTATTACTCACGCGTTACCGACTCTGCTTAACCTCTTCACGATTTTTCAAGAAGTCTCATGCTATATATATATAACATGAGGCATGATATATGATAGCTATAGTTCTTTGAGATAACCTTGGTAGGAATTTCATTCCACAACTTAATGTTCACTAAAGGTATCCATTATTACACCTGTTTACAAATCGGGAGTTAGAGACAGTGTCACTAATTATAGACCGATTTCGTTGTTACCAACGCTGGCCAAAATTTTGGAAAAAGCTATTAATTTAAGGCTATTGAACTACCTTGAAACTAATAATTTCTTTTCTTCCAACCAGTACGGCTTTAGAGAAAAGTTATCAACGTCTGATGCTATAGAAGATTTGGTTCAACATGTTACTCAGAAATTAGATATCAAAAATAAGTGTGTAGCTATATTTTTGGACCTAGCAAAAGCATTTGACACTGTTTCTACTCCCATATTACTGCGTAAATTAGAAGACGCTGGAGTGCGTGGAATCCCTCTACAACTTTTTCAGTCCTACCTTAGTAATCGTACTCAGTCCGTGAGCATTGATGGTGTGGTCAGTGAACGTATAAACATCGATTTTGGTGTTCCACAGGGATCGGTGCTCGGACCGACCCTATTCCTAATATATCTCAACGATCTCAGCCAAACGACTTTGACAAATGCAAAAATAATATCTTTTGCTGATGATACCGTTCTATTATTCGATGCACATTCGTGGAACGAGGTTCAAAAACAGAGTGAAGATGGATTGAAGACTGTTCTGAGTTGGCTCGATAATAACATTTTAACACTAAACCTTAAAAAAACGAAATATTTAACTTTTAGTATATATGAAAATAAGCAACCCTCTCATTTTAACATAAAAGCACATACAAAAATATGTACTAACAATACATCATGTAAGTGTCTTACACTAGCATCTGTTTCATCTATAAAATACTTAGGCGTAACTTTGGACCGAAATTTGAATTGGAAATGTCACATTGAAGTTCTTAGTAGCAGAATAAGAAAACTAATGTGTACCTTCAAGAAAGTAAGACATATACAGGATTCTAGTACTGTAAAGATAGTGTATTTTTCATTGTGTCAGTCTTTATTGACATATGGTATTATAGCCTGGGGTAGTGCAAATAAGACACATCTAATCAAACTAGAACGAGCACAAAGAGCGGTAATTAAAGTATTGAACTTTAAAAAATATGACTATCCAAGTAGAAAATTATATGAAGAGTTTTCAGTGTTGACAATTCGTCAATTATTTATACGACAGCTTATTCTCCGACAACATCAGGTTACGCCACCGGAAGTAATTTCAAAACGACGTATCGCTACTGTCTATTTTGTACCACACTTCAGAACCATGTTTGCTCGTAACTGTTTTTCATACTTGGGTCCTTGGTTATACAATAAAATTGGCAAAACATTTGCTCAGTCCCTCAAAAACAAAACTCTTTTCACTTGCAAAAAACTAATAACGGATTACCTACTATCATTGGATTATGAATCGACTGAAGTACTATTAAAGGCGCAAATATAAAATATAAAATTTAAAAATTAATCTACGTATACATACTTTATTATGTACCAAGTTTCTCATATATAATATTATCATAATTCCGGTTGCATTAAGTTTGGTTATTATTATTATGGAATATAGATATCTTAATGTTTATGTACTTCCACTATATATATATATATATATATGTATGTATGTATGTATATGTGTATGTGTGTGTGTATGTATGTGTATATGTATATATATGTGTATTGTATGTGTATGTGTGTGTCTATACATATGCGCATATGCAAAATCATCGTTTGGATAACTTAAAATATATAATTTTTATATTCCATATTTTATACCATTAATATTATTCGAATATGTTTTAAATAAAAATAAGTATAAGTATATATATTTAATGATTACATTATTTAATAATAAGTTGACACATTAAAGTATCTTATCTAATCTAATATTGTGCATAGTCACAATGCTCAAATGTTTGGGTTTAGTATCACTGTATAATCTGCGTATTTTACGTATACTGTGCTTACCGTAATGTAATACCACTTCTCACTGAACTAGTATGTCGTGTAACTATTTTGTAACGAAGTCTCAATATATTTTGGTCACTGTGGACGATGATACTACACTGCCGCAACACAGTTTTTTACTAGTGCGGAGGGTAGCCGTCATTACTGCTATTAACAAATACATTACATTACCTACTTTAAAAATAAATAGTGTGTCTAGATTTAGAATGAGTGTGTATCGAGACGTAGTATAATGTCGAATCCACAAATTATTGTAAACAAAACAGTTTTAATGTCAGATAAGTAATGTGTTCTTTTGCTAGACAAATTATAAACAACATTATTAAACAAATACTTACCCTCTCGGTAACTTAACATATTGTGTTAGTGAAACGTTAATTATAAGTTAATTTAAAGAAAAAGTTAATTTACAGTTAATTTATATTAATGATTTACCTGAAGCTATAACCATCTAGTACTAACAAGTGCATATTATTTGTTGATGACGTTACACTTCTAATTGAGAAAAAAGATTAAATGGACTATAAATCCGACATTGAAACAACTATATGTAATACAATTAATTGGTACTAAAATAGAATAATCTAACTATAAACATGACGAAAACCAAACTAATATACTTTAAGACTACTAATTATACAACATGACTTGGCGATTGTATATCGACCAGAAGTAGACACAGAGACAGATTGGCTGTACCTAAGAAAAGACTTGAATTATATTAGCGGAATGTGCATTGCATGGAAATAATTTTTTTTAATCATTTGCCTGACAATGTCAATTTTAAAAGGTTAAGGATGACATTACTCAAAAAGAAATTACATGAATGGCTCTTGACAAAATGTTACTATAAAGTTAAAGAATATTTCAGTGACAAATTTGTTGAATTGCAATTTAATATAAATACTTTTTACATTGTTTAGAACTGTGTTATTAATAACTATCTAAATATTTGCACGCTCCTGCGAGAGCAGATTAAGTTGGATTATCTAATTATATAACATCTTTTATGCCTTATTTACGCAAATAAATTATCTTATCATGGAAGAAAACGTCTCTAGAAACACACAGTACGTGACCAATTTGGTTCCTGTGTGTGAGGATGGGTCCCGGTGTTTTATCTGTACCTGACATACGGATGGACAGACCGGCACTACGTAGGTTCTTTTATTATTTTTTTAGTATACAATTTAAGAGTAACAAAGTGCGGACATTACTTTGTACATTATACGCATTTATAGAATTTTGCACCTCGTCAATTCAGGCGGGCCGTATACTTGTTTGCTAACATGGTACTATAAAAAAAATTTACGCCTTAACAGCTAAGACAATTTTGACGAAATTATAGTCATATTTTGATAGAAATAAACGAAACTAAACAAAACTCTATTGTTGTGTTTCAATTGGTTGTTTATACTTGTTATTCGTTGACTCTGTCTTGGTGCCTTAGAGTTGACCTGACACTCAGACCGAAATAACAACGCTTGACCTCATAACACCTGAGGTCTTTGAGAGGGTCGGCTGATTACATAGCACATAGGTATATAGACTGTATCAGAAAGGAATATGTAAGTGATGTGTCTCTCTGTGTGAGTGACTGAATACTATAAATAACTTCGGTATCATTAAAAAATTGTGTTCATAAAAATAGTTACGTCACTGATTACTTATATTACTTTAATGGTAATACAATTTCATTTAGTTCCACCAGGAATCAGTCCTTAGTCCGTTTTTGTTCAGCGTAATATTAGACGTAGTGTCGGACAACATCAGAGATACACATGAGCAGCCTCCGTGGTTGCTCATGTATGCTGAAGATATTGCGCTGGCGGCGCGGACAGGGGGCGCTTGTTGCGACGAATGAACGCTTGGCGAGAGTCGCTTGAGAACAGCGGTCTTAAACTAAATGTGGCGAATACAGAATACTTGGCCTGCAATGTCTAAGATCCTACACCCATTCGCATTAGTGAAGACACGGTCGAGCGCAGGGACCGGTGTAGGTATTTGGGATCTGTCCTCCACGCGACCGGAGACATCGATTGCGACGTCAAGGCACGCATACCAGTGGCTTGGGCCAAATGGCGTGAGATGGCTGGTGTCATTTGTGACCCTAGAACGCCGGTTAAGCTAAAGAGACAGGTTTATAAATCCATCATTAGACCTGTCTTTTATATGGCAGCGAAGCGTGGCCTGTGCTTGAGCGGTATCTGTATCTGGTATCTGCGGTTACGTTAATTTCACAAACTTATTCAGTAGAAATCACTCCCTTCTTTATACCACTGGACTGGTCAATTTATTTTTGAGTTCGTTTGATTATCGCCATTCTGGGGCATAACATATAATTTGAAAATTCATATATACATACATATACAGTTACAATTAATTTCTGGGACTTGAAATTGGCACTAACTGTCATTTATGTAGGATAGGATGGCTTTCGACCAGATGCCAGTCACAATTCAGTTATGTCATTGTCAGCTATTGTCAATGATGTCTGCAATTTGCTGTTCAGGTAAAAGTCTAACCATTTCTGGGCCTAATTTTTAAATACGCAATGACACACTGAGTAATAATGGCTGATGATTGATAAGATTCAAAGTTTGAAGTTACCTCCTGTGCATTAAATGAATACGCTTAACCATTGCATCAGTAACAGTTCTATCTGCTGTAATTGGTTCGTCGATAGTATTATTTATTCACTGAATCCATTTCTACTTTCTTCTTTATTATAAGTTAAGGTTGATAATACGATACATAGTTTACTTTTGTTTCTAAGTCATATATGATACCCTTACATTCTATAGTACACTGATATAATAAATTCATTATTCAAACCACCAGTAACTATATATACAAATATACATATTATACCCTGGTCACAAAGTTACGAACTGCATAAAGCTAGGTTAAGAATTTGGTAATTTTAACTCCAATTTGAGGTATTTTAAAAAACATTCATCTACTTATATCTTGCTGAATGTATATATATTGGTACGTCATAACCGTAACCATTACCAGTACATTCTACGAATATCAGTACATAAGGACGCTACTCCATTGCTTCGCACGTTCACGCTACGCATATTGACTTAGCTTATCTTTGTATGTAACATATTCATATTCGTTTATTGCAACTATAATGTGTACATTACATACGTGACACCATCCCCTGCAACTACGCGCGAGTGAGTGGATAGGCCTATATGACATAACTTACGCGTGCCCATCCTACGCAGCTAATGGAGTAGTGTCTTATTATGCTACTTTTAATAGTAGATTATAAGTAGCATATTACCACGATTGAGAATAAGATAAACTCTTAATAAAACGTAACGTTAATGACATTTATTATTTATTGTCTGTGACAACATCATTATTTTGATATGATTCCAGTGAGCATTGTGCCTTATAAGGCGGAGGAGACATTTCGTATAATTGCGCCGTGGGCCCGTCAGAAGCAGGAATGTTCGCGAATTTAAGGGCCCTCATTTATTCATAGGTAGGGGTCCGTTGCCGCTGTGCGTAATACGATTTATTTGCGTGGCCTTTGCATCTTTGATGGATGAACGTCGAAAAGCAGTCACCGAAAGCGTTCATATCTTGATGTCTCGTATAACATCTGAATTGTTAACCATGCCCGTTTCTTTTTGAGGGAACTTTATACTTCTCGTAGACGACTTATATATAAAACTTCTAGAACCATCAACAAGTACTGGACAAGGATCTTTATATAATACGTCGGCTTTATATAATACGGTGGCAAGTGGGGTCGCCTGTTTGGAGATAGTTGTCGTATATTATTAGATATCGTAGATTATAGACCTACTGAAGCACAGAGAACTGGCGTATTGCCATTCACCGCAGCTATCGCGCTATAGAATGCCGTATGGAACTGAACAATACCAATTATGGACTCAGTCATTTAATCTGTGACAGTAGCTATTATATTTTCTGTAACCACGTAGAGAATTTATGTTTTATTGAGCGTTTTCGGTGCGTAAGGACCGGATCATGTGGCGCTCGGCTCTCTGCCTACCCTGCAAGTAACTTGACTTGACTTGCCGTGAAGATATAGATAGATATGATATATAAAGCGTTTTCCTGAAAGGTCTGTTTTCAAAATCAGATAAATGAAAATATAGACAAAATAAATAAAAAAACGATTTTTAATATTTGTTGTAATATTAGTTTGTTATACTTAATTCGATTTTTTTCAAAAGGACCATTACTTTAAATTGAAAAGCGTAAAAAATAAATAATTATAGCGTACAAAGCTGAAAACAGACTGTGTATTGCCAAATAGCGATTTGGCAATTTGCAGTGTTGTATAGTGAACCCACTAAGACAAGGGAGACGAGCCAAACTAGAAGTTTGAGCATGAAGGAAATATTTTTTTTGTTAAATATTGTTTATAGGTTTGTATTTTTTTTGAGACGATAAGTTCCACTTCCGACCACCATGGTGATATCAGTTCAATGGTACAATATTATGCATTCTCATTAGAACTATACTCATTTACCAAGTTTCGTGATAATTCAACCTGTATTCTCTAGTCCTGCAATATGTTACCTATGTCATAGGGACATATATGAGATATGCTTTGGTTGCTAGGGTTGGGATTTGATTGCGGCCTCCTATAATTTGAAATAGAATATTAAAAAGTCTATAAAACCCTTTTTTGTTTTTGTTATTAATTTAAACTTTAATATATTAAAAATATATTCCTGTTTTGGCTTCTACTTCATCTGGCTCGTCAATATCTAAAAAAATTCACTTAATAACTAAACTAGAGTTGTATATTTACTTTTTTGGATACTTACGAGCTGGTCTCTAGTAATGATATAGAAGCCAGTGGAGGAATTTATGCAGTCGTGCGTGCTATATAAACAGTGACAACTTTTATCCCAAGGCAATAAGCTACTTTTATCCAGAAAATATGGGTTCATGTAAAAAACACGAATAATCAAATGTCAGTCCGGTAGACCCGCGAGTAGCAGCCAGTATTAACTAAAGATAAACATTCTTTATCTGAAATTGGGCCTTCGCGGGCACTTAGACACGTCTTAACTACATTTTTTTTTTAATTTAGCTGTGCGTACAATTTTTCACTGTAGCCTCGTTTACATTAGTTAACAAGCAGACTAGTTGAAGGCGAGCCACTTACAACCCGAAAATCATATCATACATACTAATCCCGCATTCTATATTCAAATAGGTTCACTAAATCCAGTTATAACTCATCCTTTTGCGTACGGATCGGCTAAATTAAATCCAGGCTAAGCTTTGGCCGGGTTTTTTCCGAGCCATTCGTAGTTCTTACACGCAATGCACTCGTATATAACGCATAATGTCCTTAAACGTTCCAAGGATTCTGCGAGCCCTGTAGATTTATTTACCTCATGAATATTAAAGTCTTTTGAAATTGAGAGAGCTCTCAAATATCTCGCCACTTTGTTATTCTCAACTGCGAATGACGTCGGAGCGATAATGAACTCGAGATAGTTTGTTTCTGCAGAATAAATTAAAATAAATACCTTTTGGAGCTCCATGAAAATTGCTTCGAACCCTCTCAAAAGGGTTTTAACTGAAACTCGGGAGATTAAGTTTCCCGTCTGTCATAAGCCACTTTTAGGAAGTTTGCCGTTGAAATATGATGGGGAAATAAATAGCATTTAACATTGCGTGGTTGACGCGGTGGAAAAAAGGTTAACGTTTAGGAATCAATGGTGCAGTGCTCTGTTGTTCGTGGGTGGATTCTCTTCACAAGTAGTAACAAGACAGCACGGTAGCTTGTAAATGCGAAGCCGGAGGGATGACGAAGTTTTGTTCATATACTGTATCTACACATTATTGTTACGCTTGTTAGATATCGTCCGAACATGAAGGAAATCGACCGACATGGAAAGACAAAAGACCAAAGGTTTTGTCTACATCTACATCAACCCTCACTCAACCCACTGCATGGATTCGATCGAAGGAGTTTAGAACATACTCCACCACGCTGCTCAAATGCGGATTGGCGGAGGCCAGTGTTTTCAAGCCGCCCGAGGGCCACTGACTTTGCTTAACGACTGACATCTATCGACAACTGCCGGGACTGCTTAACGTGTCCTCCGAGCACGGAGAAACTCGAGATAGTTAAATCCATCCATAGACAGGCTGCAGTCGACGTTGCTTTACTTTCGTGTTCGGTTAGAATTACACGCGCAACGGCACCACCGAGCTCTCAATTCACCGCTACGGGTCGGGGGTAAAATAGAACGCGAAGTCCTATCGTTCTATTAGGTAAAATATCCTCCCACTGTCCAGTAGGCTAGAATCGCCGAGATTTATGTTTGTATTTATACCTTCACGCCAGGTCCCTTGCGGGACAGAGAGAAGCGTGCGCCATAACACGCAGTATTTACACACCTCACTCGGTTCAAGCAGTCAGAACCCGTTATATACGTTTTCCCATACATTTCGCGGTCATATACGACCACCCAGGTTTCGAAGGGTTAACATTAATATCTCTTAATGCACGCTCACTGGTTCATAAGGCTACTTTAATAAAACAGGGCTTATTTGATCATGGCAAGTGAGTCTTGATCTTTCTCGGATCCTACATCCTTCCACTTTCGCATGCATTTTTATTTAATACATCCTAAAACATGTACTGGTTGAAAGCACTACTCCATTTTGTCGTAATGCTGTCAGCATTTTAATACCTCGTGGCACTTAGATACATCTCACTTACTTAAAAAAAATATGTATCTCATTCATAATAGTTTTCAAATTTGTTTATTTTATGTACCGACTACACGAATTGGTACCAAGCGACGGAAAAATTATGCGTCTCCCTCGCTACCTCTCATAGTTCATTTCGTGCTCTTTTAATTTCATGCAGGTCGACCTAATAAAAGTGCGTTGAAAGCAAAATATTCCGAAAAATTTAAACCTTTTTAACAACAGCACAGGATCCATTGTCCCCTAATTATAATTAGTCATAGGGTAGCTGAGATTACTCACCTCTCCCGCCATTTGTCATAAAGTAAATTGTAGTCGTAATAAAGGGTGTTGGGGAGAGAGGGTCTGATTTACCATGCTATGAGTTTAATGTAATTTTCGCTACACCATTTTTATCAGGGATGGACGTACAAAAATGTTCAAAAGTCCATTCGCATATTTTTATGTCAAAGTATCTTTTTTTTATAACGCGAGAAGCAAGTAAACATATGTTTTCTTTGATGTGACGTGATTATTTATACGTTTGCATAAAAAGAAGTTTCGCTCGCGCATTTGCATCTCCGTTAATAACGCTACACTTAACATGGATTCCGGGAAATGCAGTTTCTATCAGAACATACTTCTTTACAGAATTATATATTTGACGATAGTCAGCTGTAAGGTCACCTGAGCAGTGATATCTTAATAGATAAAAAACTAGCCCATTGACTCTTTTGATTTAACTCTAAATTCGTGTTTTCGTATTTATATGTACTATAAATATGTACTATTTGTAATTATTACTTGCTCGGTGGTGAAGGAAAATATCGTTAGGAAACGTACAAGAAATTATATTTCGAAAGACGTGTGACTAAGGTCTAGTTTCCTCTGGGGTGTGTAGATCTGACGGTAGTCGCTTCAAGTAAAAATCAGTATCTTCGTCAAATCCTTAGGCTTAGGTAGCGGACGCTGCTAATCCTAATGGATTAGTAAACCGGAGAACGCTAAGAAGTGAGCTGTAAGGTGTAGTTACTTTCCCTGCCGAGCTACTCCTTACTAAATAATTATCGTGTACAACTTTATCAGACACGGAGTAAATAGATTTTTAATTTCATAATTAATGTAGTTTGTACCTGAAGTCGAGAAGTCGAAGTTCATAGTTTTATGGAACTAATTAAACTGTAGGAACTTCTTAACAAAAATACAATTTTCGTAATTACCAAGTTTTAGAACTGACTCAAAACTGACTTTAGTGAAGGCATAACTCTATCAAGTTTATATGACGCCAATTGAACGCTAGGGCCTTTCGAATAAAACAAATCATAAGATATTGGAATTCTCTCAAAATATGAGTCGAATTGGGAATCTCTTCCTTTTAGAAGTCGGTACAAAAAATAAATTTGCCACCAAAATAAAGTCACATAACAATATCTTAAAAATCTATGTTAATTTCTTATATGTTCTTATAGAATAGACCAGTTATCAAAATATGTGATTAGTAATATGTACCTCTTTTTATTATAACATATTTGCCTCCAAAATGTATGGTCAAATTTATTGTCCACTAGCGGCTCCCCGGCGACTTCGTTCACGTGGAATTGGAATTTATTCAGGATTTCACGGGTTTTATTTTTTCTCACGGAACCGTAATTATTTTTCTTAAAAAATATTGGCCTTAGCTATCAAACAGTGAAAGCCTTGTTAAAATTGGTTCAGCCGTACCGAAGATTAACCAGGGCAAGTATTAAGACACACAATAATTTTAATAATAGGGGATAAATCCTCTCCCCTTTTGGTACAAATGTTAAAAGAATGTTACTTATTAAGCTTTTTCACTTATTTATTTATTTATTATACATACACTATACACTTACAGTCATTAGAACCAAAACGTGTACAGGTCAATCGGAGTAACATTAATCATAAGTACTCATACACATATACAATAAAATTATTAATATGACCAATGTAACTATACAAATTAATTATTAATGTATGTATATCTTCACGCCAAGTCCCTTGCGGGGTAGGCAGAGAGAACCGAGCGCCATAAGACGCGGTCCTTGCATACTTCACTCGCTTCTGTGACATTCATAGCTCTTTTCATGCACGCTCGCCGGTTCCTGGGGCTTCTGACATCACCTTCTGATAAAACACGACCAATTTGGTCATGGTAGGTTAGTCTCGGCCTGCCTCGGCTCCTACATCCTTCCACTTTTGCATTGTATATCTGTTTCGTCATTCTTTCGTCCCGCATTCTTTCTACATGTCCGAACCAACGGAGCATGCCCTTTCTTATCTTAACACCGACACTCTCTTTTAGACCAACTCTTTCTCTCACGTCTTCATTACGAAATTATTAATCATTTCATATAAACATTATTCACGAAATATTTTGCGTATTTAAATAATTCAGCCTCCGTAGTATGGAAGAGGTCAATATTCTGATTATAAGCAACAAGAGCATTGAGCAGTGCCAGGGCACGGGCGGTGGGTGCCTGTTCAGCTTGATACCTCTACCGCCCCACGTTCTTTTTTTTTCAAACAACTCACAACAACTCCCCATACAGGGTGCTATGATGCGCTGAACTTTCTTAAAAACACACATCTCTTTAAACTGCAGACCAATACAAGTAGACATGTTCATACATACAAACGTTCTTCCTATGTGAACAATCCTTGGTATCAAGTAGCGACACTTACTACTTCGCCACCAAGGTTGTCAATAAATTATACGCTACTATTCCAAATTTAACACTCGCAGACCTAATACTTTCTGATATTAACGCCTGGGACAGACTGATAGTCGTAGACAGACACCTGACTGATCTTATAATGGTACTGTTTTTACTTTGTACGGAACATTAAAATGCATTTTATATTTTAAATTATGTATTTCACCTGATGTAAAGCGGGTACCGTAACCTATTAACGCTTGCGATGTATTAAGTATCACTCGCGCGATACCTCCTCTGCTGCTTACACAGCAACTCCATGGGAACTTACTGGTTATCTCACTCACACGCAGGAACACAACAACCCTCTGGGGAGTGCCTACGGTTTTCTGTGAGGTGGAGGTACTTCCCCAGACGGGCTGCTTTGATGCGCCTTACCTCTCTTAAAACATCCAGACCAAGACAAACAGACATGTTCATACACACAAATGTTTGCCTTGTGTGGGAATCGAACCCACGAGCGTTGGTGTCAAAGTCCCGTCAATCACGACTGAGCCACCGAGCTCTTCAAAGTTCCTTACTATTGTATAATTTAAGATATTCTAAAAGCAATAGAAATTCTCTCCTCCAAAACTATTTATAATTTCAAGGCAAATTAATTGCGGTGTAGGCAGAGAGAACCAAGCGCCACATAACAAGGCCTTACATACCCCACTGGCTTCTTTAACATTCGTTGCTCTTCTCATGCAAGCTCGCCGGTTTCTAAGGTTCACAATCATCATTATAAATTTATTTGCTAAAATAAGGTCATCGACAGGTGGTAAGAAAATATTACATACATCCGTCTTATTCTACGAATGTGTGAGTAGAGCGATGTATGTGTGGAATAATAAGGTGTGCACATCTTTCACAAACAGCATGTACAGAGAACGACAGACAAATTATACATCGTTACATCTTATGTCATACATAGCAGTAAAGGTGCAATTTGTACGGTTCTGTATACATTGATCAGTCACCGTGTGTACATTGCAAAAAAAAAATCAGACTATATGTGTAAGAATTGATTTTTGTTTTTAGTTAATACATAATTAAGCACATAAATAATCATCGAAATACTTCGGAAGCTGTCTTCGTTGAAATTGTTTTTTTTTTTCCAATTTTACGTAGGAAACCAAATATTTCCGAGAGAATGTAAGTAGCCTATGTGCCAATCCAGAACAGTACTATTTGTGTATTAAGTTTCATACAAATTCGTTGTGACGTTTATGCAGGCTTTTTCTCCAAATATGGTCGTACCTTTCACATTTCTATTGGTTGGATTTCAAGTCATGCGTGATAACCGATTTAGGTAGATTTAGCCTTTGTCTTTAATCTTAAGTACTAAGACTGTCGTACTAACTTTATACCTAGTTATTATTCTAATATTATTACATAAATTATCATTACATAAATGCACATAACTCCTTTATTATTGGTATTGCTAATTATTTATCTATCTATCTATCTATTTGCATAATTATCATCACGCCTGTCTATTAGGGTAGGCAAAGACTATGGAATGCCAGATGCACACATCGAAACATATCTCTTCCCCACTTATTAACCTCTCGCATTCTCTACAGTTTCGGGTGTTCTTGATTTGGACCTTTTTCAGCGCATCAACTGTTTGATCCAGATGTGTGCGTCTAGGGTCGCCCTGCTAGCATCCCCACTCACTCTTGCATGATATACTTCTCTCGTCACTCTATTATCATCCGTTCTTTTCAAACATTCAATCTTTCTATATCTTCACGCCAATACCCTTGCGGGGCAAGCAGAGAGAATCGAGAGCTGCATGATTCGGTCATTAAACACCCCATTGCTTCTTAAATATTCATAGCTCTTTTCTTGCACGCTCGCCAGTTCCTTTTAAATAATTTGAGTTATTTGTATGTCGATAAGTATGTTTCTCCGGTTACTCTACTGATAAAAAGATACAGGGCGTGGTTAGGATATATATTGTGTAGCAACTCAAAAGTTGGCTGTTATCCAACGGGGAATTAGGCTCTATTGAATTCTGAAAAATGTCTGCCAAACACCAAACCGATATGTTTTGGCTAGAATACCGGGTGCAACATTTATGAGAGAATGCCAAAAGTTTTTGGTTGACTGTCACGTTTCGACACTATTGATGGTGCCGAGACTTGCGTGAGGCTCCGTTTGTGTGCCTACAAGAGGACACCTATCAAGTGCGAGTCGGATTCGCGCTGTGAGGGTACCGTACGTTTTTCGATTTCCTATGTTATTTAGGTTTTTTAATACAAAAAAAAATTTTTTTTTTTTTTAATACAAGTGCCCTGTTGGTGACAGATCCGGGGCACCACACCAACGCGGCCGATGGCAATTCGCGGGGTTGTTTAGTGGGTATACCGTCGGGCAGCCGTCAGGGAGTCCCAAATTACCACCGGAGGCCACCCAGGCTGGCTTCCGGTGGTGTGCGTAACGCATTTTTCCCCGCGTCACAAAAAAAAAGGTATTTTAATACAATTGTTGTAACAACATTATGTTTGCTCACAAGGAAAGAGTAATAGAGTTGGTCTGAAAGATAGTGTTGGTGTTAAGATAAGAAAAGGCATATTCCGTTGGTTCATATATGAAAAAAGAATGCAGAATGTAATAACACGAAACAGATATGCAATGCGAAAGTGGACGGATGTAGGTGAGGAAATTCAAGGCTTGCCTACCATGACCAAATTGGTCGTGTTTTATCTGAATGTGATGCCAGGAGCCCTAGGAACCGGGGTGCGTGCATGAAAAGAGCTATGAATTTTAAAGAAGCGTGTGAAGTGTGTAAATAAAGTGTCTTATGGCTCTCGGTTCTTTCTGCCTACCCTGCAAGGGAGGGACCTGGCGTGAAGATATTCATATACATATAAATAAAAGGAAGGTAAGGAATGATCTACTCGTATTGATTGTTCTTGAGATTTATTCATTATTAATAACAAGTTGACAATTGCCACCTGAAAATTTCATGGTTAAAAGTATAACATAGTGATTTTTTTGAGTAACTAAATGCCGCTGCTTAGTATTTTTGAGATGGCAAACTTGGAAGATAGAGTGGCCAAGGCTAGTCCATTTTTGGTATTTTTAAATACCAATGCGTCAAAAATTAATCAGCATTGTAATGTTTTTGGATGTGTTCATCAGGCACCTTCATATAATACCCGATACCGTACGTCCGTATTTAATATACGACTTGACCCCTCATTATTACACATTGTTTTTGAGAATTACTATTGGTGGTCACCTGTTATGCAAGCATGCAAATTAGTTCGTTTGTATGAAACTGTCTAAGATAAATTAAGAGAGGTAGGGCGCCTTAAAGCAATCCGCCTGGGGAAATACCTTCACCTTCATCTCACAGAAGAACGGCAGCCAAATAACAACTCCCTGGAAGTTTGTTGTGTTCCTGCGTATGAGTGAGGTCACCAGTAAGCTCCCAAGGAGTTGCCGTGTTAGGAGAGGTGGCATCACACGAGTGATACTTAATATATTAGGTTCAGCGTTCATAACCACTTTACATCAGGTGGTCCGTACGCTTGTATGCCTCCCGACGTATAAAAAATGCTTGTGACGACATATAGCCAAGTATATAGCCATATAGGTAGACATCTTACAACATGACATCCGCAAAAGTAAACTTGTCAGTAGGCTCAGCCCTGCCATATGTGTAGTTAGGAGAATTAGATCCCTGTTCGCCACGTTGACGTGATTGAATGACTATCAGATAAACAAAGTCATTCATACTTTATCAGAGGCACGTTGACTTTGACATGAGATATTTATTTAGGGCAGACAGAGTAAAGGTTATCATTCAACCGGGCGATTGGCGACTCGTCTAGAAATCACTCTGGAATAAAATGTTGCATGATAATATATCACAATATACAAAACATGTTAAATATATAAATATAATATTTTCTGAGCGGACCCTGTTATCGGGATAAGCAACATATATCCTTATGTTGCAAGCCTGTGTAGGCTAGTAAGCTATGGTAATCGTTTCACAATGGCGGACGTACTAGGGACTTACTAAACAAAAAAAAATTTATGGAAAAATGCTCCTCAGTCTAGGTGTAATTCAAACCCACAATTTCTCGATTGCCTATCGAACGCTATTTCAACTCGACTACCGTTCCTATATATAGCTGTAAAGCCGCACTAGAGCCATCTATCTGCCAAGGTAAGTACATGTTCAACTTTAGTTGAAGAACTACAATAGGCTTCCTAAATATGTAGTTAGGATCCTTACGGTGATAGTGTATTCTTCCTGGACTACTGCTGTCATAAGTACCAATTTGCGTTATTTTGTTAAAGCCTACTTGAGGCCTATAAACGCTTGCAATACGTTAAATATCACTCGCGCGATGCCACTTCCGCTGCTAACACAGCAACTCTTTTGAAGATTACTCGTGACCTCACACGTAGGAACACAACAACAACAACAATCCTCTAGGGAGTTAGTATTTGACTACGGTTTTCTGTGAGGTGGAGGTATTCCCCAGTTATACTGTTTTGATGCGTCCTACCTCTACTGAAAATATCCAGATTAAGAGAAACATACATGTTCACGCACACAAATGTTTGTGCTGTGTGGAAATCGAACCCACGAGCATTGGTGTTATAGTAGCTTGTTATAGTCGATCAGTTTATATTCATTTTATAGTAATGCCCCTATTTTGAGGGGTCAAACTTTACATTATATTACAACAAGGAACCCGGTGGTTAAGTTGTTAGTAATAGCTACTTTAAGACCGTGGGTTCGACATGAGAAAAATTGTGTGTTTGAACGTAAGTAACTGCGTGTCTTGATCTGTGTGTTTAATTTGTATCCGAAGTGTAGTCTTATAAAAAAATATATATCAATTGTCTATTATATTTTAGCGATAGGTTTCATAGTTTGGGACTTGATGACGCTTTTAGTTACTGTAAAAAAATACTCAGATAGTTTCTGTACTATAGAACTAATGTATGTGCCGAAGTTTTCTATCGCTGCCCAACCCACTTCAATGCGTCTATCGATCTATTTGTTGAAGGAACCGCGGCGATTTCGTATAATGGGATTCAAAACTCTTTGGCAAAATTTGACGTAACGGGCTACATTCAAAAGTTCAACCCAAGGTCAACCCGCACTCGACTTCGACGAGCTCGGCGGCGCGGTAGTTAGTAATGCTACTTTGAAACCAACGGTCATGGGTTCGAGGTGGAGGTCCGCCTCACAGAAAACCGCAGTCAAATAGCAACTGCCTGGAAGGTGGTTGTGCTCCTGCGCAGGAGCGAGTTCGGCAGTAAGCTCTTAAGGTGTTGCTGTATCAGCAACAGAGGTGGTACCATGCGAGTGCTACTTAATTTTATTGCAAGGGTTAATAGGCTACAGTAACCGCTTTACATTAGTTGCGAGCCAATTGCTTGCGTCTCCTGACGTTGTATAGAAAAAAAACCCTCACCCCACTGGTGAGATAAAATATCTCTCCCATCAAACGGGTTACAGTAGCGTGCTCCGCTTCGCCACTTCACTGGGGCTTGGTTGTTGGCCGGGTGTCTGCAAGCTACCACAAACCCTGACAACTGTAATCTAACGATGTAACACGTCATGCAGTGGAAACAAAAGAGCGTGCTTGATGTCTTTGATTGCCCGTTCATCCAGCGCTAAAGTGCTGCATTGGTGGCAAGGAAACACTGTCGACATCTTAGGTACATTGCTTTGATGTAGTGTCTAGAGGATATTTTGTTTACGACTTTATTGCAAATTATTCTAAATAAATAATTTCATTTTAATCCAGACAACGTTAGCGCTTTCGTTTAATTACCGACAAAGAACTTGTTTGGTAGAATAAAAGATTTTAACAGGCAATATTTTTATTTCTACGTTGGTAAGTCGTTCTGCACCGTTTGGTAGAATAGAAAATAATGTATATTGTTTAATTTCGATTTCTGATCTTGAGTTATTATTTATTTAAATAAATTAGGCTAATTGTTTTGAGTGCAATAGTTATTAGACAGTTTTTATCGACAGTAATATTATAGATACGTTTAAAACATATGTATGCGACGCAGGTCTTATTTGACTTTCCAAACATTTGATTTACACTTCATAATGTCTTTCGTGTCTTCCTTTTACATCAAGCGTTTGCACATCAAAAAATGAGATCAAACGCATCCATTCGTAGGTTCCGGCAGAAAATATTTTCTTTTCTTTTGTCCTCTTTCTGTTGAGATGGCAAAGGAAACGGAGGGCATACAGTCGCGTCGTTAGCGCTCCTTCCTTCTGTCCCTTATCTAATGTTTTGCTAACTTTCTTAATATTTTTTGTTCGTTTCCTGGACTTGCATGTTGCGAGAATAACAGAAATTATTTCTTTCGTAGGTATGTTTCATTTGTATAGAGTTTTTTATTATTCGGTAGCCCAATATGGAATTCTTATTTTTTTCCGTGTCTATGGTATCTTTGGTACATAACACCCAGCATCTTCGGCTGTTGGTATATCACAGATATTTTAATAGATTATGTTTTATTGCGGAATTTAAAAAATATAAGGATTTTTATACGTACACTTTATAAAATGTATGTAATACGCATTTGAGTAATTGCTAATATATAAGCTTTCTTTTTATTATCTAATATGGAATAGACATGAAAATGGAATAAACTGGAATTGCCAGGTTTAGTAACAAGTTATATAGTGTTATGTAAACGAGAGAAGTATTACCTCTGTTCAATAAGGATATTAGTCACTGATATCGAGTCGATTACGGTACATTGAGAGGAGGCACACGACTGAATAATAATGGCGGAGGAATATTTTGCAATACCACACAATTTTTGTTTACTTATTTTATTTTATTTTATTTTATTATTTTGAGGGAAGCTTACAGCTAATGTTACAAAATGAACATCTAAATTTTTACATTGTAATTTACATTGTACATATGTATAAAAAACCGGCCAAGTTTGTATCTAATACTTCAAAAATAAAGTATTTAAAGTATAATAATAATGTTTAATTATTTTTCATACATTGCGTATCACACTCTCTTCTCTTCAAGGTGATGGAGCCTGTGATGAACACGCAACTCCTGGCATATGTGGTTGATCACGACTTGACAGAGACGGTTTTCGATTTCAGTTACAAGGTGGTCGCGATTCTCCTCCACAAGTGAACCATTGTATTACCACGGCTTGTGTAACTGTTGTGTACCTGCGTGCGAGTGAGGCCACTAGTGAACTAGTTGCTGTGTTAGCAGCAGAGGTGGCATCGCGCGAGTGTTACTTAATGTATTGCACAGCATTGATATATGTGCTATCGCCATATTTTTTTTGTCAAATACCTCACCTTGGTTCTCAGTCGCCAAAATCTGGCGTGAAAGATTTATTAGAAGATCACCCGTCGAGTGACCGCAGCTGAAGCGGTATTAGTCGCTGATCAAGTCTTAATTTTCCAGGAGTCATGTGTTTATCTAACGCTCCATCTTGTAGATAAGGGAGGTTTAGTTTAGATTAGATTGACGAGCTCGGTGGCTCAGTCGTGAATGACGCGACTTTGACACCAACAGTCGTGGGTTCGATTCCAGCACAAGGCAAACATTTGTGTGCATGAACATGTCTGTTTGTCTTGGTATTTTCTATGTATAATAAGTATATATATTTACAAAAAAAAAATGTATTTACGTATGTTTATCAGTTGTCTAGTACCCATAACACAAGCTTCGCTTACTTTGGGCTAGATGGCGCTGTGTAATTTGTCCGACAATATTTATTATTATTTATTATATCGTAGGCCGTGTGGTAAGGTATCTCCGAATATTTATTATTATTATTCTTATAATTCCTTAAAGTTTATTTTTTACTTTAAAACTATTTCTATGTTTCAATTAGTGTACGGGACACTCGGTGTCCAACCACACTTAACCTGTTTTTCACCATAACATCGATAACAATTTGTGGTGTTACCTTGAGTTCTAAACATGGTTCCCCCATCCTTTGCACCTCATGTTATTTACAAAACATGTTTGTAACATCATTTTCTTATTACATAAGCCTAAGCACTTGGTTAAGATAGTGATTTTTACTTGAAGCGATTGCCGTCAGATCTCGGTAACTCAGGGAGAATACCAGATCTTAGGTTAGGACACACGTTTTTTTACGAAATGTGATTTCGTGAACTTGCGAGTTTCCTCACGATGTTTTCCTTCACCACCAAGTTAGTGATATTTACAAATATGTACATAAATCATCACAGTGGTACATGACAGGATTCGAACCGGGGATCAATTGGTCAATAGGCCGACTGTTTATCTACTGGGCTATCACTACTCACTGAATATGAAATATGTTCCTAACATATTCAGAAATAATCACAAGGGTCTTTACTGTTCATTTGAACTTTCACCATCCAATACGTAGGTAGTTAGTAACACTCCATTAGCATATACACTCCAGATCGGACTCAAGTTCCCTTACAGAATTAGCATAGACTGTCCCTCGTTTATTTTATTTCCGATCTTTCGTGTCAGCCTTTTTTTCTGCAATTACTCTTTAGGTTCACTCCCAGTAAATTTGTGGTCTATGTTAAAAACTGATTATAGTTTGGACAAAACAACCAATTAACCAATGAAAACCGTATTAAGAACCCTTTTTGAAATCGATGAGCGGTTTTTTACATTGAAAATGCCGTAAAGACGCTACTCTATTGTTGCGTAGATTGTGCACGCAGAGGGTATATAACCACGCATTGGTACGTAACGTGTTCGTGAGTGTGGGTTGCAGTCGATGGTATCATATATAATTTCATACAAAGCGAAGCTAAGCAACGGTCTACATATTACGTTTTATAATTTCCTATTTAATTTAAAAGTGGACTTTATTACCAAGGAGATTATCAAGGAAGTTTTGATCTGAGGAATTGCTAGCGCCGTGGGTAATAATGTAAGGGATACTTTTGTCTTTCAAGTGGTCGTATGCTAAGTACTGTCTTTCCATTATGTGGGTCGTAAGGTTGTTAACTACCCAACGTAGAATAAATGCTATTCTGTTATCGCAACCAATCATAGTGCGTGTATCGAATTATCGAGCGTGCATGGAAAGAGCTATGAATAAATAAATATTGTCGGACAAATTACACAGCGCCATCTAGCCCCAAAGTAAACGAAGTTAGTGTTATGGGTACTAGACAACTGATAAACATACGTAAATACATTTTTTTTTTTGTAAATACATACTTATTATACATAGAAAATACCCAGACCATGACAAACATACATGTTCATGCACACAAACGTTTGCCATGTGTGGGAATCGAACCCACGAGCGTTGGTGTCAAAGTCGCGTCATTCACGACTGATCCACCGAGCTCGTCATGGTAAAGAAGCAAGTGAGGTGTATAAAAACCGCGTGTTGACGCTCGGTTCTCTCTGCTTATCTCTCAAGGAACCTGACTTGTAACTGTACACTGTAATTGGATTTATAAGTGTATGCAACCGAACACACACTTATAAATCGAATTACAGGATCAGCAACACGGGATTGTTACTTTATAATAAAATGTCCATTCAACGTGCTACAGTAACTGCTTACATGTTTATCTATACCTGTAAAGCGGAAGACTTTGTTTGAACGCGTTAATATTTGGAACTATCGCCCGAAAAAATTTTGCATTTGATAGCCCGATTCTTGAGACAGGTTATGAGGCTATTCAACATCACGATATCACTCTTGGAAACCGGAGAAAAAGAAAGAAAGTAGAAAAGACGGTTCCCACGGGACATAGGGATACGCGTGGATGAAGTAGCTAGCTACGGATTATCACCTTATAAGACTCATCTATACTACACCTCATCATACGAACTCTTATAACTTGGGCCACACCACAAAACGGAGGGTCCATAGATTTATGCGAAGCGTAACCCCGCAGATGTTACCGGCGTCTGCACAACGACCTGGGACGTAGCACTAAGTGTTATAGCTATTCATTTTCTTTAGAGTGGCCGATATGAACGCGGTGTCTCGTTCCATTCCAGAATATTCCATTCATGAGATATAAAGACCGGCTGGCAAATCCCCCGGTAGCAGTTGCGTTGTTTTTATGGGTATTAGTTAATGTGATTTATTGGTCAATTGTACGTGTGTGTTGTATAAATAGATATTTGTGGAGAGATTTATTCCTTTTAAGAACGGATAGATAAGTTGTGCCTTCGTGATTTGTACTTACTTGCCTTTTTGATTTTAAGTGGGAGAAGTTTTCTTATCAAGTTTCTTGGTAACATGCTTTTGAAAGTTGGTATTTAAGTGTAGTTCAACATATATTAACATCAAAATTTATTTACAATTCTGATCAATTGTCATCGAATTGGAATCTAGAACGCAGATAACCACAGACACTTAGTATTATATAATCTGTAATAGTGTTATATAATCACAGCAGTAACATATATATTGACAATGTGATCTAAACTACTTTGTGTTGTTCGGCCCCAAACTAATTCATGAAAACTAGCGCCAGCCGATACGCATCCACTACCGTTAGTGCATGCCGTCGCTGTCATGGCTGCTTCATTCGTTTCTGCGTTGGCTCACGTCTGAATTATACAACGTGGATCAAGTCAACGGTAGTAGGTAGGTGCCGGTCGCATGAACTAATTAGTGGCGGAATAACATAAAGTAGTTTAGATTACATTGCCTCTGAATTTTATTATCGCAAAATAGTGCCTGAATATACTAACTACATACATTGTTTATCATCAGAGTTATGACCTTTCTCTCTTTATTGTTAGAATCGTACATATCCTAGACTCCATCACGTCGCAATCATGCTTCTTTCCCGCCCCCTCCACTTCCTCTTTTCCACTATGAAGGAAGGAAAAGGCAGTTGTCTGTAATGTGCGTAGGTATTTGATCCGCCAGTGAGAAGTCTAGGCCGGGCTTTCGCCTTTCTTGCCTCTATTTACGTTTATACAAGTAGTGATTGCAAAGCCCGACTTCTGTCCTGAACTTAACAGTCTACCCGATGCATGTTGAAACTGGATATTCCCTTGATGGGTTTTTTGCGCGAGATTTGGTGACTGATTAAAAATAAAAAGAGGCATGCTCCATTGGTTCAGATATGTGGAAAAACTGCGGAAAGAAAGAATTATGAAACAGATATAAAACGCGAAAGTAGAATGATGATCCATGACCCAATTTATCGTATTTTATTAGAAACCTCCTGACATCACTTCAGGAGGTTTAGAAACCGGCGAGCGTGCGTTAGAAGAACAATGAATATTAAAGAGCCGAGTGAGGTTTGTAAGGATCGAGTCATCTGGAGCTCGGATGTCTGAAGGCGTTTGGCGTGAATTTTAGATTTAGATTAGAAAGATTTGATCTCGAAGTAGCCGTTGCTAAGTACTCGACCACAGGGCTCAAGTACGAACTTAAGCCCTGTGGTCTTAAGAAAAGCAGTATCCCACTAGGCCAGTAGCGTACCGCTTTTCGCTTACCATAAAAACTATCACATGAAGCTATGTTTCTGTTTGAGGTTTGTTCACCATGTACTTACTGTTTGCTGATTTTCAAATTGGTATGTCTTGAAATTTTTCGAACTAACTCGTTTTAGGGTTTCATATTCGAAGGGCTTCGCCAATGGTTATTTGAAATGCTGGTAGGTTAAAAAAGAAAATAATACAATAAATTAATAATATATAATATTGAGAATGTAAGACGTGTGTAAGTGCCCGTGATAAAGATCAGATCAGAAGATTTTTATCTTTTATCTTATCAAGCGAACCCTATTATTAGGTTCCGCTATCTGCCCGTCTGTAACATGGATGTATTTTAAGATCCGATATGGAAATTAAAATCTTAACATTTTATCATAGAACATTATGGATATAACAACAAATGATATAGATAAAGTAAAGTTAAAAATAAACAGGATTCACCGAGGCATCGCGCGAGTGATATATGTTACAAGCGTTAATAGGCTACGGTAACTGCTTTACATCAGGTGGACCGTATGCTTACATGCCTCCCGACGTTGTATAAAAAAAACATACATTCATTTACAAATAATATTACCTACAGGATTCGGTGTGGGAAAGCGTTGATAGAGCGCTACGAAGTCCATTATTAAACGTAGTTCTTAGGAGGGAAATGCGAAATTCTTACAAGGTACGACGTTAATACGCGCATACCTTGTGCATAAAAAATGTAAATAAACAGAACGTGCGTGCGCCCTTGAGGAAACGTCGTTCGCTACAGGCGCACGTACCCCCGTAAAATAACGCATTTTTTTATTCCACCTCCCCTCGAAGGGGCAGGAAATGAAATCTGTCTTCAACGTTTCCTTTGTTATTTTCTTAGGGGTGTCACGTTGTTTGAGACGCTGTGTTATGTGTTTCGATATTGTTGGTGTTTATCTTAATACAAGTCGAGGTCGGTGGCGCACTGGTTAAGGCTACTTTGACACCAACGCTCGTGAGTTGGACTTCCACACACGATGACACGACAAACATATGAACATGTCTGTTTGTCTTGACTTTGTTTATTAGTTGTCTAACACAAGCTTCGCTTACTTTCGGGCTAGATTGGGCTAGGCACTATGTAATTTGTCTGACAATATTTTTTTTTTTGTTTTATAAGTTATCCGAGATTTTTCAAAGCAAATATAGCATTCAGCCCACATTTTGCGAAGTGATTTTTTTTGTACGCGGTCCACTTTATGTAAAGCGGTTACCGTAACCAATGCACGCTTGCAACATATTAGATATCACTCGATGCCTCACTCGATGACTGATGATGACCTCTGAGGTAACTTTCCACCAGTACCATTCGCTGGAACACATCAACCTCCCTGGTAGTTGGTATTTGGCTGCGGTTTTGTTGTGAGGTGAAATTACTTCCCCAGAAGGGCTGAATTGATGCGCCCTACCTCTCTTAAAAAGATGATGAAATAAATTATTATTACCGTAGCCTGCGCACACTTGCAAGCAGCGTAAGCTAGGGCGTTGCAACTTAACTCAGTGGCTTCTGTTTGGTGACAGCACTCACTCGCAGGAATACTATTCCAGATAATTATTATTTGGCTGCTGCGGTCTTCTGTAATTATAGGTACTAAAGATAGTCGGGGTGCCTTTAAATAAATATGGTCCTGGTATTCTAATAGAGGGTATGAAGCAACAACTTCCAGGTAATGGTGAATATTAAATATAAAGAATCATTCACACCCTTAAATACAAATATACACGATAGAAATATTTATACAAACTTTAAACGCTAGCTTCTTTTCGACACCAAAAATAGGGCTTTTCTATGTTCATCTTTCGTGTTTTTTATGTACGTTCACCGGTATAACGAGAACGTGTAAACACTACACCTACCCTAACCCTCATCCCACTGCAGGGACACGGGTCCTCCACCCGAAGGGGTTTAGAACATACTCCACCACGCTGCTACACTGCGGATTGGCGAAGGTCAGTGCTTTCAAACTGTTCGAAGACCACTGACTTAGCTTAACGACTGTCATCTATCGACAATAGACGGGACCTACGGCTTAAAGTGCCCTCCGAAACACGGAACGTGCCCACCGAAGCACGTAACGCACGCTACTTGTATTCGAATTTGGACTATTGACGGTACCTACTCTATTAAGGTGGGACGAATTTTGGTGAAATTTATAAAGTTATATAACAAATCTTTTGAAAAACAACTTTATTTATGATCCGACTTTCATCATTTTGACGAGCTCGGTGGCTCAGTCGTGAATGACGCGACTTTGACACCAACGCTCGTGGGTTCGATTCCCACACAAGGCAAACATTTGTGTGCATGAACATGTCTGTTTGTCTTGGTCTGGGTATTTTCTATGTATAGTAAGTATGTATTTACAAAAAAAAAATGTATTTACGTATGTTTATCAGTTGTCTAGTACCCATAACACAAGCTTCGCTTACTTTGGGCTAGATGGCGCTATGTAATTTGTCCGACAATATTTATTTATTTATTTTTGATGATAGATAACTAAAACGTTAGGAAATAATTTTTTTAATAAAAATGGGCAACCGGATTCATTTAAGTCGGCGGACACCAGTAAACGTAATGAAACTACGTGAGAATATAATAACTGGTCACTTTTTGAACGGTTTTATTAACCCATAACTTTTTAATTTATCACCAAATCTTATCCAAAACTACATGGGTACTACAACTACATACACTATATTTGACAAAAGAAATAGTAAAGTTAGACCATGAACAGAACTGAAACGCGATGAAAGTTTGCTGTTAATTTTTTAAAATTACATTTTAACATCAACCTTCATCACCAGACTACCTCAATTGCCATCTTAAGTATACTGAAATTGGTCGTGTTTTATCAGAAGCTAATATCAGAAGCCTCAGAAGCCGACGAGCGTGTATAAAAAGAGCTATGAATCTTAAGAAGGGAGTATGAAGAACGAGTCCCGTGACACTCACTGCTCTGTCTATTCCGCAAGAGACGTGCCATTTAATATATACTCCTACTACCTTCAAATGCTCAAGCCGCAACCTTTTTGAACAGAAAGCAACGCATAGGGGTCGACTTCTTCTATGTAATAAGATTCATAATTGTGTTAAAACTTTTTGTAAACCTCTAAATAAAAAGGTTTTATTAATTGTTATTACAGTCAAATTATCACGTGACGTCTAATATAAACACGGCCGCATAGCTATCCGTATTTCTTTGAACATAAATTGTTTATCTTGAAATTAAAAATAACAAGCCTAATTTCAAGTAATTCTTATCAAGTTATATGACAATTTTGTAAATTATTATATATTTTATAGATCTGACAGAGGCTGGGATTTTCAAGAGAGACGCTTTTATCTTTTATTATAGAAACGAGGCTATTATAATTTATCGCTTCATGCTATTTATACTTAAGATTACCTTTAAAGTCTCTTCGCTTAAATTATAAATTAATTACTTTCATAATATAATTTAGATATTCAAATATAAATTAATCTTCAAGTTTTATCTACAGCCTTTTGAAAATATTGTCCTTAAATATTTAATATAATGTCAAAATTCACAACGTTGAAGTTTTTATTTCATTGTCATATTTTTTTTTACATACAATTTATTCATTTTACTAGTCAAATTAGTATTTTTTTATTTATATGTATGACCTACCTAATATTAATTGGTTACAGTATGATGTGGACATTTGCAACACCAGGGGTATTGCGTTGCCGACCCTAAAGACGTACCTAATCGAAAACATGTTCTCATTGCACATGTTCAATGTAAATATATTGGGGTAGCGTAGTGTTATGGAAGTAGCGCTAGTGCTTACATTAGTCAAATTGACTTATTTATTTATATTATTTTATTATATATTATAGTATATACTATATATACTATATGGTTGAAGACGTATTGTAACAGATTCTATTATAATTCTATCTGTTCTTCCAAGTGTTATCGCGTTTCATACTAGGATTGGCGGTTTGGATGATACCGTAATTTTACATAGAGCGATTGCCATCAGACCTCCACAGCCCACAGTGAATACCAGACCTTTCGTTAGGTTAGGTCGTATCTCTCAGCCTTCAGAACCCGTTATATACCTTTTCCCATACATTTCGCGGCCATATATGACCACACGGGTTTCGAAGGGTTAAAGCGACTTCAAAAAAGGAGGTTGTTCCCAATTCGACTGTTTTTTAGGGTTCCGTACCCAAAGGGTAAAACGGAACCCTATTACTGAGGCTCCACTGTCCGTCCGTCCGGCCATCCGTCTGTCACCAGGCTGTATCTCATGAACCGTGATAATTAGACAGTTGAAATTTTCACAGATGATGTATTTCTGTTCCGCTATAACAACAAACACTAAAAAATAGAATAGAGTAAATATTTAAGGGGGCAAAAAAATCACGTTTGTTGTATGGGAATACTATACTAATATAATAATGATTTTTTTGCTCATTTTTGCTCGATATTGATAACGGCAACAGGTAGACGCTTGAAATATTCACAGAATATTTAGTTATATATTCAATTTAAGAACAAATAATTAAATTAAAATAAAACATATATTTAAGGGGGGCTCCCATACCACAAACGTGTTTTTTTTTTGCCGATTTTATAGAAATGGTACGGAACCCTTCGTGTGCGAGTCCGACTCGCACTTGGCCGATTTTTTATGTACGTTTGTTACGCGATCATTCCGCGAATTATGATTTGATTTTGATGATTCTTGTTTTGTTTGGTAGGTCATACTTCAGAGGTAGTCCCCATATAAATTTTACCGAAATTGATTCAGCGCTTTTTGAGAATATCAACAATTACAAAAATATATTGGTACACAGATCACCTTCAACAAAAGTTTTTGACGAGGACTTTTAATCTCTATTTTTTTTTTATTTACACCACTAAAAAGCAAAACATAAATTATTTTCAAATAAAAAAAAACCGTCTTCAAAAAAATCCAAGGATCTAAAAAGCGAAATATAATCAAAATTAAATAACAAATAAAGTCAAATACAATTACTTACTTACAATTCGGTGCCAGCCGCATAATATCAATTGATAATATCAGTACACTGTCACCGATTATTTTTCGCTTTTTAGTTCCTGGGTGTTTGGAATTTCTTGGCATGAGAATTTTCTTGTAATGTTATGCTTCACCGGTTAGCAAGTGATAATTACACGTATGGAAATATATCCGGAAACACGAATTTAGTAGGTATACAATAAGAATTGCTGTGCAAAAATAATTGTAGTAAAAATCGGAAGCGGCTGTGATAGCTATCCGAACGTGCAGGCACGGTTATTGACGGTCGTGTCTAGCAATATTGCAAGGGTTGGTTAAGGCTGTAGTTGATATTAGCGAACTTATTTTAGCAAATTACCAAGTTTACGTTGCATGAAGCAGGGTAATATGATGGGAGGGTTGATTTATCAGTGATCTGGACCCACGGAAACTTTTGTGTACTCAACATGATTTACTTAGCCTTTGACGGTGTTTGGGAGGATGAGAAGTTTAGACTCGCTCAATAAGCGAATATCTTAGTCGTAATGTAAATTCACCTGTAAACATATAGAGTACTAGCTGCAACCAGCGATTTCGTCTGCGCGTATCCCGGTATCCCGCGGGAGCCATTTTTGAAGTAAAACTTCTTTACGCAAACTTGAATTGGGGAGTAAGCTGGTGAATGCGTGACGAGAGCGTTACGAAAAGTGTGATCGGGCGAGGCGAACGGAAGTTGAGAGGAAGATATAAGTTAGAGAGAGAGGTGCGAGCACAGATTTTCTCTCTCTTTCTCTCACAGCGAGTTAGTTTCGTATATCTAAGACACAGTGCAGGCCTATTGTCTGTATGTCTATGGAGCTGCCTATTGTCTATGGAGCTAAAGAAGTTTTACTTCAGTCGTGTGGTCTAAAGCACATTCGGTTTTTTCTACTTAATTATTTTTTTCTCGGCTTCTAGGGTCGTATTGTGATGTTGAATAGCCTATAATCTAAAGTATTGGTTATCTATTGCAAAAGGAATTTTTCAAATTCGACTACGACGAAGCTAATAAAAAGCTAACTACCTCCAGAGATTTGCGCGTTCAAACAAACAAACAATTAAACAATCTCTTCTGCTTTATGTATTAGTATAGATTACTATAGATAATGTAAAGAAGCATAATTTTGTGCATTTTGTCATTTTTAGAAATCTTTACAATCGTAAATAAATGTTATCATCTCTTCATATTCGTGTCGGCCTGTTTTCTTTTAACTACTGAACGTATAGTATACCCCACTAATTGGAGTAAAATGAAAATTTAGTTAGAAACTAAAACCTGACTACGGAAAACTAGGAAACAAGATAGTGATTAATTCAAATGTTTCTGTCAGGGAGTTATAAGGTCGCAGAATATAATAATGGTTTGAAATTGAATGTCCGGAACCATTTGTAAAAACATTTTCTAACAGTGGAAAAAACGGCCAAGTATGGAATAGTTAAATTTATCTAGTCTGCCGTAACATAGCCAACTTTGTCTCTATTTTTTTCGTGATGATGATCAGTGATCACATATTATATTAAAAAAATTAATATATATTAAAAAAGAAACAGAAACAGAACAGCACCAATAATAAATATATAAAATCAACGAACTAGAGGTACCATCACACAACTCGTTCATAATTACCTTAAGTCTCCTCAGATATGCTGTTTTCTATGAAATATAATAGTCCTTTTTATAAAAATCATGTGGACCTTACCACAGATAAATAACAATTCCGTAGACGGTTGATGCGTTCCTGTGAAGATACGATACCGTAGCTGCTGAAGAATTGTTGCAGCATTATTCTTTTGTTCAGCATTAGCAAGCCTCTCATTGTCGGAGTAATGAGAGAAATCTGAGACTGTACTCACATTTTGCCAATTAGTGTACAAGGAAAGGTATTATGATGCTACATCCGAGATTCCGAGCTCTCATTTTCCATACACTCGGTGTTTGCTTCACGGACTTATCCTCCGCTTGTATAAGAACCCTTGAACAAAATCTATAAACTATTTTCTGTTCTAGAGAAAACAAAGAAAATAGGAAAAGTTATTTCTCGCTACATCCCCCTGTAAACACAAAATGGTTTGCATACAGGAATATGTAGGGGCCGCAAACTTTTGTGAGAACTACGGATAGTCTCTGGAAGAAAACGAATGTAACTGCTGTTGCAAAGTTATGACACTGCTCTTATGCTCAACTCGGTGACCATCAATTTACAAACTTTTCATTTTATTTTACGTACACCTATACTTTTAGAATATGCTTTTGTATATCTATTATACAAACGCATATTCTTTAGGTAGGACATCAAAGCTGTGGGGAAGTACCTCCATCTCACAGAAAACCGCAGCCAAATTACAACTCCCTTGAGGGTTGTTGTGTTCCTGCGTGTGAGTGAGGTCACAAGTAAGCTCCCAAGGAGTTGCGCTGTGTAAGCAGCAGAGGAGGCATCGCGCGAGTGATACTTAATATATCGCAAGCGTTAATAGGCTACGGTACCCGCTTTACATCAGGTGGGCCGTATGCTTGTATGCTTCCCGACGTATAAAAAAAAGATTATGCCAGTTTATGGTCCATTTTATGCTGTTAAAATTGTACTTTCTTATACCACTAAAGGCAATTAATATTTCCTGATTGAGCAGTTACGAGTACATTACAGTATGATCGCTTGCGATGCCGAGGGTATCACTCGTTGACGATTCTGTAAAAAATAACAAAGGTCATTTGAAAACCTCGGCAGTTATGTCTCTGGGAATGCACAGTGCGCGACTATTGTCATTCTAATGTGTGAAGAGGAATTCTTGGCGATATAGCGAAGGGTGCAATTGTAGATAAAGGTCATATCGACAACTCGCTGGAACTTTTGTAAATTGGGATATTGTTATTAATAAGCCTTGGTAGGTAATTTTGCAACCTTTAAAACACCTACTTTATGCAGAATGTTAGTTTGATTTACAATTGTGTACCTTATAATTACTATACAATGTGCAAACACTTGAGAGCAGTGATAGCTTAGTGGCTAAAGGATCGGTCTAGTGACCAATAGGTCCCCGGTTCGAATCCTGTCTTTAAATTAGTGTTTTCGGATTTATGGACATATTTGTAAGTACCACTTGCTCCACGGTGAAGGAAAACATAGTAAGGAAACCCGCACGTTCAAGAAATTCTATTTCGAATGACATGTGACCTAAGAATGATCTTGTTTTTCCTCTGAATTGCTAAGCTTTGACGGCAGTCGCCCTATGTATAAATCAGTATCTTCGCCATATCTTCAGACTCAGGTAGCGGACCCCGGCAATCCTAACGGATTAGGAAAACGGTAAAACACTAAGATGATGAAAGTGCAAACACTTATGCAGATTGTACATAACTTTGCAGTAATAAAGGTATGTACTGACTTGTAGCTTAGCTAAAGTCCGCTAAACTCTAGAGATGGTTGTTCTAATGTGGTATCTTCCTTATGAGAAATAAAGGATTTTTTTTTTTATGCTTGAAAAACTAAATAAATGATGTTCAATAGTCTATACAACTTTTACAGCTAACTTTTAAGCAAAAATATATCTGGCTATTATATTACAAATAAACTAAAAGATTCATAAATAATTTTGTAATGATTCAAAACGGCTAAACAATAAAGCGATTTACGTCAATCGTGTTTTGTAGTACCACTTGTATACTGTTTTAATGGAATTGAAAAGTCTAGAAATAGACCATGTATCCCAATGGATCCCTAATTGCAGACGAACTGATACTATAACTACAGTGACCTCACTCACACGCAGGAACGCAACAACCCTCTAGGGAGTTCTTATTTGGCTACGGTTTTCTGTGAGGTGGAGGTACTTCCCCAGACGGGCTGCTTTGATGCGCCGTACCTCTCTTAAAACATCTAGACCAAGACAAATAGACGTGTTCATGCACACAAATGTTTGTCTTGTGTGGGAATCGAACCCACGAGCGTTGGTGTCAAAGTCGCGTCGTTCACGACTGAGCCACCGAGCTGCTAATTAATTATGAAGACACGTTAAAACATGAACAAAGTAAAAATGAATAATTTAATAAGTGGGACTTGTAGCTGAAGTACCTTCCAACTAAAACAGTGCAGTCTCCTCATTCTCGGTTACCTGTAGCCTATTCTCAGTAAAGTATTCTCAGAAAAACTAAAAACTTTTTATACTATGAACTCGCCTCTATTATCTAGAAGTTGGTTAATTACTGTAAGTACAGCTTACTACCCTGCCTAATGAACCAAGCAATTTTTCTTTCAAAGTAAAGCTGTTTTCGTTTAATATAAGTTAGAATATATCAAAACTAATTTATGTGCTTCTGCAACCGATTAATTCATTCGAAGTACCGCCGGCCGGCACGCATCGACTACCGTTGTTTTTGTATGGTTGTTGTGTTCCTGTGAGTTAGTAAGGTTACCAGTAAGCGTCTGAGTTCTTATGGAGTTGCTGTGTTAACATAAGAGGTGGCATTTCGCGAGCGATACTTTATGTATTTTTAGGGTTCCGTACCCAAAGGGTAAAACGGAACCCTATTACTGAGGCTCCGCTGTCCGTCCGTCCGTCTGTCACCAGGCTGTATCTCATGAACGGTGATAGTTAGACAGTTGAAATTTTCACAGATGATGTGTTTCTGTTGCCGCTATAACAACAAATACTAAAAAATAGAATAATAAATATTTAAGGGGGCTCCCATACAACAAACGTAATTTTTTTTTGCTGTTTTTATAGATAATGGTACGGAACCCTTCGTGCGCTAGTTCGACTCGCATTTGGCCGATTTGTTTTATACAACGTCGGGAGGCATAAATACGTAGGTACGGCCCACCCGATGTAAAATGTTTTCCCGCAGCCTATAAACGCTTGCAACAGATCAAGTATCACTCGCGCCATGCCACCTCTGCTACCAACACAGTAACTCCACGGGAGTTTACTGGTGACATCACTCACATGCAGGGACACAACAACCCTATATGAAGTTGTTGTTTGGCTGCGGTTTTCTGTGAGGTGGAGGTACTTCCCCAGGCAGGTGTATTGTAAGCGTTCATCGAGTTCTGTACCCACTTTACATCATGCTTCATGCCTCCCGACGTTGTATAAAAAATCGGCCAAGTGCGAGTCGGACTCGCGCACTAAGGGTTCCGTACCACTATCTATAAAAACGGCAAAAAATCACGTTTGTTGTATGGGAGCCCCCCTTAAATATTTGTTTTATTTTAATTTAATTATTTATTCTTAAAGTGAATATATAACTAAATATTCTGTAAATATTTCAAGCGTCTACCTGTTGCCGTTATCAATATCGAGCAAAAATGAGCAAAAACATCACGTTTGTTGTATGGGAGCCCCCTTAAATATTTATTTTATTCTATTTTTTAGTATTTGTTGTTATAGCGGCAACAGAAATACATCATCTGTGAAAATTTCAACTGTCTAACTATCACGGTTCATAAGATACAGCCTAGTGACAGACGGACGGACGGACGGACAGCGGAGCCTCAGTAATGGGGTTCCGTTTTACCCTTTGGGTACGGAACCCTAAAAAGGAGCCCAAGGAACCGGCAAACATGGTAAAACTATGATTGTTAAAGACCCGAGCAAGTGTGGCAACATCGCTTCTTTTGGCGGCCAGTTCTCTCTGGTACCTGGGGTGAAGATAATAGATAGATATATGTACATTATTAACTTGCAGCGACATTAGTTTTATGTTTGCGTGCCTGTCTATGGTCCATATACGGTGTCTCACCTGAGGGTAAGCTGTTTACAAAGCTTAGTGCCGTTCGCAAAATCAGAAACATTGCACGTGTGCTCATTCTGTAACAAACAAAATTAAATTACATGCAATTTGATCCAACCTGCTTTGTGTGCTTCCGCCACCAATTAGTTCATGCGGCCTAGCGCCGGCCGGCACCCACCCACTACTGTTAGTGCGTGCATCATGCCGACGCTGCCATGGCTGCTCCGGTAGTCTCTGCCTCGGCTGCTGCGGTCGTCCGCCATCTGGAACAGAATCCGCATGCCCCCTCCACCACCGTCGCTGCCACGACTGGCCTGGTCGTCGCTGCGACACGTGTTTCGCCTCTCCACGAGGCATCATCAGGCGTTGTAGACGTTAATCGTAAGAATAACATGCTACAAGTGACAAATCCATCGCAGTGCCGTCCCTTATATTGAATTGAGGGTGTTGACCCTCAATTCAATTCAAATACCGGAGCAGCCATGGCAGCGTCGGCATGATGCACGCACTAACAGTAGTGGGTGGGTGCCGGCCGGCGCTAGGCCGCATGAACTAATTGGTGGCGGAAGCACACAAAGCAGGTTGGATCAAATTGCATGTAAGTTTGACTTTCGCAAAATAACGCCTGAATCTATTAACTAAAATTAAATTAAAAAACCCCCGACGCAAAAATAACATATATGATATACACAAAAACACTCTCGATTAAGTCCCCTTTTAAACAAAAAAAAAAAACAAAATCAAAATCGGTTCATCCATTTCGAAGCTACGATGCCAAAGACAGATGCACAGAAACACAGATACACACGTCAAACTTATAACACCCCTCTTTTGCGTCGGGAGTTAAAAATAGCTTTACGCATACTCAAAATGTGAACAAATATATGCGTTGTTTTAATTGTGAATAGCTAAAGACTTGGCTGTATGTATGTAATTTTAAGCCAAGTTAATGCTCCAAAGTTTATAGCAATGTTTTGCTGGTAATTTCATATTTATAACAAAAGATAACAACACAAGCTCGATTCATTCATTTTCAATTTCACCAAAATGGAATTTAAACAGAGTTCAAAGAGCGTTCCTAGTGCAAACTTTGTGCATTATTTCCCATTGTCCAGCGTGGCCATTCACTTAAATTATTAAACGATATACTTTAGAGCAGGGTTTCTCAAACTATGGGTCGCGAGCGAACATTGAGTGGGCCCTGCCTGCAGAACGGCACACCTGGGAAGTATGATTGTTTCGAAACACTAGAAACTTTTATTGTTGAAAACCAAGTGCAGCCAAAGAAGAACGTAGTGTCTGCAATATCCACCATTTATCATTATTTAAAAAAAACTTTGAGGACTATTTCGGTGAGGAGATGAAAACGCTCGACTTGTTAAACTGGATTTGTAACCCATTTCAATACAGGTGGTCTTGTATGTCACCAACTGGTATGTCAACAAAAGCGAGTGAAGAACTTATTGATTTATCGGAAGATTCGTTACTAAAAAAGAGTTTTAATCGTAAGCAGTTAACGAAATTCTGGCTGTCGGTTTTCGGTAACTACCCATGCCTGTTTGACGAAGCTATGAAGGTTCTCCTTCCATTTACTACCTAATACCTATGTGCGGCCGGATTTTCTAATATGGTGAACATTAAAACTACATATCGAAATAAATTGAACATATCAAACTCACTGCGATTAAAAGTAACTCGAGTTGAAGTTGATGTTAAAACTGTAATGGCGAAACATAGAAAACAAATTCATTCTTCCCATTGAAATAACTTTTTTAATGTAACTAGTTATTTAATTAAGTAATAAAAAATTGCAAAAATAAAACTTAAACTTTGTTTGTTATTTGAAAAGTCCTTTATTTAAGTATATTGGTAACGGTTAAATTTCCTATAGGTGGGTCCCGAGTTTGGGAACTTGTATTAGATGAGTCGTAGCGCTGACAACTTTGAGAACCACTGCTTTAGAGGCAATTTCTAAACGAAAATTTCCACTTGACAGAATTGTACAAAGGATTCCTCTGTAATTAATGACGTGGTCACTCAAGAGAGTACATTTATAGTGAAATTCGTGTGGTTAATTAACTTTACAAGACGAAGTTGTCTCTTTGGTTGAGTTCTCAGATAACTTGGTGCGTCGCGAGCTTTCGAGTTCAATTAACATCGAGCTTTGAGCTTGCGATTACTTGCTAGAGAATGCCGAGCTGTTTCTGCCCTCGTTCTTAAGAAAGACGATGTCAACTTTCGACGAGATCGGTGACGCAGTGGTTAGTAACTGCTTTGATGATGAAGTCAAAGTAGCACAGCTATTGGGCTCGTGGGTTCGACTTCCAAACATGACAAACATGTGAATGAAAATGTCTATTTGTCTTGGTCTGGATGTTTTTAGAGAGAAAAGGCGCATTAAAGTACCGAATGGGAAAGTACCCACACCCCATAGAAAACCGCAGCCAAATAACAACTTACTGGAGGGCTCTTGTGTTCTGTTAAGTTGTTGCTAAGGAGGTGCTGTGTTAGTACCAGAGGCTACTTCCCCAGACGGGTTGTTATAAAACATCCAGACCAAGACAAACAGATGTGTTAACAAATGTTTGTCTCGTGTGGGAATCGAATCCACGGTCGTTGGTGCCAAAGTCGTGTTATTCGTGACTGCGCCGCCGAGCTCGCCAAAGCTTACAAGCGTTCATTATCATCAGCGTCAAATATTACAAGCGTTCATTGGCTACTTGTATGTCCCGACATAGTTTAAAAAAAAACTGAATTACAGTGCCCATAAAATCCTTCGAAATGACGTTCTAACGAGACTCTAGTAAATGAGAAGTAGCACTCTATACGTCCCTTACAGAAGTCCGAAACATGAAAATAATCAGGAAGGTTTGTTGTGTGTCACATTTCCAATTCCAATCAATTTGTCTTTATTAAAAAGTAAGTAGCCTTAAAAACACAAAGAGGTAAACGTAAAAGTAGCTACGAGTATTAAAGTGTCACAATGGATTTTCAAAAGCTTACACAAATTACGGTAACGCCATATTGTTAAATTTCACTTTACTTGACCTGTAATCATCACTGATCTGTCTGATCTGATTTTGTTTTTGTATAATTAATGAAGCAAAAAATATTTGGTTATCTTCATAGACTTAGCTAACGCATTTAATACTGTCTCTATTCCAATTCTTCTAAGGATACTAGAGCACACGCGTATAAGAGATAAACAACGCGTATAAGAGACTAGCTACTCGACCCAGCTTCGCACGGGTGATCCAATCGTTACCAAACTTCACAGGATCACCTGCTGGGCTAACCTGAAGATTCACTGAAAATTTCATCAAAATCTGCCCAGCCGTTTTTGAGTCCATAGAGGACATACAGACAAACATTCATTTATATTTATATATATATATATATATATATATATATATATATATATATATATATATATATATATATATATATATATATATGTATATATATATATATATATATATATATATATATGTAGATAAACAGTTGAGCCTATTTGAAAGCTATGTGTCTGTTTACACTGTATTTTATTCAGGCATCATTTAAATTGGATGAAAATTAGTTAAAAACTTGCATAAGAAACCGTAATGAACCATAAAGTACCTTGATAATGCCGTAAAGGCGGAACTGGTCGGTAAAAATAATTAATAAATAAAATTGTCAAATGTTAACATTAACGAAACATTACATAAGAAACTTTCGTTTACTGAACTTATTTAGTTTTATAGAATGAAAAAGGTTTGTGTTTGTTTTGTTTATGGTATTAGGTGTAAAAAAATATATAATTTGGCTGAAGATTGAACTTGATTAAAATTTGACTATAAACTGGAAAGTAATGAAATAATATCTTTTAAATTCATTGCCAGTAAAGATTAAAACAGTAATGCGAGGAGGGGTCGATTTCAAAGTCCGTTGTCCTTCTTTCTTTAAAAGTTTCGTACTTACCCTGTTACTAGGGAAGCCATGGTTACCATAGTGTCAAGTAGAGCACGCAGCGTGATCTGATACCAAACAAACCCAGAGGAAAATGGCTGGCTTTCAACCTGGAAATGGCTTCTATTCCGTTCGCTGTCGGATTATTGGCTTTTGCCTCTTAGGATTGTGCTTAGTCTGCATAAAAATGGAAAATAAATTTTAGAATGCTAAACTATGGTACCAGGTACATAATATATTTGAAAGTCGAATAAAATGAAATAAAAAGTATTAAATAAAGTATAGTAAAAGTTAATATAAACACCTAATCTAATATTGTGAAACAAGTCGAAATAGAATTAATAACATAAGGACATTGACACACATTGGTGAGATCATTCTATATTGTCTTTTTTCGTTATAAAATAACACCACGTATAATTTTAACACTGCGGATAAATAACCTTAGAACTGCTTCAAGTAGAACTTTCATGTATTACATGAAAGATCTACTTACAAAAATCCTAAAGAATATTATGTCCGTGGCAATATTTATCCAAGCGTACTATAGCTATAAATTGGAGAAGTCAAACGTTTAACACTCTGACCTCAAACTACTCAAAATATCAATCAAAAGAGTGTATATAAATATCAAAAGGGTATAAAGAATATGAAAAGGATCTCAATGAAATTGGTGTCTGTAGTATAGGCGATTTAGGTTGGATTTTGGATTAAAATTTTGACTTCAGTTTATATACTAGTAAATCGTCAACTAGGCACGCCGCACACTAAGAGACTTAGAAGGAATTGTAACTGGAACGGTGAAGCTGTATAAAATTGCCATTGAAATACGAATCGATATACGGAATCATGAAATCCGATTTAAGCTTTAACATATCGTGCTTGGAATTTAAATATGCAGTGCTATCAATATACTCGCATTAGAGTACAATAGTAAATATGCATGAAATTTATTTATGAAATCCCACAATTATCATATAAAAAGTAAAACAAAAACATTTTTTTTTTAATTTAGTTATTTGCAGTTTTTTTTTTGGTTTAGTTTAGGTGTTAAAAATCGTAAAAAATCAAACAGTTTCTATAACAAAAAAAAACTCCTTAATTTGCATCACTGTCATATTTTGAACATGTTTTACTATGACAGCATTAATGTGAATGCTTGAATTGCATAAATACAGCTAATTATTAGATGAAATCCATATATTTCTTCATAGTTTGTGACGTCATCTACCGCGGCCTCTTAGTATGAAGTCACGTGATGAAATGCCACTTTCGAACAACATTATCTCGCAAACTAATTATCGTAGAAAAAAATTACTTTGAGATATCTTCTTGGCTCTATCTCCTCTTCAAATATGTCCTAAACATTTTTCATGCATTTTCCCTATTAGAAACCGAGATATTTCTTCTAATTGATATTGTGTTGTACAGTCGATATTCATTTGTTATTTATTGAGTTTGAGCACCGCAGTACGCCGTCTCTTTCGAAACTCGACTCCATTTCAATTCCTTGCAATTGCTTCTGAATATTTATGAAACAACATTTAAATGGTTTTCGTAGTTCTATGGTAGCATTCACTCGGACTGTTGATGAGGTATAAAGTTGGAGTTCACTTTAAGCCCAACCTAGAGATAGATATGATAGACGGAGTGATGTAACTGATGTACCCCGTTAATTACCAAACTAGACTTTGACAGACTTAGTCAAGGCGCATCAAAGCAACCCGATCGGGAAAGTACCTCCATCTCATAGAATGTTGCAGTCAAATAACTACGAGTACCTAGAGAGTTGTTGTGTACCTGCGACTGAGTAAGGAGTTACTATTAAGCTTCTGAGGAGTTTGAATTAAACAATTTTTAACGGAAGTATCGCGTGTTTTATTTATTTTGTAAAAAAAATATTCGGACACCGTGAGCGATTTTTGTGTGAATCGGAACGTATATAATTAATCCATCCATGTCGGTCGATGTAATAATTGAATAACCAATGTAAGACAAATGCCACCTTAGTCTTCCTGCGACCACGGACGCTGCAAAGAATTCGAAACGTCAGGTTCAACAAAATAAATAAAACACGCGATATTTCCGTTAAAAATTGTTTAATTCAATGTATAACAATCGCGAAAACCTAAGACAAAACTGCTGAGGAGTTACTGTGTTAGCAACACATAATCGATACTCCTTGCCCGCATGGTGTTTGAACGGTTACAACCTATGAACTGGTCCAATACAAGGAATAATTTAAGGAAATGCTGGTAAATAATAATTTTAATTATTTAATTGTATAATGTCTTGACGCCAGGTCCCTTGCGGTGTAGACAGATAGCCCGAGCGTCATAAGATGGGTCCTTACACGCTTCGATCGCTTCTTTAACATTCATAGCTCTTTTCACGCACGCTCACCTCCGCCTCGCACCTCGCAAATTATATATGTTTCACAATTTTTTTTTGTCTACTATCTATAATGGCGAAAAAATTACGATTCAATACTACTCGTACTACCATCATCAAGAAAACTACAATAAATAATGATCACAAAAAATGTACGAATTCATTCATTATCACCCCCATGGTTTTTAGACACAATCTAGACTATGTGACGATATAGGATGGTGACGGCGATGATATTTTCTGATACGTCGAATTTAGTTTAGATCTTGTGATGGAATCAAGAAATATACATATTTGCGAACACGAATCACGAAAAGATTATTCTCCATTTTGGACCGCTGTGTGACTGGTACTAATTCATAGCCTCTTAGTTGCTGCCCGCGACTTTGTCCGCACGTAACCAGCAATCAGGTATCCTGTGGGTACCTCTTTTCTTTCTTCCTCAAGCAATGGGATGTCAAATAAAAAAATATTTTTTCAAATTGGACTGGTAGCTAATAGTAGGTAGTAATCGTTATGTGATGCGCACTAGATGTATCATCATGACATTAATCATATGCAGAGCTGTAACTAAGTTTACGCTGCATGTTTTTTTGCACATGTGTCATCACTAGCGACCCATTTTGGCGTCCTGAGACAAAGAAACAGTAAACAATTACTAATATAATCTTATGTACCTTTGTCAGGCCTTCCGTTCGCCATTTCCGTCTGTCTTTTAGTCCATCTATTAGCCTCTGTACATAACGACACAGATATTTTATAGAACAACTATTAGGACTAATGTCAATAATACGTTACTAAGTGCCAAATAAATGGCAATGGCAAATAAATGGTTTTTATCTTTATTTTGAACATAATATTTCCTCCGGTACGAGGACTTTTAATATCATTTTTGGAAATAAATATTAAGGCTACAAGCGTACACAAAAAGTAAGAATATTATTTTTTGTAATTAGCTGTTGAGTGGGATATCATTGAAGAGGGAATTCATAATAAGGTACCGGCATCAAGAGGTTTCTCTACTTTTAATATCATTTTTCGAAATAATTATATCGTTTCTCAAATTTTAATCTTTCTGAAAGAGAAGTAATAAAAATGTGATAAAATGCAGCATTTCAATTTATAAATAGCATGAAATTACTTTAAAGTGTAAGTAAGGTAAGGTTCAGCTAAGTGCACGTCAAGGTTGACACTGATCTTTGTACCGTTCTTGTACCGTACATAATAAAAGTGGCAATCGCCCATTTTGTTCCTTGCTTTGAATCTGGTCGAGTTACTTAAATAAATAATGTTTAGTTTTATACGCCAAATCGCTAAAGGAAAATGAAATTGAAGCGAAGGATCCTAGCGAAGAAAGGAATTATATTAATGGTTACGTTCCGCAACGATGTAACCCATGAATTCAATTGCCATGCCACAAATAGTCTCTGACGGTATAATTGGTTCATGCGTGTATATTTTTAAACAATATCCCCAGATTTCAATAGGGTAGTGAGCCTCCCTGGGGTGTGTCGTTAATTTTGATCAATCTGGATAACTTTTGCCAATCGCTAGGGGCAGTACCGGCGACGCATCTATCGAATGTCTACCTTATCAACTTTCGATGGTAGAGTCTGCGACTACCATGGTTGTCACGGGTAACGGGGAATCAAGTTTTAATTACGGCGAGGGAACCTGATAAACGGCTACCATTACTATATGGTATTTCGACGAGCTCGGTGGCGCAGTGGTGAAACGCGCTGTAACTCTACTTTGCCACCTACGCTCGTGGGTTCGATTCCCACACGGTACAAACATTTGTGTGCATGAACATGTCTGTTTGTCTTGGTCTG
Source organism: Pyralis farinalis (assembly GCA_947507595.1). Taxonomy (NCBI): domain Eukaryota; kingdom Metazoa; phylum Arthropoda; class Insecta; order Lepidoptera; family Pyralidae; genus Pyralis; species Pyralis farinalis. The sequence goes on along the minus strand of OX382259.1, from coordinate 7,138,950 downwards.
GGTATTTTACGTATGTTTATCAGTTGTCCATAACACACGCTTTGGGTAGATGGCGCTGTGTAATTTGTCCGACAATGTTTATTATTATATATATATATATATATATTGTATTATTTATTATGTACCTATCTAGATACCTGGGCAACCGAGCTACACTTGGCGTTTTTTTTTCGTAAAATCACCTTTTTCCTTGATAGACACCTAGTATGTAAAAACAGAGCTATGAATGTTAGAGAAGCGACTGATATGTGTGGACCGCGTCTTATGGCGCCGCTCGATCCTTACACACATACTCGTACACGGCAGAATACGGTACGAGTATCTACTATTTAAATTATTTATTGTGAGATTATTAAATAAATTAAACATACAAAGTAGTTAAACATTATTATATCTTATTGTGTTTTCTATCATAAAACACGCTATTTAATTATGTATGAATGGCGTGTCTATGGATATTGTTATCAAATTACCATATTTTTTAGTAATAATTCATAATTGTGATACTGCGAGCTATCATATAATACACAATATTAGTAGAATATTTTATCTAAATTGTGAAATGTAGGAACATCACAATTTCAGTAACTTCAGGAAACTAACGAATCAGATGTTTTCCTTATTACTTTTAGTATGCGTAAGTGCACGTAAATGAAGAAATAAATGTAACATGTACTGCAGAAACCAGGGCTATCAAATTACTAAAGAAAAACAGCAAAAGGTAGCAGCTGGATAACCAAAGATATTATAGTGCAAATCGAATCACCAAATAGTTACATATAGGAATGAATGTTGAAGTAGCGAGTGAGCTATGTAAGGATCAAGTCATGCGGCGCTCGGTTCTCCATTTCTAGTCGAAATTAAAAGTAGAGTGTTTAGTTTAGTTTACTCGGAAAAAAGTTATCAATTGCCCCCCGTGAATATAGGTGCCTAAATTTCTATTTAGTGTCTAAACTATTTTAATACGTCGAATCGCTTTAAATTGTTTTTCCTTCAGGTGCTATAATCACCAGATTGTTCCGTGAGCTTACTCTGAAGCAGGCCACGTATAACTGATCGTGTGAAAAGCAGTTCTCCCTACCCCTGATAAACTAAGAGTTTCGCCTTGAGATTCATTACGGTCATGTCAAAGCAGACTTTGAGTGGAGACTGAACTCTTTTGAATTCGAAAGGGTGGTTCAATGGTGTTAGAAGAATTCTTGGAATAAACACAGACGCCCCTCGGGAGCTATCGGTCAGTACAGTGGCCTCGATAACATTTCGTTGCAATGTTTTCACTCGCAACCTGGTGCTATGCATAATTTTGGCGGGTTTAAAGTACGGCGCAACATATCTAAGGCGCCAACTCTCAATTTAAATATGTAAGTTGGGAGACCGGGAGGCTTCAATGTGTTAAGAAATTCAACCGAGTAATGTATGGCGTCGTCGTTGTTTATCCCTAAGTCCACTACTGATTTATAACGATTTTCAACTCCTTCGAACGATCTTAAAGGAATTTCATTGATGATTGTGGCTTGGTAAGTTTTAGGGTTCCGTAGTAAACAAGGAACCCTTATAGTTTCGCCATGTTCGTTTGTCTGTTTGTCCGCGGCCTAGCTCAGAGACGCTTGATACTAGAAAACTGAGCGAAACTGTTGTATTTGGAAATGTAAAAAAAATCATGGTAGTAGTCCATATAGTGAATTTAAAAGGAGAACTATCACGGCTAAGTAGGCTATACTTGTTAACGAGTAATAGTCGACGAACTTATGAAATGTATTTTCTTTTATGAAAACGTACAAATGTCATAGAATATGACACTGCACTAACCGTTTTGCTTCCTAGTTTCTAATTTGAACGGCCAAGTAGTGGAAAGTACATCGCCATATAGAAGTCATTCGGGTGTGGACTTAATATTCATATGGCTATGCGTTTAATGCGTTCTTGATCGTGGATAGTCGTAGATTTTATCCCACTTTGTATATACCTTTGGATATTTAATTACAATATTTAAATAGGTATGGTTATAAGTAGTAAAGTTTGGCTTTGAATGTTAAAAGAAATCCAATAGGCTCGATTTTCTATTATTTTAAGCAACTATCTAATTTTTTCGCAATCAAGCAAATACGGAACCCTACACTGTGCGTGGCTCGATATGCACTTGACCGGTTTTTGTTGTTAGGATAGGATGGTACGTCCGCATAACTATTCTGCAGGTTTATCGTGGATATTACTAATATCTGGGTTGATTTTAGATATTAGCTCCTATATGAGTTTTATTTTATGTTTTTAAAACTATTTGTACCAAGTTTCATGTTGATACACGAAGGGAATACAAATATTTCATACAAACTTGTACACCCCATTTCACCCCTTTGGGGGTTGATTTTCGAAAATATTCTAAAATATGTATTTCATTACTTGTTTTGAACAGTATTTATACTAAGTTTCAAGATGATACATGCAGGAAATACGATTTTCCATTCAAACTTTTACACCTCATTTCACCCTCTTGGGGTGTTATATTCGAAAAATTCTCTACTACTGCACCTCTATACCCATTAAGGAATATATGTTCCAAATTTCATGGTTTTATCTTCAGTGGTTTGGGTTGTGCATTGTGTTCCCATATAACCTATTTCATCCCATTATACCCCCTTAAATATTGCCTTTAGAAAAATCTTAAAAGTGGTATTTCATTACTTGTTTTGAAAAGTATTTATATTAAGTTTCAAGTTGATACACGCTGGGAATACGATTTTTATACAAACTTTTACATCCCTTTTCACCTCCTAGGGGGTTCCAAAAACCCTTTCTTAGTGGATATCTTCACTGCAAAAAGAACACACCCTCCAAATTTAATGTCTCTAAAATCAACGTTGATATAGCAGACAGTCAGGACTTTAAATTTTATATGTCTAATGTGTAGTCATTTACATTCCAATTTTTTCACGAATATCGTACACATTGACTGCTTCTAACAATCTCTTTCAATAATGGATAGTGCATGCAGAAGATTCATGCATCACAATTGCAAGCAACGATTGAGATTTGTACTAAATTAACTATGTTTTAAATGTAACACACTCGATACACGAACTCTCTCAACGTGCACGTCTTTGAGACACCATTCAACGGATTGTAGGAGTCCTCTATTCGTAGGAACTGACGCACGTACATACGTGCTGCTAATCCACTACTAAGATTCCGCAAGCCTTTTTTTTTAAGTTTTTATATACTAATGTTAGCCACAATGGTCTAAATGCGACCGTAATCGTTACTGAAAATATGAGGAAAACCTACTTAAGCTTTTATAGCGAACGATTTGTTTACTCGCATATTTTAACATACATAAAGGTGAAAAATTGAGGAAAACATTATCATTCGTTGGTTTCTAAACTTTTTTTTTAAATTTTTATTGATCACACTAGTTTCGTCAATACGATACTATATCTTCAGACGAAGTCCCTTGCGGGGTAAGCAGAGAGGACCGACCGCCACATAACTCGGTTCTTACACACCTTACTTACTTCATTAACATTTATAGCTCATGCACCCTCGCCAGTTTCTGAGTCTCTTGACATCGCCTTCTGATGAAACACTACCACTATCAACAAGACTCACCTACCGTGAGTCTTGTTGATATCGTTTGCTATCGGGAAGGAATACTTCCTCATACATCCGAACAATGCGTACATTGAGGATTTAGAGAGCTTTTTTTCGCAAACTCTTGGGGAAGTTGGAGAATAAACTCTCTTTGGAGGACAACCTTTAACACATTATAACATGCGGTGTTCTCCAAAGCGTAAAGCATTTTCGACTGCTTTCCAACTTGCAGGTCGTATGCGTGTATGTCTCCTTAGTGGTATACAAAAAGGAAAGCTAATGAAAATACATCAAAATACTATTATTTCATGATTAAGTATAATTTTCTGGATATTTTTGCGTGCATCATAACTCAAAGAGGCTTATATGGGTTCTCGAGTGGCTGTAATTTTACGTATCATATTTATTACGTAATACCTACAATATTTCATATGAAGTAATGGTTGTGTTATATTTCTGCCTTTGATTTAAGTTAGACGTAAAAATAATGCCATAGAAAACAAACTAAATCTATTCGCCCGAATGTTGTGCATAGGTAGCTCTATGTCTGTATTAAAAAAAGTTTTACGCTCACACCTATCAAGCTATCATCACCGTACGTCTATATTCGAACCTATCGACGTAATTTTTTAATATTCTTTATTACCTTATCTTCAATCGTTGTGTGATCACAAGGATTGAATGAAGCTTTTAATCTTTGAGTATCATATGAATCAATCGCCTGTACTGTTACAATTTTTTTGCTTTTGGTGTAACTCGGTTGTATTGTAGCTACTCAAGATTTAATATTAATACATTGTACCTACTCATCTTTTGAACAGAATTTTTGTATGTATTTACCCGCATATTTTTAACAGACTTTAAAGAAAAAAGAAGCTTTTTCATGTACATCGATATCTTGGAGGGCTTAACCGTTTTTATTCCTTTAAATAGTACAATCCAGTTTTAAATAAGATATATCCATAGATTTTTCACATAACTCACATTTTCCTTCTTTCGTTCATTCTTCATCCGTTTGAATATTCCATTTTGAATATTCTTGTGTGAGTATACTGCTGTGATGACCCGATGTCATATTGATTAACATAAATAAAAAGCTTATGAAATCAAACTCTTAAATAAAGAACACTGTTTTTACATCCGAGTAACAAAGTTAATCATAATAAACATCGGCTACAATAAAGATTGTACTTCCATTTCTAATAGTTTTTATATTTTTTTTGAAGTGAAAACTTCTTTAGCGGCATTGTGCACTTTTTGGGATGAGTAAAAAATGTTAAACTCGCGTCAGGTCAGGACACGTGACCCTGATGTAAGATTTTGGTAAGAATTAGAACTTAAGTTCGCTGCAGCGCTAAAACATTACTTAGTTACCTCTAATTAAACAATTAAAACATGAAGCGCTCGATCGTTCATAGGGCATTATTTTCTCCACCAAAACGTTGTAAGCGCCATGAAATCTTGGCGCTTACGCGTTTCGTTCAACGTAGTTTATCAACATCGCTGTTGGGTCCGCATGTTCAAGTTTTCACTTCTGCCGGCACTCCCGGAGTGCAACCCGTTTTTTTTATTATCTACCTGTTTAGCAATGAAACATTTCTGGACTACCGTGATATCTGGACAATAGAGCTTTACTCAAAACACACAACTCGACTACGCTGTTTTGACAATCTTGACATTTCATATAAGACATGTGGAATGTTTATCGCGCTTATCGTCGCAGTAGCAACACAATAGAAAGGTATAATTATTATAGTAGTTTAACTAGCGTACTTAATCCTTTCTTACCACAAGTACCAACGCTGGCTTTAGAGCGGTAGGGTTGTCACTTTTCAAGATCGTAAACAGTGAACGACCGGCTATATAGTACGCGCAATTGTGGCCTGTCATGTCGCTGTACAAGAGATTTGACAGCGAAATTCGAAAGTACCGTATAGTGTCACGACATTGCGCCATCGCGAAGATAATAAGTTATTCTACTGTTTATGTAACTTTAATATGGTTACGCGCTCTCGAACCTGTAGTTTTTCGTACTTTTATATTTACCGAACCTAGCCGACATCAGGTGTGTTGTTTGTTGTTTGTCACACAAGTTGTAAAACACTATCCCGTAACTTTTATCGAGTAAAACCGGAACCCCGCAGAGGTATATTGATTTATGCGGCTAAGTTTACCGTCCATAAAACGTCGCTCGAACTATCCAACCACATAAATCAACTACATAAAATATGTGAAGTATGTTCGTGTCAACTTGCCATATTGAACTCCTATATTAAGGGAGTATATAATACCTATGAATAATAATGAAATTTGTGGAATAATGTATTACTTACTTTACATCAAGTACACCTGACGTTTATATGCATAAATATCTTTTTAAAATCACGGGCATTCACCGCAGTTACTTGATAGACTTTCGCGGAGTTATGAATCCAACACGTAAAGGCCTCTTTGAGAATGTTGATGTAATGTATACGGTGGCTTTTAATATGACATCTAGCGGGATAATTAGTATTGGGCTATTACAGAAGTGGGACAGGTCACCTGTCTTAATAATTATATATGATCTAACTTACTACATATTATCTAACTTAACTAATATATACTTCCGACAACTGGCAACTCGCAATTCACTTGATGGACCTTCTAAATACAAGAATAAATCAGCTGGGGGCAACACCAGTGTGACTGACTTAAGGGTTGTCGAGATGTGTGGTGCGTGAGGTTTCTCTGTTACTCTCGGCATTAGATATCTTAGGGTTAAAGTATGAAATTGTCGATTTGTACTGAAAAATTAAATCTTTTTTTTTTCTAAGGTGTAACATATTTATTTAACAAAAATATTTACTATAATTAATGAATGCTATATTCAATAACGCCATGAAGAGACAACCAAACAGTTACTATTACCTTTTTATTGGTAAGCTTTGCTTTAGGGCACTGTTGCGGCCTTTGACCTGGGGTCAGCCATTGCATTTTTCGCTTACGGTTATCGTAAAGAATCCACTTTTCGTCACATGTCACAATTCGATCCATTATTCCTTCATTTCTGTACCGATTCAACAAGGCAACACAAGTTGCAACACGCGTTTCTTTCTGCAGATCAAGCAATCATGTAAGCAACTAGTAAATCAAATTGACTGTAAATTTCCCTTCCCCAAAATAACGCCTGAACATATTGACTACATATGTACTATTATTGCTATTAGATATTATGTGTCTTTTATACTGAATTAACTGGATGAGATTGTTTATCGAACTGATTTCTTTGCTTATAGTTTAACTTGTAAAATTATAAGTTAATAGAAAATATTTATTTTAACCCATTATTTTTGTTTGTTTCAGGTATGTTACTTTTAAATGAAGATTTTGGGAGAAAAAGGATACCTCTCATCAAACGGTAAAAAAGAAGTCCTTATGTAGAGCCGCTCTGTTGCCCATCTGCATGTCTGTGTATTACGAAAATAACATATCGAAAACTATATTTGAGGTACATACAATATTTAGTTCATGAAGAAACAAATTTTTGTTGACAACTTTTTTGCAAAGCATAGGATAACTTCAAAAAGTTCCATTTTATATCATAAAGAAAATATTAAATCTCGGCGTAAAACCAACTCCTTACGAACTTACTTACCTTACTAACTTACAGGAATACAACAACCCTCTAGGCCCTAGTACCCTCTAGGTTAGAGTTATTATTTGGATGCAGTTTTCTGGGATGTGGATATATATTTTATCGGTACCTACCTATATATAGCTCAGGGGTGTGAGCGAGTTTCTTTTTATACAACGTCGGCAGGCATTCAAGCATATGGCCCACCTGATGTAAAGCAGTTACCGTAGCCTATTAACGCTTGTAAAATATTAAGTATAACTCGCGCGATGCCTCCTTTGTTGCTTATACAATAACTCCTTAGGAGCTTACTGGTGATCTCACTCACACGCCGGAACACAACAACTCTCTAGGGAATTGTTATTTGGCTGCGGTTTTCTGTGAGGTGGAGGTACATCCACATACGGGCTGCTTTCCTCTCTTAAAATATCCAGACCAAGACAAACAGACATGTTTATGCACACAAATGTTTGTCTTGTGTGGGAATCGAACCCACGAGCGTTGGTGTCAAAGTAACGTCATTCACTACTGACCTACCGAGCTCGTGAAAACTCGAGTAGCACTTTTTTATATGTCTGGATATTTCGTGAACTAAATCATGTTATTAATTATCTATTATGAGTATTATGACATGACACAAACTTAAAGTTTTAATGCAGTGATTTGTGATCGGAATGTATATTTTCAAGTTGTGTACAAAATCTTTTTGCTGCGAAAAATTTATCATATTTCATTGGAGCGCCAACTCTTACTGCAGATGTTTGCTTACTCAAACACGTGGAAATTAAATTATGTATTTACTTGATAGAGACAAGCATAACCTTCGATTGAAAAGGACTGATTGCCACAAATAAGAAAGAAAGAAAATGTGTTTTATATAACATCGGGAAACATACAAGTGTACGGCCCACTCGATGTGAACCGCTAATAGCCAGAAATCACGTAAACCAGAAGTGTCATTCGCGCAATGCTAACTTCAGTTTCGACGCCGCTACTCACCAGCCACTAGTGATCATACTGACACTCGGAAACACAAGAAGGATTTTTCAGAGAATTGTAATTTGTTTGCGGCTTTCTTTAAAGTGGAGGTAATTTTCTAGTCTAGTCGCAATGCTTTTGATTTAACTCGTGTGACTGTGCGTCCTCTCACCAAAGCCTATCGGTAGAGTGGTCCTCATGTCTAAGGAGGAGGATCACGTAAATCACGTAAAGGTTATTTATATAGTCTCTCGCACCCCAAACGAATCAGGGACAATTCCTAACTAATATATTTTGTGAAACACCCACGTAGTTTTGCTACATAAAACTTTACAGAGCTGACTGATTGATATAGGGACTGAAAGAGTTAACAGCATACCTTTATTGAGATCTGTTTGTTAGTATATATATATATATATATATATATATAGATATATATATATATATCTTCCTTTGTGACACTCTAGAGTCGAAACGTCGTTTTTGATGACTTTTTTAAGTTCGCTGCTTTTAGCGACGTATTAATGTTGTGAGTGTCACTATAGATATTGCAGTAAACACAATTTAATATGGCGCCGACCAGATGTCGTAGTGATGAAGAAAAATGAAAGAGACTATGTTGTCAATAATCATGTTTAGGTGTCTCAAACTATTTTTCTACGATATTAGCTCCCTCAATAAAATGATAGGACTGTGAAACTGTCATACAATTACTAAAAAAAGAAGAAAAAACAGAGACGAAGCGCACACGACTAACGTGCGCGGCAACCGAAACGGAACTCCTCCTGGACATTTTTTTTTTGTTTTTCACCCATGAAGACCACAAAAGAAGGTTACACGCCGCCACGCAAACAGCCAGATGGCTCTGTTGCCTTGACGTTGAGACAGCCGAATGCTTCGCTGACAGCATTGCTCCACAATGTTCTGTCAGCTCCAACCGTGCGACCCTGCACATATAAAAGCAGTGGAGGATGAGGTCTTGTCAAAGAACTCACTCCCTCAGACTGCAGACCCAATCTCAGTAACCACTGATGAAATTAACTCTTTCATCAGAGGACTGAAGTCCAAAAAAGCCCCAGGCGCACAGGGCATATCAAATAAGGCTCTGAAGCATTTCCCAGCCCAAGTGCTGGCACTTCTAGCCCTTATTTTCAACGCCTGCTTCGACCTATGCTCCTGGACATTCATGTTTTTGGATTTATATACTTATTTGTAATTATCATTAGCTCGGCGTTAAAAGAAATCATCGTGAGTAAACCCGAACATATAAGAAATTATATTAATAATACTAATCCAATTTTCCCTGTAGAGTTGTGGAGATGTGACGGCAGTCGCTCTATGTCAAAAGTGTCTGCACCAAATTCTGATGCTTAGGTGCCGGAGCCTGATAATCCTAATGGACTAGGAAAGGGTATAGGACTTTGTTGTTGTTATCGTGCAAGATATATGCATACCAAACTGATGTGTAGCGGTAAATATTAACATGTAACAGTTACTGTTTTGTAAATGAGCGCGTGTCAATTAAGATAACACTGGCAAGCAGAGCGTGTTGGTGCTTAATTAGAACTAACTGCGAGTACAGTGTGGCGCCGCCAAAGTTACATAATTATAACGCGTAAATATATTACAATGCTTAATTCGTATCCACACGGACGAACAAAATTGTGGCGTTTTATAAAACAGGGAGATTCCTCGGACACGTAAAACAAAGCTGTCATTGCAACAGCTATGTACAACCAAAACTTCTGAGTCTAAGCTAGAGCATTGAACTTTCGTATGGAGATTTCTTGAGATGCTGAAATAATATTCTTAAATTCACGCATTATAGTCCTGGCGAGATGGTTTATGAAATTTGTCTTAGCTACTACCGTCACGGGAATGCAGAACCGTCAAGTAAAAATTGTATCGTTTTATCGTACGGTTCATACTTGGATACGTGCAATCCGGAACGTGAATTTTTTTACGTGTATGTGGGTCTGTTGAGGGCCGTAGGCACGTTGCTAGAAACTAGACTTGAAAGGATATTCATAAATTCCTATGGGATAACGTATTAATCGAAACTATGTTATTAACAACGTTTTCCCGTAGAGAATTACTTTTTGTACCACGTACCAAACGCTCTTCCATTTGAATTTAAGACTTCAGATTCTATTGAAAGTCTGTCTTGTGCGGATTATAAATATTCGTAAGTCGCAGATGCAAACTCAGGATTTGATTTGAAATTCACAGGAGCGAAAATGTATTTTTTTTATTTAGCCAACATATAATATAAAAATGTCTATGACATGAAACTTTAATACGATAGGATGTGTGGTGGATACACCCTATTACTTACAGTCATGTATGGTGTATTGTCATGATTGGTATATCTACGTCTTAAACCGGTGTAACGTCACCTGGGGCTTATTGTACCACTGTTATCAAATTAATCCCTTCTCTGTCACTTAATAGGTCTGGGCTGACTTTTAGATGACCATAGTTACGTACCTTACGTGCATATAGATCGACCTAATAAATGCTTGTTGAAAGTGGAAGAGTTGGGTAGAACCAAGAAGGACACAAATGAAAACAATGTTAACCACGCCTAGTGAGCACACCACACCAAACTAGGGTTATTGCTGTAGGAGGGGACAGAGATAATCGAATTTCGCCTTGAAACATCCTCGGGGACGAGGGGAGGTATCGAAGATGCATATTAACACGAACGCCAAATGTTAATAGCAAGTAGGGAGCCATTTTATTGCGGACAAGTAATTAACGTTCCTTACATAAAAGGAAAGAACCAGTGATGTCTGTCAGTCACAAGCAAATATCTATGAAAGTATTTGCTATGCAAATGTTTTTGGTATTGGTTTTGGTGTACGGATATATACGGATGCTAATCACCGCACAGTCTTATAGTAATTTATCAAATAAATTCTGACAAAAAAATTATTATGACGTAATAAATTAAAAATAATAATAATAAAGTGAATTTGACTTTCCCGAAATAACGTCTGAATCTATTAACAAAAATAGAAATATTTTATGAATAAATAGGGTGAGGAATCATTATACATATCATGGGAGGGTAGGTTAGTGATCACATTTTAAGGTATGTTGTAATGATTATATAAAATATTAACGCGAATGAAACTTGATGTGCTCAACAAAGCGAAATAGTAGTCGAAAGAACTACAACTGCATATTTGCGCTTGTTATTTGAATCGCGCAATAGTTGTACCAATGTACGGATAGTGCGTGTGTGGATATAAAATTACGCGATCCATAGATTCCGATAACTGCTTATCATAAGGTAAACTGTAGGCTTAATTATCAATACAGTGATATGAAAACAATAACCAGGAAATTGTGAGATGCAGCGAAATCATTGCAACCGTCAAAAATTAATATCACATATATCCTGAATTTGCTGAAATATTATTGCACCGTTAATAAACATTGAATATTTTAACATGTACAATATATCGGTACATCAGAAATGAAAATGGAACGCACAGTGGAAAGGTGTTTCGCCCTCAGCAATTGATTAAAATAATCATTTATGTATTCTGGAATCAATTAATCGTAACATCATTGGTACGAAGTAAAACAATTGTTTTGATCGGTCAAAAAATATATGTTATTTGTTTTCGACAGTTTAATACTACATGTGTACATGTGGAAATTACAAATTCGATTAATTAAAATGTAAGGTACTTCTCTTATGTTTGACGAATGGCTCGAATTTGTAGTTCCTGTACCTACTGCCCGTGTTACACACAAGGATTTCCGATCTTGCTGCTGCGAAACACTTCGCTGTCTAGAGCTTTACTAGTAGGTACTTAAATTTGGTAAAAATTACTAACTTTAAATTTATTTCTAGTTGCGTCGGGATTCAATACAAATATAATTGTAGTTGAGCTCGATGGCATCGTTGTGCTTATCGAGCTAATCGAAATCGCAGGTTAAGCGACCGAAGGCTGTGTTCGGTTGGATTTATCTGATGCAAAGCGGTTACTGTAGCCTATTAACCTTTGCAATACATTAAGTATCACTCGCACGATGCCACCTCTGATGACACAACAACCTTCCAAAGAGTCGTTATTTGGCTGCGGTTTTCTGTAAAGTGTAGGTATTTCCCTACGGGCTGCTTTGATGCGCCTTACCTCTATTGAAAATACCCAGACCAAGTCAAACAGACATGTTCATGCACGCAAATGTTTGTCCTGTGTGGGAACCCACGTGCGACGGTGTCAAAGTAACGTGACAGCGCGTTTCGCCACTGCGCCACCGATCTCGACAACTTCGGAACTTCAGAAGACTCGTTAAGTCGTCCGTCCCAGTTGGTGTCATTACATCGATAAATGACAGTCGTTAAGCTAAATCAGTGGCCTTCTGGCAGCTTGTTTCCACTAATCCAAAATTAAGCAGAATAACGAAGTATACTCTAAAATCCTCTCGGTGGAAACGACGCTCATAATCCCTACAATGAGTCGAGGTTGGTATGGTGGGATACTTGTACGATGCCACCAAAGAGAGAATCTCAATGAAAACAAATGGTGATTAACGACCCGCTGGGGTTTCATTTGAATGTGCACCACAAAAGGGTTATTGATAGAAAACACACTGATTTATGTATTTGTTTGTTTGGAGAGACCGCCGCACTTAGACACTGGTCTGATGTATGGCGAGTAAGAGATCAGTGGACACTGGAAAAACACGTATATATCTATGTTATACGAATTTTCAAGCCGATAGTTAGAAGTTAGTAACCTTAATCACAAGGAGCGGTCATGGCCTAGTGAATAAAGAACCGCTTTATTAACCAACTGGTCGCCGGTTCGAATTCTGGTGTGGGGATGTACATTCTGAATTCATGTTTTCAGATTTATTGGAGGACAAATTTGGAGGTATTACTTGCTCGGCGGCGAAGGAGAACGTCACGAGGTGATCCGCACGTCCAAAAATATATATTTTGAAAGACGTATGACGTAAACTAAGAAAGGTTTCTGGATTGCTGAGGTCTGCTGACAATCGTTGTATGTAAAAATCCATATCTTCGTCCAACTCTTAGGCTTGGAACCCACTCATCCTAATGAATTAGGAGACGGGATAACGCTAGAGAAATCATCTTCAGCTTAGAAAAGAATTCACATATAAATATATGGAATGAGGATTTATAATGCCTTTTGAAACCAGATTCCAATATAGCTTTCCAAATCAAAGTTAATACGGGGCCTGATAGTTGATAACGAAAATCGATCTGAATATTTCAGCTTAGATGATAGCTCTATCCTACTACTCGTAATATTATAAATGCGAAAGTTTGTATGTATGGATGTTTGTTGCTCTTTCACGCTTAAACGGCTGAACGGATTTTAATAAAATTTTGCACGTAGATAGATTATGATCTGGATTAACACATAGGGTACATTATTTGACTCCACGCGGGCGGAGCCGCGGGCAGCAGCTAGTATTATAAATGCGAAAGTTTGTATGTATGGATGGATGTTTGTTGTTCTTTCACGCTTAAACGGCTGAACGGATTTGAATGAAATTTGGCACGTAGATTGATTATGATCAGGATTAACACATAGGCTACGTTATTTGACTCGACGCGGGCGGAGCCGCGGGCAGCAGCTAGTAATATATAATATAATCCCTCTTATATATCTATAGCCAAACGTATTACATGTACCGTGCACAAAAGAAATACTCTGATTCTATTCTATACGCTGGTCTCTTTTAAATGACAGCGAGTACGTTTGGTACAAATCAAAATGGAATCGAAAATGTTGTAAAACATGTACTATGCTAGAACACCAATCATGCAGGTATTGATGAAATTTTAATTTATGACTAGTGCTGTGATAGTGGATCTCAACAGGTGCTATTAAATCGAACAGTTCTTTATAACACTCCCCGTGATATAAGCTTATAAAATACAATGAGAGATAACGCGGTGGTATGCGGTCAAATAGAGTAAGCAACAATGTTGTATGTGCTATGGGAGGGTTAATGACGATGCGCAGTCATAAAATACTGTCTTGCCAACTTGGCGTTTCATTCGCTAGTGACTGCAAAACTCAATATAATTCAATGTATATCTTCTTGTTCTTAGCATTATCCCGTTTCCTGATCAATTAGGATTGGCGCGGTACGCTAATTAAGCCCAAGGATTTGTCGAAGATATTGATTTTGACAAGGAGCTACTACCGTCGGGCAATCCAGGGGGAAACCACTAAGTCACATGCCTTCCAACTTTCTTGGATGTACTGGTTTCCTCACGATTGTATATCATGTAATATAATGTAGGATGCCAATGTTGGCGAAATGCCTGCCTGCGAAAAGACTGCCCTGCAATCGGGAAGTTAACACAAATGGGGATTTATTAGTAGTAAATGCACGCGTTTGTGTCTTGGAGAGTCTTAGATAGGTGTTAGACCAAATTCAGTATAGGTACCCCGTCCTGAAACCTGTTTAAGGGATGTCTCACCACCACCGCACCTCAGCACCAGCCTAGTGAACAACAAGAACAAACGGTTAGAATCCTAGCGGGGGCATGTACCATTAAATTCGTGTTTTCTAATTTATGTACATATTTGTAATTACCACTTGCTCAGCGGTGAAGGAAAACATCGTGAGAAAATCCACACGTACCTACAAGAAATTATATTTCGAAAGACGTGTGAACTTACCTAAGAATGATCTGGTTTTCCGTCTGGATCATGGAGGCGTGACGGTAGTCGCTTCATGTAAAGATCGGTATCTTCGCCAAATACAAATAGCTGTCAATCTGAGGGAATGAAGCTGACTACTGAGAAATAAAGTGTTACGTCAGAGAAGTATAAACAGTGTATCTTACGAGCAGTTAAAGTTAGCTTTGAATTTCTTTAAAATTGAAAATTTCATAAGCTTACAAAGAGTAAATACTAGTCAAGTACCTACGCGTCAGACTCGAGCCCTGAGAGCAAAGTACATTTTGTGAACCGCATTTTATTTGCGAAGAATTGAGAATTTATAATGTTCTTGTGCTGGTTAGGAACATCGTGCAATTTACATAAATAATAACGGACCAGACAGACGTTTTCGTGTCCGAAGACATAATAAAAATTCCAGGAACCGAGAAAAAGTTCGATCGGATTGTCGCATTTTTACCCGGCAAAGGTTCTGGCATCAAGTTATAGAATATAGAGAAATCGCCGGAGGAGTTCAATGACATAGTCAAGAATGATATATATAAAGATATACATTTCTGTAATGTTTATATGAATGTTAATAACTGTATTTGTGTAAAAAAGTTCACTTAAATACAAATTATGTGACACATGGACAGTCATAGTCAAGCATGTATAAGAGTCATGAAAATATAAGAAAAAATATAGCAGGAGACACTGTGGTAGTGGTGTTATCTAAACATATATAAATATTTCAGATTCATCTAAACTTTCACGCAGGGAATGTAAATTGGTATTTTCTTTTGTTTTTCCGCCTTATATATTACATTTTAGTGACGTGTGAAGCGAGTGGTTGTGAGTTATGAATAAACAAGTATACAGTTTCGCCAAAGGGTTGACTAAAATAAATTCAACACGCTATGATGGAGACTCTAGAATCTCAATGTGTTTCAACGTCTTTCTCATTGTGTTTCAACATGTTTGAACCACATTCCTCATTCATTACAGTTTTTTTTATCTTTATACATTTAAGGCGTAGAATTTTTACTCTCTACTTCCTCCAATTTATTACTATCAAATCATATGAAAGCCCGTGTAAAAAACCTGATTTAAATTATCCTAGACACACACTTACACAAAGATATTACGGCTATTCCATCCAGAAATCTTAATAAGTACATTATAATTTCTTTAAGCAAATGCGTGTGTGAATACATAAAATAAAAATTTAAAGGGTTAGTTACAAACACAATTCTACAGCTTGACGTTTTTTCATGTATAAGGTGCCGAATCTTTTACAAAGTTTATTTTTATATATCGGTCATAATCGGTCGCTATAAACCATTTGCAATTTGACACTACACACTGTCACTATTGAACACTACATACTGTCCGTGGGTCTGTTTTGCAGAACGAGCACTAGTCGCGCCAATATTGTTAACGAACTCTGTCTCAGCGACATTTCAACTATGAGTAATAATAACTATTTTAAAATATGTTATTGCATACTGCTGCCAAACCAGAATCTACGAGTATTTCTCTAGCTTCCTAGTGACTGTTCTCATAGATCTAAATAACAAAAATATTAGACTGCGGTCTTCTGTCGTCTGTTTTTTAAACAGGTACCTACTTCCCTAGTAGAAAAGGAGCACATCCATTTTTATACATTAATACCTAATAATAAGCTATTAAAGTTATTAAGCAGAAGTCTTCGCCTCATGGAGAAATAATATAATTATTGAGGAAAATATATAGGTACGAATTTGCATTTTTTTACCTTTTTTTTTACTATACAGGTATAGTTACTAAATAAAAGAAAATCGGTTGGCAAACAAGGAAAAAAATGTATAACTTTCGCCATTGCTTCCATAAGTTTTGCGGATTCTGTTTGTGTTCTAGACCACAGTAAGCCACTTCAGTAACAATTTTATTTGTCGTGACTAAATTAATTTCATTATACTACAGTTTAATTTGAGTTATTTTCGTGTTATTTACAAAATAAAGTATACCCTTCACCGCGGCCCAGCCCTTTGTTTAACTTCCCAAGATATACTTTGACGGGCGTGTCGTAAATCAATCCATCTGACGCAGTGGGAATTGCCTTTTTTACGATAGTATCTGGCCTAGCACTCTTTTACATGTGGAATTTTTATGTGACGTGCATGAGCCCGGAGTAGGATCTGATCACGTTGTAGAAATATAACCAGTAGGATAACTGCGAATAAACATTCGAAATGGTCGCATTCACACAGGTACTCGTCGCTACGCCATAACGAGGTTCGCGGTCATATTAGCTGCGACTGGTTATTCTATTGTATATGTTTAAGTGGCCAGTTCACTATAGTGATGACTTTACCACTTTGCTAGTGTTGGTAATTATGTCAAAAAGGCCTAAGTACGGTAGTTTACCTACTGATTATAACTTTCTGCTGTGGCCTGATATTTAGATTTAATTCATTTATCAACAACATTATGCGCTAAATGAAAATGTAAGAATCTTGATAACTATATAATAATTATTTGAAGTACAACATTGTTTTACGTAGTTGACATTATCAACAAGTGGATCAGTATCTAAATAGCATGCATGCATATCGTTGAATAATACTATTACCCGTTTACTGATACGCTGCTGCCTTACTGCTCACGTACAGACGGTTGGCCCTTCAATAATATTGCTCGTTCAGTAGGTGCACGGCATACACCTTGCTCGCTCGGCGCTTGGCCCTTGAATACTATAAGAGCGCGGCTACCTTGCTACGTAAGAACTTTCAAGTGCCTTACTGCGTACGTCAGCGCTGGGTCCTTGAATACTATTGCTCGTTTAGTAGACGCGCGGCACCTTGCTGCATACGTAAATATTTCACAATTGAAGAGCACTCACTCCAACAAGCAAAATGACAAAGTGTACGCACACAGCTCTAAAGAAGCCGCCCAAGTGGTCGGAAAGGTACAACGTAGTCATCGTACTGCGCCTGTAATGGTTTGGTGGGGGGTGTCTTATCAAGTAGTCACAAAGCTTCATTTTTGTGAAAAAGGAGTGAAGAGTGGCTGAAGTCAAAGTGTATCAAGAACCTCTCAGCAATACACTTTTTAGAAATGTACCGTGAACTTTGCAGCAGGACTCTGCACCTGGTCACAAGGCACGAACTAACAAAGCCTGGCTCGAAACCAACGTTCTGGACTTTATAAGAGCTGAAGACTGGCCCTCGTCTAGCCCAGATCTGAACCCCTTAGACTACAAATTATGGTCAATTTTAAAGGACATGGCCTGGCGGGAATGGCACGCCGTAATTGTGTCTCTTAAGAAATCTCTGGAGTGCGTAAATCCATGTGGCCAGACAGATTAAAGGCCTGCATCAAAGGCAAAGGTGGCCATTTCGAATAGAATCATTTATTTTTTTATTTTTTACTGAGATTTCCATATTATGTACATATAAGTTTTATTAAGATTACATTACTTCACAAAAAAATAAATGCATATTCATTTGGTACAGAACTTATGGCCGGACTAGGTATAGGTGGCTTGACCCTTAAAAGCTGTAGGCGCGCGGCTACTTTGCTACCTACGTAAGTAAAACCGCGGACGATGACGCAAAGCAATTTTACCACAATTTCTAGTACGTACTGATAATAATACATTCCAAAACATGTGGGTTGTTTACGTTGCTATTTTGAGAATAAGGCACTGTCGGCTGTATCGATCAAGAGCAATTCATTTCATCTTAATTCAAGAGTACCCATCCTACCTACCATTCCCGCAACAAATAGAGACGGATAGCACTCGTTTTTTATAAGTGATACGAGCGAATTTGTTTTGCATATTTTTCAATAATCTATTTGTGAAAATCATTATAAAACCTAGTGTCTTATCAGCTTTGTTAGCTGTCTAGACTGTTTATATAACTTTTGATATATTCTCTTCATAGACCATTGGAATAATAGGTAAAACGAGCGTGCAGATGAACCTCCCGAGCTTTTATTGTGGTTAAACAATCCACCTCTTGTATCTCTCTGTGTGATCAATAGCTTTTGTTAATTCACGCGTTTGTGTGAACGTTTCACCCAATTTTGTCTTGTCAAAGTAAGGTAATAGTGACTTTGATTTTCATACAAATTTTGTACAAAGGTATTTTAGCTATTTACGAGTATATCGCGCAGCTATAACCGTTGGACGTTTGAATTTTTAATCAATTTCAAATCAACTCATATATCAAGACTCATATAACTACACCGTCCGCCTGATGTAAAGTGGTTACCGTGGCTTATGAACGCCTGCAGTACAAGGAGTATCGTTCGTACGTTGCTACCACCGCACTTTTTTCATTTGAAGGAACACAACAGGGGGTTGTTATTTGGCTCCAGTATCTGTGACGCGCTCAAACCTCTGTTAACTTAGCTTAACGACTCTCATCTATTGAAAATATTCAGGACTGACAGTTTAATATGCCTTCCAAATTCGGGAAATCTAAACCCATTCAAAGACAGGCTGCGATCTAGCGTAGATTCCACTAGCTTGACTTCCATGTTCAATTAGGCTACCACTTTCAAAGATATCATCGACATCCTCCAGATTAGTTGATCTGTATTACGACTTCCACAGAACATTGTCTGACTCCACCTTAATGTAATTTAAAAACAATCAATCGAACTAACACGTTACCTTTTTCTAACCAAAATGTAGCCAAGAAACGATCGCACAACCCAAACAAACGTACGATGTGGGATACAAATAACCTCGCTATAAATATACGGAATGTTTACGATACAAGACAGACGGGCAGACTGCGTACATTAAACGTTGGTAGATAGGTATATCATCAATGAAAATTATTTAGATCTGGGTTCAAAAAAGGAGA
Source organism: Pyralis farinalis (assembly GCA_947507595.1). Classification (NCBI taxonomy): domain Eukaryota; kingdom Metazoa; phylum Arthropoda; class Insecta; order Lepidoptera; family Pyralidae; genus Pyralis; species Pyralis farinalis. Next base: position 7,119,253 of record OX382259.1, on the reverse strand, counting down.
ATAGAATTTTGCTCTAGGACTTCACATGGACGATCCAATTTTCATAATCATTTCGTTTATTACACAGTTATATAAGTTAGCGATAATGATGATGCAGGGAAATTGAAAAGAGTATGCTGAGATGGTTTAGATATTTGCAAAAAAAAACGGATCACAAAAGAGTACGAAAAAAGTATATCGAGCAAGAATGAGGGGAGTTATTCGCACCGACCGCGCTAGACGCACAGAAATGATCAGGTTAGGTGTGATAAAATAAACAGAAATTAGGCGAAATGGCCCGTTGTCTATTGACAAGTAGCAAATACAATAACAAGATATGACAAATTCTCATATCCGAAAGCAAATGCAGTAGTCGTGCATAAGCCATTCTTTTGAGAATAGTATAGAATGACTCACAGAAACGTATAAGTATACATGAGAACAAAATTTTAATTTTAACTTCTGGGTCAATTACTATAACTCTCCTAAAATTGGGAGTTAAAGAAGAAGGCAACGGGATAATTGAAGTTGACGCTAGAAATGTTCAACGCTACAATGTAAATAATTATTTAGGGTGTAGCTTTGGTAATTTCTGGCGTCAACTTCAGCTTTTTATTTAAACTTTTTAATTCATCTATCACTTTAATTTAATTCTGTTTGTACATTATAAGTTGTTACGTATCTATTGAATAAAAGATAAACTGGCTTTATTGAAGCCAGACCTTTTATTAAGCAAAAGATTATAGCATGTCAACTAAAATCGTCTTCCCTGAAAAAATGCGGCCTATCATATTTTAAGATGCATTTTTTCAGTAAATGTATGTAATACTTATCATTTCTATGAGTGAGTGATTAGTGGGATTCGTAGGCTTCGTGTTTCTTGCTTATTACACGACCTGATGCGACGATGGTTACCACAGTATAGTACTCGTAATATCCGACTCGGAACTGCACAGATTTCACAGTGTGGCGAACTCGACTAATAACCATACGTCATCCTCCGTACTCGCCTGACCTTGCTTCAACTGACTTCGATTTTTTTTTGTGATTTAGACAATTGTCTACGTGGTAAAAAATTTTCTTCCCAGGAGGCAGTACAAAATGCTTTCACACAGTTTGTCGAATCTAGATCCCCAGAGTTTTATCGCAAAATCTATACATCTATACATATAAATAAAATTGAAGTGTCTGTCTGTGATTTCAAAATAAAGCCTTTATCTTAAGCTCATATTATTATTTTCACGTTACCAAAGCCTAAATACGCATTTTTAACTTTTTTGTCTGTCTGTCTATCTGTTTGTTTGTCCGGGCTAATCTTCGTAATGGCTGAACCGATTTTGACGGAACTTTCTCTGGTAGGTAGAGGACTGTTCAGAGCAGAATATAGGGTACTTTTTATCCCGTAAATATTTAGGGTTCCTGCGTAAAAAATGAAAAACTTTTAAAATTAGGGGGAAATATCTTCCCCTTCGGGGGACTTTGCAATTTTATTTTTATTATTTTCATAGAATACGTATTTTTTAAATAACTACGCATTTTATATGTAATAAAAATAAAATAAATATACCTAGCCTCCCGTAAAGATCAATAGATGGCGCTGTATGAAAATTGAAACGCTCTATAGTTGCATCTACGACCCTGAACTTTGTTTTTTTTAAACAGAAAGGATTTGAGGTCTATAGAGAAATAAAGGCTACTAAAAGCCCAAATCTCATGCGTGCGAAGCCGCGGGCTTCAGCTAGTCATAAATAAACTTCTTATTAGATGGCAGCAATGTTTAGATAATGAGGGTAACTATTTTGATTAAATACATATGTTACATCTTAGAAAAATGCGAGTTTTAATTTTTCAGTATAAATCGACAATTTCATACTTTAACCCCTAATACGAGCGGTACAATTACTACAAGGAAGTGAACCGTGTTTTGATGTCTTTTGTCATCTTTTTATTCCACATAAGTGGTAAACAAGCATACGACCTGCCTGACGGTAAGCAGTTACGTAGCCCAAGGACACTTGCACCACCACTCGTGCGTTGCCGACCCTGTAAAAACCTCTTCACGCCTTTTTAAGAAACTTATGCTTTAGTCTCTAGGGAAACCTACCTTACGTTTATAATTTCTCTGATGACATCATATCAAACTAACTCCTCAAAACACAAATAATTGTACCGTTCTCATGCCGTTTGTGATAAGAGTTACAATTGGAGAGAGCCTGGCGACCCATAATACAGGTAGGTTCAAATCTACCTAGCATGGGCACCAGTTTTCTTCACACGTAGGTCAGTTTTATTTGAACTATTTGTAACAAGCTCATATACCTACTAGTTTAATGACCTGTGGAGAGAAAAATAAAGATTTATTATTATTATTAATTGCACTTCAAGTGTTAAATGTGATCTGCTTTTAGCTATACAATCGGTAGAACACACAAAACGAGGCAATGTTTACCTTAAACGCAAAGGTTTAATACCGCGTGTGAGCTTAGAATCATCGACAATTCTCACAGCTCGCCATTGCACCAAATCGCAAGATCCTAACTGGTATCCAGGTGCTCGCACCGATTACTTATCTACGTTTTGACTGGTGAGACTGCCGAAGGTATATCTCGCCATTACTTTTCAGTTATGATCCGGTAAAAAGGAATTATAAAGCAACTTAGGATACGGTGGTCAGCCGGAGGCCTCGTTGATTTCTGGTATTGGTCCGCTAGTAAGAAACTTTGTATGGAGAAAGATTCTAAATATACACGAGTGTCTTATGAGATAAAGCAGACAGACGGTCTGTCTGATATACATTTTATAACATGAACCCGAGCAAAATAGACGATGGATGCAAAATAAATACGTCTCTGTTTGATAAGTCATTGACCGTTTTATCTTGAAACTACATTGTTATTTTAGCTTGTATTATAAAATTGAAGTGTCTGTCTGTGCAGTCGCTTTAATATTCAGCGAGTCGATACTCCATATTTACTATTATGTTAATAAAATCTTTTAGTGTTGTATCATAGTCGCATATAGATTTTCCAAGAATTAATTAAAGTATTTCAACATTAACTTTTGAATCACTTTAATCTTTTGCTTTATGTAAGATAATTTCACTTTTTTTATTTGTAAGAATTTCATTTGCAATTTTACAAAAATGACTTGTATATCTCAGGAGTATACTCATGAAAAATAATCGTGAACAAAAATATTAATAAAGCTTGATAATTAAAGATTTTTTTAATATTTTTTCTTATTTTATTTTCTTTATTTCTCAATTTTTTACCAAATTCTTAAGGAACTAATTTCCATATATATATTTATAACCCAATTTATTCAAATCTTCAGTTATCATATGTCCTCTATTAAAAATGGACGATAGACAAAGTGTGCTTGCTTTTTCTATTAATAAGTCACCCTTAATTTAAGAATGAAGCGTTGCGCCTGCCTCACTTTATATAATCTCAAACGTGTGGCCGAAGTATGCAAAATGCGAATAAGATTGCATATGATGATAGGGTTAAGGCACGACCTTTGTCCAACAGTGTGCAGACAAGAGATGATTATCATGATTAATTACTGCATTTTGTCAAAGCACAATATTTCCATGGTGTCTCTTTTATCAATGTCAACCGAGATACGAGTACACAAGCTGCTGGTAAAATTTTGTAACTTTTGGATCGTTAGTAACGATCTTTACCCTGGTGGTTAGTGTGCCACTTCTACCTTTTCAGGAACAACGTTCCTATATCTATCTATCTATCTATAACTTCACGCCAAATCCCGTGCGGGGTAGGCAGAGAGAACCGAGCGCACATTACATATCTCAATCGCTTCTTTAACATTCATTGCTCTTCTCATGCACGCTCGCCGGTTTCTAGGGCTCCTGACATCACCTTCTGATAGAACACGACCAATTTGGTCATGGTAGGTAAGTCTTGGCCTTCCCCGGCTCCTACATCCTTCCACTTTTGCATTGTATATCTGCTTCGTCATTCTTTCATATTGCATTCTTTCTACATGTCCGAACCATCGGAGCATGCCTCTTCTTATTTTAACACCGACGCTCTCTTTCATACCAACTCTGTTTCTAACATCATCATTGCGAATACGGTCTACAAGCCTTACGCCACAAATTTTGCGTAGCGCTCGCATTTCGACCGCGTTTATTCTACTTTCATGCTCTTTCTGCCATACCCAGCTCTCGCTTCCGTAAGTTAGCGTTGGGACCAACACTGCATTGTGTATAGCGAGTTGTGCCTTCTGGCTCAGGATTTTACTGCCAAGAAGTTTTCCCAACGCTCCATTCACACTATTCCCAGCACTCACTCGTCTTTCCACATCTGCGGTGTACCTTCCATCCCTGCTGATGGAATCTGAGCGCATCCAAGATATACAAACTCATCCACTTGTTCCAACACTTCATCATCAATCGTAATCCTTACATTAGTTCTGGATTCTTCTCCGTTCCTATATGAATTCTATATGTTTGTCTGTGCGTTTCCCCGTGCGTGTGTCTGTGTGGTCTGTCGTTTTTTTTCGAATATTCGAATTTTGACTTCAGATTCGGATTCAGCATACAAAAGTAGAATAGGAATGTTCAGGAATACCGTTCCTATCTCTTAAGGAACATGGTCAAAATGGTCGAAAAATAAAAAATAAAAAAATTTGAATTGTTATATAATTGACGAGCCAGGTAACTAATTTCTCTTAGTCTTTGGGCTGAAGATCTTTCTTTATGGGTTCTCAGGCCACTTTTTGTATAATAAAGTATTTAATCGTACTTTACTGCGTTATTTTATGACACCGATCTCAAGCTTACCAGATAGCAGAACAGACGATCAAATGCATCAAAGCCACAAAAAAATCAATTAGTCTTCAAAGTAACGTAACAAATCCAAGTTCAAGAAATTCTGACAATAAGTCTATGAAATACTATAGGTTCTGTTTTATTCAAATAAAGTATCATTTCAGTTACGATTTACTTGCCATACATCTCCAAAATGATATTTTTCTTCTTGTCCGAACGGAAGTAATAAATTTACATTAAATTTCACGGTCTTCCTTTTATTTAAGATATCAGCCTTATGCTTGACCCTTGTGACGGGTGCCATAAAATACAGAATATTGTTTTTTGTATGTGTGTCAGACGTCCGATCTCTCGCCTCGGGTAAGCCAAGGCCCTTCTCGAAGATATTTAGACGACATTTTACTTCCTATTGAGAGTAAAGAAATTTTTATTTCCTCCAACTACGTTCGTTATTTTCACCCTGTATGTCGGTTATTTTCTAAATTAAGATAAATATATTTTATTTGACACTAGCTACACGCCCCGGCTTCGCACGAGTGATCTGATTGCTACCAAACTGCACAGGAACCCCCGCTGGACTGATCTGAAGATTCCCTGAAAATTTCATCAAAATCGATCCAGCCGTTTTTGAGTCCATAGAGGACATACAGACAAACATTCATTTTTATCTATATAGATTAGGCCCTCACGGCACTTGCACTGTTACATTTTTTAAATAAAATGTAATTCATGTCTTATAATTTTTGTTTTCCTTGTAGATTACGAACGGAAAGAAGAGCTTCCTAAAGGAACTTGTCTGTATATATATATATATAGACAAGTTCCTTTATATAATTTATTCAATTAACAATTTTAAACAAGTCTTATTGACTTGTTTAAAATTGTTAATATTATTATTATTAATAAATTTATTCAAAATTGCAATAAATTTATCAGCGGTGCAATAATGATGTTTAGTGGTAATATTAGAAATATATTCTGTGTTGAATCATTCACAGACACGTTTTGTCAGTTTTGAAAATCATCAACTGTATAACAAGCCTTTTCACACAGAGAAATTTAGAAATATCACCGAGCAAGTGGTAATTACAAATATATATATATAAATCCGAAAACACGAAATTAGCTACATCCGCCAGGATTTGAACCGAGTATTAGTTGGTAGTAGGCGGGTTCTTTATCCACTGAGCTATCACTGCTCCAATAATTCCAAGCTAAGCTATTTAGATAATCCGATGGGATTGGATGCTTTTAACACGTATTTCAAAATCCCTGACACTGAAATGCTAATCTATACAGATAAATAAAAATGGTGTGTCTGTTTGTAATATTAAAATAAGCGCTTTTTATTAAATGCATATAGATGTATACACGGTACATATACCAAAATGAACATTTTTTCAATTTTTGTCTGTCTGTCTGTGGGTCTGTTTGTTCCGGCTAATCTCTGAAACGGCTGGACCGATTTTGACGGGACTTTCACTGTCAGATAGCTGATGTAATAAGGAGTAACTTAGGCTACTTTTATTTTAGAAATTTTATTTATTAAATATTCCGCGCGGACGAAGTACATAATACATATCTATTATTATTTTGCTGTTCGCTATTTTACTCTGCTTATTTAGGTACTTATAATCAAATCAAATAAATAAAATTATAACTGAACAATAACTTTTTTGTTAAATTCCGCGCGGATGATGTCGCGGGCACACCTAGTCATTTTATAAATAAACACAACGGTCAGTTCTCCTGCTGCATAACCAAGTGTGTCCCAGCCGCATGCGACAGCGCAGTGTATACTTCGATAGGCAATCTCCGATGCTGCGTGGGCAATCTCTCGGACTTTCAGTTTTGTCTCTAGGACTGCCGTGCATCTGATGCTCGCAAACGTATCGCAATGTATCTACGACGCTTTCGATGGGAATCATCAATCAGTAAATAAATCTTCATAAACCGTGACGCATGCAGACGCGATGAGAATTTGTCATATCGTGTTAGCCTTAAAGCTGATACTAGGTCAATCGGTTTATTCTAAAAGAGGGCGCAATGTAAGCGGCGCACAATCATAGACTAGAGTATATACTCTGTGGTCAGTCCAAAAATAAAATACAAAAAAGCAAATTGCACCATACGTGCACAGCAGTTACAAATGACAAAAGATAATTTGTGAAAAATTGTGAACCCGACATTTGGCAGCGCCGCGCGAACGCTAACCCAGATAAAACGGGCTGTAAAACAAAATTTATAGCCGCTGCCTGCATTTGACGATTAGGACGAGTCCCTCTGTTGTGGCAGTTTGGATGGCACACTATTACAAGTACTGTAAAATTCAATCAATCATTAAACTGTAAAAAGTTCATAGACAAATTTGGACTGGAAATACTCGTAGTACAATATATTGATGCCTTTACGTTCCATTGTTAATTATAATGCAAGTATTGTACATCCATTATAAACATAGATAAATGCTTTATAGTATAGTGTAAATAAAATATTAATTAATTTCCAATCAATTAATTAATTAATTTAACTATTATAATTCAATTGCGTACAAGAATGGCGCACGATTTAAAAAAATCGGCCAAGTGCGAGTCGGACTCGCGCACGAAGGGTTCCGTACCATTATCTATATATTTGTTTTATTTTAATTATATTATTTATTCTTAAAATGAATATATAACTAAATATTCTGTGAATATTTCAAGCGTCTACCTGTTGCCGTTATCAATATCGAGCAAAAACGAGCAAAAAAATCGGCCAAGTGCGAGTCGGACTCGCGCACGAAGGGTTCCGTACCATTATCTATATATTTGTTTTATTTTAATTATATTATTTATTCTTAAAGTGAATATATAACTAAATATTCTGTGAATATTTCAAGCGTCTACCTGTTGCCGTTATCAATATCGAGCAAAAACGAGCAAAAAAATCGGCCAAGTGCGAGTCGGACTCGCGCACGAAGTGTTCCGTACCATTATCTATAAAAACAGCAAAAAAATCACGTTTGTTGTATGGGAGCCCCCCTTAAATATTTGTTTTATTTTAATTTAATTATTTATTCTTAAAGTGAATATATAACTAAATATTCTGTGAATATTTCAAGCGACTACCTGTTATCAATATCAAGCAAAAATGAGCAAAAAAATCACGTTTATTGTATGGGAGCCCCCTTAAATATTTATTTTATTCTATTTTTTAGTATTTGTTGTTATAGCGGCAACAGAAATACATCATCTGTGAAAATTTCAACTGTCTAACTATCACGGTTCGTGAGATACAGCCTGGTGACAGACGGACGGACGGACGGACAGCGAAGTCTCAGCAATAGGGTTCCGTTTTACACTTTGGGTACGGAACCCTAAAAATCACGTTTGTTGTATGGGAGCCCCCTTAAATATTTATTATATTCTATTTTTTAGTATTTGTTGTTATAGCGGCAACAGAAATACATCATCTGTGAAAATTTCAACTATCTAACTATCACGGTTCATGAGATACAGCCTGGTGACAAACGGACGGACGGACGGACGGACGGACAGCGGAGCCTCAGTAATAGGGTTCCGTTTTACCCTTTGGGTACGGAACCCTAAAAAACGGCCGGTCCAGTGTGAGTACCACTCGTATCAAGGGTTCCGTACGTTCCTTGGACCGCAATTATGTTTGTTTGTGTAGGATTTTGATGATTTATGTTCAATCACATATACGATGGTTTAGAAATAGAAATATGGAACATTAGTAACTGAATTTTTCTACTTAATTTACGATTAATCGACCTGGCGAGGGCGACCGAGCTTCACTCAGCGTCTTTTATTGTTTTTATGTAAAATTGTATTTTGTTCAGGAAAGAGATTCGTACATATAAGTTTATGAATCAAAACCTTATCTAAATACAAAATTTGTTCCAATTCATTAGAGCCGTTTCGGAGATACATTAAATGTTTATATATATATACAGGAACTAGTTGCAGTCCGAGAACTGCTTTTTCTTAATTTCGTTTTGCGAGGCTTCTAATGATCGTATCGTGATGTTAAATAGTCTATAACCTTCTTCAAGAATTGGGCTATCAAATGTAAAAAGATTTTTCTAACCCGACTGGTTGCTCCAGAGATTAGCGCGTTCAAACAAATTATTCCGCTTTGTATAATTAGTAAATTGTTCGCTTAAAGTAATAGGGTTTTGTTCAATCTGGAAGTTCTTTCAAATACTTGCCATATTTATTCAAAAAGCCAATCAAATAGTTTAAAGTTCTGGAAACGGCCCTCAATATCGCTTACAGCCTAACGGCAAATATTGGAACTTGGCAATATTACTATTGTTTTCGAAGTTATTGTGACGAAAATATGAACATCTCGCCCCTCTCAGAGTTTCGGGAACGTTCCTTGCATTGTTTCCAGATTTCAAACGACGATTGTTTGTTTGGGAAAAGTTTAATTTTGATAGTATTGTGTGTTTAAATATAAAGTTTTCTGATTTATTTTTATACTACGTCGGGAGGCATACAAGCATACGGCCCACCTGATGTAAAGCGGGTACCGTAGCCTATTAACGCTTGCGATATATTAAGTATCACTCGCGCGATGCCTCCTCTGCTGCTTACACAGCAACTCCTTGGGAGCTTACTGGTGACCTCACTCACACGCTGGAACGCAACAACCCTCTTGCAAAAACAACTCTCACAAGGGATTTGTTATTTGGCTGCGGTTTTCTGTGAGGTGGAGGTACTTCCCCAGTTCCCCACTATAAACTTCTATAGGCTTTTATTAGCTTACCAAGTTCGTACCGTATGCTTATTTCAAAGTTGGCAACAAGCAGGAGTGGTAAAGTAATGTGCGGTAATAATATACTTCATATAAATTACTCCAACATATTAGAAGTAGATATGTTAGACACATATAATTGTACTATTTGAATGCTACTATTTTAAAGAATACTGTACTATTCTCTTCTGCACTGCACCACGATAGGATCCCGGCGATATGCAATCAAGACTCTAGCGATTGGAAAGGTAGGGCATGGAAGGTAGAGCATCTCAACCAGGAGCTGCCCATCTGGAGTATTTCCTCGTTACAAATGACCATAGGAAATTTATAATTCACTGAAGGGTTATTGTGTTGTAATGAGTTAGTAAAATCACCAGAAAGTCCCTGAGGAGGTAATGTCTCTAAAGTGTTTAATTGTTATGGTAACCGTTTTGCATCAGACAGACATGACATGAGTTTGTCACCCGTGATATAAAAAATATATATTTGTAAGTTAGTTACAGGTTGTTTTTTTATTATTAATTACTGTCATTGAAGTAGATGAGTATATTTCTTACTACAAACTTTCAATATTTCTTGCAAAATTTCAATGACTAATAAAATTTGGGTATTTGTTACAAAAATACACTGTTGACGGTGATTGCTATTATTCGTTATAACAGCCACCTTCTTTGGTGATGCTTGTTTAAAAAACGCCATACGTTCTGTCTGCTGCAAAATGTCTGAATAATCCCCGCACATTACCGTCAACTTCTCTACAGCCGGCGAATGACTTTGAATTTATTCCTCTTTTCGAACACTCGATCTAGGACATAATAAAGTAGCTGATGCGTTCCACTTACCGTACATAAGCCAACTTTATGACTGACTGGTATCTAAATGACCATAACGGGCGGGGAGGTAAATTGGAGGGGGCGTATCGAATCTCGATCAGAATGTCGTCAGCTGTCGCGACGACGGGACGCGTCGATGATTGATATACGTAGCGGAAAATTCATAGGAGCAGATGGCTCATCGTTTGGGTGGCTTATTGATAGGACCTATGTTATGATTGTTTGTTTAACTTGGTTTGTAGTAATGTTGAAATAATCAAATCAGGGGGCTACCTTCTAAAGTGAAGATGATTCAGATTGATTGTTTTGATTCCGATTTCCGCATTTCGTACAGAAGTTTCGTTAAGTCATTAGAGTTCCATGGTATTTGATGCCTTAGCTTAGACGATCGCCATTAACCTAAACCGAAGTTAAATTTTAGCAAAAAAATCAAGCCAAAATTCCGATGTAAATCTTAGGCAGCAGGAGCCTCCAAATCATAAGTGAATAATAACATATTTATTTTCTAAGTAAATCTTGATTGCTAAAGTACTTCAATTTCCTAATGCCTCCGGCAATATGGTAATCTTATTTAATTTCTACGCGTTACACATGTTATGGTTAGAATTGGGCTTTGCCTTAATTCAATTAGCAATGTGTATAAATAAAAATCGATTGCTGCATGTATCGATCGATCATTACTTGAGATCGGGTTAGCTCATTTGGCTGATTCTTTTTGTTGTGTTCGTAAGTATATGAACAAGGTTTGTATGAGACATTTGGTATTTTTATATAAAAATCTCAATAAAAATGTTTCGTTCTGTTTAACAGTTTCTCTTGTCATATGCATGTTTTTACAACATCAATAAATTTCGCGTTCAATATTGATGCTCTGCGAAAAATAGTTTATTTCATATTATTATAAATAATGATGTTTCATTGTATTATCGCTGGTGATGTTTGTGGTGCATTCATAACACTAAATTCATCAATTTGATGTAACGCAAAGATCGGATTGATATCAGTCCATCGTAGCTTGGTGTTAGCCGACGTTCTATTCATTTCAGGTTATAGTTTATTTGTTTGGATAAAATCCATAAGTAATACTTCGAAATATCCTTTAATTTCTCAAAGCCGTGACCGACAAACAGTGCAGTCTAAAGATAGTCAAAGTCAAAATCTTTTTATTCCGTAAAAATGGCTACATTTGTTTGGAATCGTCACAATTTTTATACTTTATATAAAAATTTGATATAGATATACTATATAAAATAAACATAGGTACTTACTATATGATATATATGATTATTATGATATATATGAGTGTGGTTTACCAATCAATGTGAGGTGCACATTGATTGGTAAATCATACTCGTGCGAAGCGAGGCAAGTCGTTAGTACTAATATTTTTTCCTTTTTTGTACAACGTCTATAGACGTACAAGCATACGGCCCATCTGATGTAAAGCGGTCACCATAGCCTGTGAACGCTTGTAATACATTAAGTATCACTCGCGCGATGCCACTTCTGCTACTAGCATAGCAATTCCTTAGGAGCTTACTGGTGACCTCACTCACAAGCAGGAGCACAACAATCCTCTAGAGACTTGTTATTTGGCTGCGGTTTTCTGTGAAGCGGAGGTACTTCCATATGCGGTCTGCTTTGATGCGCCCTACCTCTCATAACAACACTAAGACAAACAGACATGTTCATGCACCCAAATATTTGTCCTGTGTGTGAATCGAACTCACGATTATTGGTGTCAAAGTCGCATCGTTCACCACTACGCCACCGAGCTCGTCAAAATTATTAATACCCGAATAACAAATACTAGATTGTAAACCAAATGATGCACCTCTTGAACTCAAATTTGCACCATTACGCATTTGTGCAAGTTTGAGTGTTTTCTGGTTCCCTGACTTTGCAAACCCTTCGTAAATCATGGAATAAGAAAACCTACTCGTAAAAAGGCACGCGTATATTCATTTCGCCGCAAGAACCTCTCGACGGTAATCAAATCCCGCGAAACTGCATTCAGTGAGAATGCAGTATATTCTCACCTGAATCACAAAGCTACGAGCTCACAGCTCCCGCGGGAACGATCAACACTCCGCTCTCCTTCAGCTTCTATACTCGCGAGTGAATGGAAAAATTACGAGGGGATTTCATTATTCATTCAGTGTGTGACCGAGTTGCAAACTACGGCTGTGTCTGAAGTACATTTATATGAGTCAAATAATGTATTTTTGAAGCTTACCATTATCTATAAACAAATCTAATCTCTCCTGCACGTGGTGTACTGTCGATTAACAAGTGAGACGGTTGCAAAAGAAAGATCTGTGTATATTTACGCACCAGGTTCCTTGCGGGGTTGCCAGAATAAGTCGTGTGTCACAAAACGCGGTCTACACACTTTCTTGCTTCTTTCAAAGTCGAAGTCAAAATCTTTTTATTCCGTAAAAATGGCTACATTTGTTTGGAATCGTCACAATTTTTTTCCCTACCGTGCAGTTCATGACTAGGTGAGCACTGATAAAAATACTGCCAAAAAACTCAGGCATCCCTCTTTTGGTATCTAAACAAATTTACATAATTAATTAATTACATTATAATTGGATCGACTCAATCCCAGGCATTTTTATCATTAATATAGTCAGATACTTTATAATATGCCCTGCTACACAATTTGGCTTTAATAGTAGTTTTAAATTTGTTTATTGACAATTCTCTTATATTGCTGGGAAGTTTGTTATAGAACCGTATACATTGCGCCATAAAAGAATTACTTATTTTGTGGAGACGGCTTGGATGTAACACAAGATTATGCTTATATCTAGTATTTATGTTATGAGTATCACTCTTTTTACAAAATGAATCTTTAACAGTCATACTAATTAAAAAAAAAAAATAATGCACATAGCGGACTACGATATTTAATAACTGCCCGACTATCACCACTCACCACTGATAACAACTGCTTGGAAGGTTCCTGTCAATGAGTGAGATTCACAGAAGGGTCTTGGAGAGTTGTAGAATGGGGGTATGTGTGTACCACATTTTTTTACCAGAGGGAGACTTTGTACAAAAGTCGTCTGCGTGGGTACCTCTGTCTCACCTATTCCTACCGCCAAGCAGCTATATTTATATAGCTGTGTTTGGTGTACCGGTTTGTAGGGTGGAGATATGACAGAGAAATGGGTACGGTGACGAAACAGCCTTAGGTCACAAGATTGGCAGAACGCAAGTAACATCCCCGTGGTGTTACGAGCGTCAATAGGCTGCGGTGACCAATCTAGTTGTAAAAAAAATCGTGATATGATGACTCATCCTAATTAGCACACAAGCTGATTAACTAGTCTGTTCCAGCTCCACGGCTTTACAACGGCTGTTGTATGATTATGAATATATATAAAAAAACACACACTCACAAGGGTACAGTACAAGTCACTTAAGTAATATTATGTTAAATTAATTTATGTTAAACAGACCTTGTGAGAGTCTGGAGTCTGTGCTACGCTTGTATCCAGGTTCCCTGCCGGTTTATGCAATATGTTAAATAGTTTTAAGGCAATGTAATTTAATAGCTTATGAGATTTGACTTTGAATTCAATTGTGACAAATATGATTTACCTAGTACTGTAATTTTATTAAATGATAATGTAGTGTAGTGTAAAATTATATCTTTATAAATATTTGTATTTATGAGATTTGACTTTGAATTCAATTGTGACAAATATGATTTACCTAGTACTGTAATTTTATTAAATGATAATGTAGTGTAGTGTAAAATTATATCTTTATAAATATTTGTAGCGTGTGTGGGTGTGTATAGTGTTTATGTGTGTATGAAAAAAATGTTTCTATGCGTTTGAGATATATTAATTAAATTAAAATAATAAAACATTATAAAGCGCTATTTTATTTTACTATTGCGAGCAGATATTCCATTTCATCATAGGTCAGTGTCAGGGTGAGACTTTTTGTTGCATTGAAATTTAGTGAGCGGATATACGCATAGTTTTTTATTAATTTTGTTGTAAAGGTAGGGGCTCCGTAAAAAGATAAAATCTATGCGCCAAAGCAGCGTTGAAAATAAGCTTTTGAGTACACACGAAATCGAAATCGACTGAAATTTTTCCATTAGTTTTGGATAGTACTCCATATCACGATATTGTTTAAGGATGGTATTTAACATGTATAATTGTCTGTTTGTCAATACCTCACAATTCTGATACAATAGCGCCGTGGAATATAGTAACGGGCGGAAAGCTAATATTTTAATTAAACCCTCCTGTGCAATCTGTACTGGTTTAAGGGTAACTTAAGAAGCACCTCCCCAAAGTGTCATACAATAGGAGCATATGGATTGACACGGGGCAAGGTAAGTTGTTTTTAGGAAATGTGGTGTCGTCGCATGTCGCAGTTTTTTTGAAGACAGTAAATGTATACCTTTTTTTCTTATTAGTAAGTTTTTGACTGACATTGTCTGCTAACGTAGCTTCCCAGCATTTCCATTTATTCACAACAACTCGAGTCTCCAGGAATTTGTGTGACATTTGGCTGAGGTCTTCTTCAAGTCAGGTCGCAAACAAGAATATAGTATGCCTGATGAAGCCTACTGACATTTACATTACTACTCATCCAAGCTAATCATTAATTATTGCTGTGTCTTAATTTAAAGGTCCTCTGAGGTAGTAATTTGAGAATAAATTGAAAATGCTACTTGCTAATGAGATTATAATCCAACATCCTTAGAGAACACTTCAGTGAAACAATTATTGCCTTGGCTTGTGACTTTAGATGACTTTGTAATCCAATTATATATTAATTTGGATAGTGTATGTCTTACATAATTTTAATTTTATTAACATAATGAAAATCGAGCAGTGATGGCTCAGTTGTTAAAGAGTTAGCCTACTAAACGATGGTTCCTGATTCGAGACCTAGCGTGGTCATGTACCGCTAAATTCATGTTTTCAGATTTATGTACATATTTATTGAAATTATCACTTGCCTGGCGGTGAAGTAAAAACATCGTAAGGAAACCCGCACGTTCAGGAAATTATATTGCAAAAAGACATGTGTCCTAATCTAAGAAAGGTCTGATTTTCTTGTCGGTTGTGAAGATCCGACTCAGTATACTCGTATTTAGAAGCGTTATTTAGAACAAAATTTACATATTTTGCGTACCGTTTGACATACGGACGGAAAACTTGTATGAATATCATTATTTTAATTTAATGAATGAAAATGAATGTACACTAGCCACCTCTAATTTGCTAAACAGTAGGGTACTTCACGTACAGACGAGATTGACTGTAGGCTCTTTCGATGATCGTGAGCTACATAAACTCTGTTTAGTCCATATTTTTAAATGAGTTGAGATATACCCTTAATCCATGCATCAGATAAGATACAGAACACGGCAGTTGGACTAAGATTCATCCCTCATGTAATTTCTGCCGACATGCCGCTAAATCTCACGAGAGCTGTTGCACGTGTGGCGCTTTGCAAACACTACTTTCTATTTACTGCTTATTTTATGAGATGTCTACTTTAATATGATACCTTTACATCTTGAGTCAATTTACATAATGGAATTTGTTTATTTTAGTGAGAAAATGAAAACCTGATGTAAAGTGGTTTAGCGTAATCTGTGAACGCTTCTAATATAATAATATCACTCCCGCGATGCTACCTCTGCTGCTAACGCAATATAGCAGCCCTTAATAGTCGGACGCGATGTGTATACGGAAATGTTTGTAATATTCATCAATATTTATTATGTTAATTTAGTTAGAGCGTCACGTTCTTAAGAGGGCGTACAAAGCTAAGTGGCGCCCTCGTTTTGTTTTGTTTTTACACGAGCTCGGTGGCGCAGTGGTGAAACGCGTTGTTACGCTACTTTGACACCAACGCTCGTGGGTTCGATTCCCACACAGGACAAACATACTCCTTGTGTTGCAAGCGACTGTATATTTTGTATAATATCTGACAGACTTGATGATGTTCATCTTATGAGATGAACTGTGTTCTCGTTGCTGGGCTTCGAGCGAAAACAAGAAAGGCAAGAAATATTAAAAATCATATAAGTTTATATAATATACATTACGAATTGCGTAATTTCCTAATTTAGAATTAATTGTACAACGCCATATAGTGTCAAGTTCTACGTAAATAATAATTTGTTTTTTTTTTGTTTTCTATTACGCTATTACGGCTAGCAGAAAACCGCAGCCAAATAACTACCTGCAGGGTTGTTATGCTCCTGCGAGTGAGTGAGGTTACCAGTAATCTTCCAAGGAGTTACTGTGTTTGCAGCAAGAGTAACAACGCCGATAGTTCCTGATAAGCTAACTAATTTACATCCGGAGACACCTCCCGATGTTGTATTAAAAATAAATCCTGTAATAATAAATACACCTACATCTTCTAAGAAAATACATACGGTAGGTAAATCTTTAATATCGCATAAACTAAGTCACAGGAAAAACCTATTGTTATCATGATACGATCAGCAAGGACACTAAACCGCTACCGGCCATTAATAAACTTTCAAATGCTTTTAATGAAACATGAAATTTTACTTAGGGCCTTATTCTCAGGTGCGCAAAATTTAATTTCCAATGGCCCTAAGAAAACGCTAATTGGCAAAGTATACGCCTTAGAATTAGAGAGTGAAAGTTTTGACGGTGGCTTTCAGGTAAGGATGATCGAATTCTCGCTTGAAGAATTCCTCTCAACAAAAGGTATTTGGAAGGTACGCGAGAGTCTTTTATTGTGCTACTTGGAAATATTTCAAGTGCTTCGAATTGGCGTCTGACGCTTACATTTTCGTGATAACGAGTTGCTGAGTATCATAAAAATTCTTGTTTCTCCGACACGTGATTCGTCAAATAATAAAGAACCATATCCGATTTTCAGATATAACCAGTTGAGAATGCGCAAGCTTGCATTGCCAGAGGAACACCTGGCTCGTCAATCATACATTTTTTGCTTTAATTTGTCGGCCATTTTGACCATGTTCCTTAAGAGATAGGAACGGTGTTCCTGAACATTCCTATTCTACTTTTTTATGCTGAATCCGAATCTGAAGTCAAAATACGAATATTCGAAAAAAAAGCGACAGACAAACATATAGATTTCATATAGGAACGGTGTTCCTGAAAAATATATTTAGGTTATGTACATTGAATAAATGTCAGCATTGTAAAACAATTGAAGATTCCAAATAGTAAACGTGCTTTTCCTCTTCTTAGTTTAATGCGTTGCCTAGTAAATTAGGATAAGCATATTTTGAAAGACGTGTGACGTTAACTGAGAATAATCTGGTTTTCTCCCTAGGTTTAGGTAAATCTTCGCCAAATCTTGAGGCTAAGGTAGCGAACCCCGCCATTCATTATGGATTAAGAAACGGATAAACACTAAGAAGAAGAAGATATGATTTCGGCTTGGACCAATTGGAATTCAAACCTACTTCTTCTTCTTCACCGTCTTCACTTCACCGTCGAGCAAGTGATAATTACAAATATGAGTGCATATGTCCGAAAACACGACCTTTGTGGTTTACACCAGGTTTCGAACGAGGGATCAGTTGGTTATTAGGCTGGTTAACGACTAGGTTATCAAAACTAAAAAAAAAATACATTTGAATTATTTTCAGACATTTATATCTGTCAAATAATGCACTTTCTAGTTGATAAAGCTTTTTTATTAAGAGCGAAATTATATACTTTCCAGTAAATAGGTGCAAAGAACGTTTGGAAATTTTTGTACTATTAGAGAATAACTTATCATAGGTATATCTACTACCTATAAAGTTATTATGCCACTGCATTAATTCGATATTTAAAATATTTTCCCTTGGCAACTTCCGAAACATTCAATATAATTCTAAATGGATAGACAGTCATGTAAACTCGCTGTTACTTCTTTGTTCAGTCTCAGTATACGTTTAAGAAATTGTATTTAAAAAAAAAACAAATATGATTTCTTCACGTTTACAATCTATACTCTATACATATAAATAAAATTGAAGTGTCTGTCTGTGATTTCAAAATAAAGCCTTTATCTTAAGCTCATATTATTATTTTCACGTGACCAAAGCCTAAATACGCATTTTTAACTGTTTTGTCTGTCTGCCTGTTTGTTTGTCCGGGCTAATCTTCGAAATGGGTGAACCGATTTTGACGGGACTTTCACTGGTAGGTAGAGGACTGTTCAGAGCAGAATATAGGGCACTTTTTATTCCGTAAATATTTAGGGTTCCTACGTAAAAAATGAAAAACTGTTAAAATTAGGGGGAAATATCTTCCCCTTCGCGGGACTTTGCAGTTTTATTTTATTATTTTTACAGAATACGTATTTTTTACGTATGTTACTAAGCAAAAAAATTAATAAAACAAATTTCAGTGCCGCCAAGCTAGATACTACATGCTAGCCATTAGCTGTTTACATTAGCATGTTCGTGATTCATTGGTCCACTAGCATGTGGGTGACGCAAACCTATAAGATTTTCCCTAACTAAATAGGGCTCAGCTCGCTTGCAAGCTATTGTCGTGTATATTGTTATATATCATATTTGAATTATCTTGAGTTATTAAATAAATTCTATAAAAACATATTGTAACTAATATCCGTGGCGGATTGACGTAGTTTTAATTTGTTCGACGTATGTAAACTTGTGATGTCTTCTAGAAACTTGGCAGTTATTTCTAGTTCTGATAACAATCCAAGACATACGTAATATTATAAAGACGATATAACACAGGCAGTGTGTTACTACTGTCTGTTTGTGTATACATTTTTATTTTATATTTACAATTAAATATAAAGACAATCAAGTTGGTATTTGAAATAGAAGAGGTTACAGTGAGCTCTTGAGGAATCACTGTGTTAGGAGCAGGGATAGTAATGCGCGAGCGATACTTCCTGAACGTTCATAGGCTACGGTAACCATTATATACCAAGTGGGCCGTTTGCTTATATGACTCCCGATGTTGTATATAATACAGGAAGCCAGAACGCAAGGAATACTACAGGTGAATTATTGGATATGCATTTGGAAGAGATGGAATGTACACCGCGGACGTCAACAGAAACTAGTGTGAATGGTGTAGGAAATCTTCTAGACAGAAGAATCCGAAGGCCGAAGGAACAGGTCGCAGTAGACAATGCAGTTCTGACCCCAACAAAAGCTCAATGGTATCAAGAGCATGGTATGCCAGAAAGAACCTGACAGGAGAATAAATGCGATCGAGATGTGCGAAGCGAGATGACTGTGTTCGCAACGATGATTATAAGAGTGTTAAGATATGAAAGTTTTGGCTATGTAGAAAGAATGCGGGATGAAAGAATGGTGAAATAGATATATGTTGAAGGATGTACGAGCCGAGCGAGGCCAAGCATGACTAAATTAGTCGAGTTTTATTGGAAGGAGATGGCAAGCCCCAAGAACTGGCGAATGTGCATGAAAGAAAGCTTTGGAAGCTTTCGAAGCTGTTTTGTAAAATAATTACCAATTTTGTAAACCTGATTCAGCAATCTATTTGCTTCTTGTTCTTAGCCTTATCCCGTTTCTCAATCTATTAGGATCCGCTGGGTCCGCTACCTAAGCCTAAGGATTTGGCGACGATACTGATTTTGACATGGAACGACTGCCATAAGATATTCATCACCGACAGGGAAAATCAGACCTTTCTTAGGTTATGTCAAATGACTTTTGAAATACCTATAATTTCTTGATGCGGTTTTCCTCAAGATGTTTTCCTTCAACTCCGAGCAAGTGATATATACAAATATGTATATAAATCCGAAATGACGAAATTAGTGGTGAGCATGTCATCTATAGAGCGTACTTAGTACATAATGGGTACTCACGGTATATAGAGGGTACTTATTAGCGAGAGAAACACGCAAGCAGACCCACGATGTGACGGTTATGTAATACACGTGTTTCAATGGACATTGTAAGTTGGTAGTGTGGCCATAATCTCTTGTTTTTGTGACACTCACCTATCGACTTACGACCTCTAAACTTTGTACTTATCGTAAAGTCATGTAAATTAGCATATGCGCAAATCGTTATCGTTCTAAAACATTGTTTTAATTATACCTATTTAACCTACTAAGAAAAAGTTGATGTAAGAAATACGTAGTTAAAAAAGAGTCTCGATGTTAAAATGAGAGACATGTTCTGTTAGTTCGGACATTTTGAGAGAATACTGAAAGAAAGAATTACGAAGCAGATATACAA
This sequence comes from Pyralis farinalis, assembly GCA_947507595.1. Lineage (NCBI taxonomy): Eukaryota > Metazoa > Arthropoda > Insecta > Lepidoptera > Pyralidae > Pyralis > Pyralis farinalis. The sequence continues at coordinate 7,098,651 of OX382259.1, read as the reverse complement.
CTCGAAACTGGAAGGATGGTTTAGCCGAGGAAGTGCAAGACTTGCCTACCATGACCAAATTAATCGTGTTTTGTCAGAAGGTGATGGAGGAGGAGCCCTAGAAAACCGACGAGCGTGCTTGAGAAGCACCATAAATCTTAAAGGAGAGAGTGAAATATCTAAGGGCCAAGTCATGTATCTCTCATTTCTCTTTACTTACCCCGCAAGAATTTGGCATGAGGGTATTGATAGGGGGGTGTAGAAATTAACAAAAATGTTAGTTTTAGATCCGTATATAAATATGAAAATAATCACTGGTTTTAGAACAGTTGAAGCGGACTACAATTACGTCATAAGTTCATCAAGTTTATATAGGACCAGGGTGCTAGGAGCTTCACGAACAGAAAAATAATTTTCGGTTCACAATTTTTCTTTCGTTTGTGTTATTGTAATGACGTTTTGTGTATTTTGAAAACCGCAGCCAAATAACAACTCCCTGGAGCGTTGTCGTGTTTCTGCGTGTGAGTGAGGTCACCAGTAAGCTCCTAAGGAGTTGCCGTGTAAGCAGCAGAGGAGACATCGCTCGAGTGATACTTAATATATCACAAGCGTTAATAGGCTACGGTAACCGCTTTACATCAGGGCGCCCTATGCATGTAGGCCTTCCGACGTTGTATAAAAAAATGTGTATTCTGTTGTTATTTTTTGTAGTATGTATTATTTAATTACTAATTTTCTACTGTATGTGTTGTCCTATGTGCGTGCTCATTCTTAGCCTACATTGAAAATCAGAGTTAAAGTCACACAGTGTTCCCAGCACTAGTGCCTGATAAAGATAAAAGATAAAAATTCTTTATTTGCCATTGGGCCTTCGCGGGCACTTAGACACGTCTTACAGTTAATGAAATAAAATCTTATTGTATCTTATTTAATTCTCTTTTTACTTTTTTTATCTACTAGCATTTCGGAAATGACCATTGGCTAAGAAGAAATGCCGAAAGAAACTTGTCAATATAGGTCTCTTTTAAAATTGTCAATTAGATATTACAAAAACAAAAAATACAAAAGAATACTGGTGAGTGGGCTAATTCTGACTTCGCATATCCACATAATGTACCTTTTAATCTGTTGTATAGGTTATATGGTTTTTTTTCTCTGTGTAATTTTATATGTGTTGTATATGATATTGGAATAAATGCATTCAATTAACGAAGATGTCTTGTATCATGAGTGCAAAAATATACAGATGTTATTTAGAACCTCTTTTGTAAACATTATGGCGATGTAAGTGCTAAACACCGTTCCTATCTCAAGGAACATGGTCAAAATGGCCGACAAATAAAAAAAAATGTATAATTGACGAGCCAGGCTTGCATTGCCAGAGGAACCTCTGGCAATGCAAGCTTGCGCATTCTCAACTGGTTTTTTATACATCGACGGGAGGCGTACAAGCATAGAGAACACTGATAGCCTAGTGGATGAAGAACCGGCCTAGTGGCCAACGGGTCACTGGTTCGAATCCTGGTACATATGTACCTACCACTAAATTCGTGTTTTAGGGTTTATGTAAAATAAATAAAAATTCTATAATAAAAGTTGCCTAAGTTACTCCTTATTACATCAGCTATCTGCCAGTGAAAGTCCCGTCAAAATCGGTCCAGCCGTTTCAGAGATTAGCCGGAACAAACAGACGGACAGAAAAAAATTGTAATAATATTTGTTTCGGTATATGGACCGTGTATACATCCATATGCATTTAGTAAAAAGCGGTTATTTTAATATTACAAACAGACACTCCAATTTTATTTTGACGAGCTCGGTGGCGCAGTGGTGAAACGCGCTGTTACGCTACTTTGACACCAACGCTCGTGGGTTCGATTCCCACACAGTACAAACATTTGTGTGCATGAACATGTCTGTTTGTCTTGGTCTGGGTATTTTCTATGTATAATAAGTATGTATTTACAAAAAAAAATGTATTTACGTATGTTTATCAGTTATCTAGTACCCATAACACAAGCTTCGCTTACTTTGGGGCTACATGGCGCTGTGTAATTTGTCCGACAATATTTATATTTATAGATTATCATTATCACTTGCTCGGCGGTGAAGGAAAACATCATGAGGAAAGCCGCACGTCCAAGAAATTATGTTTCGAAAGACGTGTTACGTTACCTAAGAATGATATGGTTTTCCTTATAGTTTGTGGAGATTTGACGGCAGTCGCTCCATGTCAAAATCAGCATCTTCGCCAAATACTTAGACTTAGGTGGCGGACCCCGCCTATGGTTTAGAAAAACGAGATAACGTTAAGTAGAAGAAGGTGGAAGGTGTACAGGCATACGACCCAGCTGATGTAAAGTGGTTACTGTAGCCTATTAACGCTTGTAATAGGTACATTAAGTAGGATCCTAAGGAGCTTACTATTAACCGCACTCACATGCAGGAAAACGACCCTCCATGGAGTTGTTATTTCGGCAGCGGTTTTCTGTTAGGTGGAGGTACTTCCTCAGAAGGGCATTGATGCACCCTACAAGGTCTGAACCGACTACCGTAGCCGTAATCAAACAACAGCTTCCTGGAGAATTTTTATGTTTCTGTAGGTGAGAATTTTTAGAACAAATGGTCGCATACTCTGCGGTTTAATCTCTCATTACCCGCGGACCACTTTACCGTCAATAAATGTATGGGAAAACGTATATAACGGGGTCTGACAGGTGATAGACAATTCCCCGGAGGAATGTTTTATTTCTGCAAATAAAAGGTCACTGAGCAAGAAGTTTATGTACTCGTATTAGCAATAACGATAACAACGTGCGAGTCATACTCCTGGTGTAGTAAGCATCCTTAGACTACATTGGCAATGACTCATTACTTTGTACATAAAAAGGTAGCGATAGTAATGCAATAGTAATAATAAAAAAATCGTTCAAATAATAAATATATCAATCTATATTAACATTGAAGTAAAGGTAAATCTTCACGCTACCAAAACATAATTGTAAAGAAAATTTAGTTTTAAGCACCAAAAAAATGTATTCGATTTTTTTTTATCTTATGTCTTTAAAAGGGATTAGTATTCCTATATAGTTGTTTTGAAGATGTCAGTGTTTTTGCACTGATAATGTTAATGCTTTCATAAATCGAAAAATAATTAGGGACGGTCACAATTTAATTAAAAATAAGTAAATGTGAACTGAAATAATACTTCAGCAGATAATAAATTTCAAAAAATATGTAGTATGTGCATTTAATTATTCCATATCCAAATATTTTGTTTCCTCCGATTATAAACCTCTTTCCTTAGAATTTGACATATAAATATTTGACATAAAGAACGATTAGATCCGTGTTGATCCGTTATGAACGCTCAGTTTGCGACTTATGAAGCTGTTTACGGAGATAGAGTGATGAAAAAAATATTTATGTCGATAAATATTTATCGAAAGTTGAATGTCCAGAGAGCCATAAAAATGTCGGCTTTTTCAATGTGATATAATGCAGCTGACATATCCTAGGCTTTATTGGGATTTTGTGTAAAATGTTACCGATAATTTTTTCCGTTATAAATAGCCTAAAATAAATCCTTGCTTTATATTGGAGTAGTCTTTTCTGTAGCTCCGTCCGGGTGAACACTTGATGGTCATTTATCACGTTCCATCGTGATATGACATATTTTTAACCAACTATAGAAAAATGTAGGTATATATGTTAATATTTTATGTTTTTTATGTATGTTTACCGATATCTCTGACCTCGTATTTGGGTAGTTTAAACGGCATTTTCTTAAGGGGCGCCCAATACAGTGCCATATAATTAGATGATTATTAGTTAAAAGTTATAAAAACCTTTTGTTTTAATTTTTTTGTTGTATCTTTGTATGTTTTCATCCCATATGCATTATTCTTTAATAAGTTATACCCTGAGGAGTTTGTTGAAACATTAATTATAAACTTCAAATTTTGAAACAAAAGGCTTACAGATGTGAAATAAAGATAACACAAAGATATAGTAAAGAAACTATGTAAGCAACCAGTAAAGATTAACGGGATAATATGAAAAGATGTCGACTACAATAAAGTAGGTTTTTTTTTAATTTTTATTCATAGCATGTCGTGTGGTAAACAGCTTATGGCCCTGGTTGGCCCTGGCCCTGTAGACGGTGGTCTCTTAAAGGTTATCGTTAGTGCTTAGACTCCCTCCACCCCTGCGTTTTCGTGACCACATTCACTCATAGAAACACAACAACAATCCTTTCAGGAACATGTTAATTGGCTGCGATTTTCTGTGAGGTTGGGGTACCTTTCCAGTCTGGCTACGCATCCTACCTCTCTTTAAACTGTAATTGATTCACCAATTCACCGGCTTTCTGGTGACCTTACTCACAGGCAGGAACACAACAATCCTAAATTCTTCTAAAGTTAAGTTATCTTTTTGGGTCGGTACGATGGCACCGGTACGGTATCGTTTTCTGTACGGATTTAGTACAGATTGTGCACTTTCTAACTTGACCTGAAAGCGGAAGTATAGCGAAAATTTCTCGGTATACCGCGTCTCGATACAAACTCTCTATACTAATATATAATATATATAATATAATATATATTTCTTTTCCAAAAACGTAATAAGGAATTGCACCCTATGCAGATATTGAAGCGAAGGCACGACTCCAAGCGTAATGAAACCGGCTCAATATTATTATTAATGAAATTATTAAAGAAAAGGGATGTTATAGTACAGATACGGTACGAACACAATTAGGGCCAAAGTAAGCTTCCCCGGTCGAGGAAGAAGCTTAAAAATAGCTACTCTTTTGTACCACTAAGGTCGCAAACAAACGTGTAACTCACCAGATGTTAAGCAGTTACAGTAGGTTATGGATACTTGCAACACACATGTATTTATTCCGTTTGTACTAAAGTAGTTTATGACCGAACTGAAGCAATTCTATTACCATGTCCATTAGCAAGCTAGGGTCTCAAACGAACCATCGTCTATCTTCCGCGGGTTAACAGGATGCGAAGACCCACTCGCAAACTAGACACAACAACTCTCCTAATGAGTTGGAAACACAATCCCTTGGAGCCCTGCGTGATTGTTTGCAAAACTTGAGTTCGGCGCACTTCGGGTAAGTTTGAGAAGGTTGGTTCAAAGCGTAGTGTCGCATGTATGCGTACTATTAGGTACTATATCGTGACGCCAAGTGTCTTGCTGGGTAGGCAGAGAAAACCGACTCCCATATGACTCGATCCATACACACTCATTTAACATTCATAGCTCTTCTTATTTACGTTTCTAGGACTCCTGACTTCTATATATATAAAAATGAATGTTTGGCTGTATGTCCTATATGAACTCGAAAACGGCTGGACCGATGTTGATGAAATTTTCAGGGAATCTTTAGATTAGCCCGGCGAACGATCCTGTGAAGTTTGGTAGCGATCGGGTCACCCGTGCGAAGCCGGGGCGCGCAGCTAGTTACTGATAAAATATGACCAATGTGATAAAATGTGTTCGATTCGATCACATAGTTCGTAGAACTGACAACTGCTGGGGAAGAAAGCTTCTCGTCCCGTACTGGTACACGCAGTGTGTGGTACACTAGATGGAACAATGACCTTAAGAGGTTTGTAAGAAGTCGAAGGACGCAGGTGGCACTGGATCTAGGCGAATGAGGCAGAGGGCAGACCGTTGTTATTTGATTGTAGTTTTAAGTCAGGGTGCTTTGTTTCTTTGTAGAACTTTATTGCTATGTTAATGTTTACATTCTTAAAATATTGGAATTTGATTTGCATAGGCGGGCTTATTCCTTCGAGGAATCTCTTCCAGCCAACCTTTGATGCGCCCTACCTCTCGTATAAACACCCAGATAAAGACAATGAGACATATTCATGCATACAAGTGTTTTTCTTGTGTGGGAATCGTTCCCACGAGCCTGGTTTAAAGTAAGTTTGCTAACCACTACGCCATCGGGCTCTCAATTTTCTCCAATTTTCAAAGTATTACTGACTATATTCTAAATATGCGCTCATTTTTCCCCTAAATAGCAGAAGCAAATTTAGCAGATTTTTATTGTATTGGTTTCTGGAGACAACTTTTCGTTTGTGGTTTCTCGACTAGTAACTATTCTTCGCTAGTAGTTTCTCAATTCCAAAAATTTTTGTTTATACCACAAAATGGGATTCTTTGCAATTTTGCCTATAGGCATATTGCGGCTATAGTTCCCATTGGTATGACCCTCTTCATATCCGACTAATTAATATTAAGGCGCATTGTACAATCGGTTCACTTTATTTTATCACAAAACAGTTTCTGGCGAGAGAGAGTAAATGCACAGCAATATTTACCTTTGCCTTGTAGAGGACCGCGGCAAAAACCAGGGTTGTCGAGTTTCTGCGCGTGAGTGAGGTCAACGGTGAGAATTGCCCCATTAATAGCGCTTATCAAATCCTTAAATTGCAATTCTTTATACCAGGCGGGCCTCATTCTTGTTTGCCATCTGAAAATATATGAAACAAACCATCTAAACGCGCGACGGAGGTAAATGTAGCTTTTCAACACAGTCAGTATTTGTCTGTGCCGCCTTGTGTGAATCAACCTTAACGAGGCAAGCACTAGACGAGCACAATGGAGTCTCGCCTCTTGGAGCCCTCGCCGCTTTTGTAACCCCACCTTTATTGTTCCCCAAGTCTTTGGTTGTGGTACTTTTATGTTCTAGTGTTGATATTCATGTATACAGATTTTTTTTAAGTATTCTTTGTATTTGTAAGCTGTATTTGTGTATATGTGCATATATTTGTGTAGTATATATATTCGTAAATACAGCGATAACGTGAGGAGCAGTGATAGCCCAGTGGATATTGACCCCGGGTTCGAATCCTGGCATGTACCACTATATTCGCATTTTCGAATTGATATACTCGTACATATTTGTAATTATTACTAACTCGCGGATGTAGGAAAACATTCCGAGGAAACCGGCAAGTAAATGAAATTATTTTTCGAAAAACGTGGAAAAATCCTAAAAAAGGTGTAATATTAACTCTGGGTCGTGGAGGTGTAGCTGCAGTCGCTCCATGTAAAAATCAGTATCTTCGTCAAATCTTTAGGCTTAGGTAGCGAACCCCGCCAACCCTATGGGATTAGGAAACCAAATAATGCCAAAAAGAAGAGATACAGCAATAACGTGACTGTATTTTACTCACTAAAAGAAGTAGGGTATATCAAAACGCGTGACTGGGGAAGTACCACCACCTCACAGAAAACCGCTGCCGAATAATTACTCTCTGGGGATTTGTGTCTCTGCGTGTGAATGAGGTTATCAGTATGCTCAGGAGTTTAATAGACGAGCTCCGTGGCGCAGCGGTTGAAAGCGCGACTTTGTCACCGACGCACGTGGGTTCGATTCCCACACACGACAAACATTTGTGCGCATGAAATATCTGTTTGCCTTGCTCTTGGTGTTCTTTAAGAGAGGTAGGGCGCATCAAAGCAAGCCGTCTGGGGACTCTCTCTGGAGGGTTGTTGTTTTCCTGCGTGTGAGTGAGGTCACCAGTAAGCTCCTAAAGAGTTGATGTGCTATGTGAGCAGAGGTGGCATCGCGTAATTGATACTTAATGTAATACAAGCGTTCATAGGCTACGGTAACCGTTTTACCTCAGGTGGGCCGTATGCTTGTATGCCTTCCGACGTTGTATAAAGAAAGTAACCTCACACGCGTCACCCCGTTCCCCTGGGGTGATCGCTTCAGATGAAGCTTTTATAGCCTTCCCGGCTAAAGGCAGTCCCAGGGGGTGTTTTAGTCAGTGACATAACCAGTTCGTTCGCACGAAATGGTATCTTTGAAGGTTTCACCTCCTCCCTCCCTTTTTCCGGAGGGTGCCCCTCACGGAAGAATGACCAATGCACACCCGGGTATGGGTTGGTCCTTCTTTTGTGGGTCTTCAATTTTCTTGGGCGAAAATAAAAAAAAAAATGCCGTCACACCCGGTAGAAGGAGTGCAATGCCAGTGCGATACTTCCTGTATTGTAAGGGTTCATAATTACGATAACCAGTTTATGTAGGTATGCTTGTATGCCTCCCTCATCGTCATCATCATTTCAGCCTGTATTCGTCCACTGCTGAACATAGGGAGGCCCCCTACGATGTAATAAAAAAGTTGTGTACAAAGTCAACAGGCGAACTATCTGATGCGAGGCGATCGATGTGTACTCCCATACCTACTAACTTCGATCTAAAATGATAGCCAGGCACTTATATCTCAAAACCCTTACAAGGAATTCGATACTTACGTCTTCTGCGGTCCCACAGAATTACAATAAATGAATTTGACCAGTCAATCAAATAACACGGGGTTACCTATATAAAGCGGAGACATTAACTGAGGAGAAAGAAGGGAATAGTTCATTTTATATGTAGTTATGTCTCATAATTCAGGGTTGGGTTCATCAATTATGCAGTTGGGTTCACCAGGCAAGTTTATGTTGTGGAAGTATACGGGACGCGAAATTGAATATAGCTACTGCGGACTTGGTGTATTCGAGAAGCTCAATGGTGTTGTCGACTGTGCCAGTCCAATCGATCACGCCAGTAACTTTAACCGTAGCCTATTTACGGATGGGGTTATTTAAACGCAGTATCAGACGGCGAATTCATTCACTTTTACAGTAGACCGAGGTCAACAATTTCACGGAAGGCTGATATGTTACTGCGTGTGATTAGATTACCAAAACTATTTTTTATACATCTCTGTATCTAATGTAAAGCGTTTACCGTAGAAGTAGAAGTTTGATTTTTTCACTGCTCGAAGGGGTTGTAGACCTATATAACATTAATTTCAGCTTGATAGCTTCACCCGTCCTTGAGAAAAAGAATCATGCAATTTGATCTAACCTGCTTTGTGTGCTTCCGCCACCAATTAGTTCATGCGGCCTAGCGCCGGCCGCCACCCACCCACTACTGTTGGTAAGTGCAACATGCCGACGCTGCCATGGCTGCTCCGGTAGTCTCTGCCTCGGCTGCTGCGAATCATGATGATGAAAAAAGAATCATGACTGACAGACAGGCAGACGGACAACAAAGTGATCCTATATGGGTTCCGTTTTTCCTTTTGACGTACGGAATAATAATAAAACTAAATTTAAGCAGAGTTGTTGCGGTATCAATACGAGAATTGCTTGCGTGTTGTTATGCCCCCTAATAACACGCGAACAATCCTCGTATTGTAAGGGTCATAAGCAGCAGCAAGCATAACTGCTTCATATAAGGAGGGTCATATGTTTGTTAGGTGCCCTACGTAGTATAATAAAGCATATATCCAATGGCTCGCTGTCGCTGTTCCTGGTAGGTGTCCACCATACCTCCACAAAGCGGGGGGAAGGGCCATTTCAGAGAGTTGTATGGAGTGCTGTGTACATACTGCATATTCTATCACATACATGTACAACTATTCTTTGTACTGTTGTCAGGTTGTGAATACTCAGGACGCAACATGCCACCTGAATGAAAGATAATCAGCGGCATATGGGTTGCGGCGAATAGCGACCGCGAATCAAAAAATCGGCCAAGTGCGAGTCGGACTCGCACACGAAGGGTTCCGTACCATTATCGATAAAAACGGCAAAAAAATCACGTTTGTTGTATGGGAGCCCCCCTTAAATATTTGTTTTATTTTAATTTAATTATTTATTTTTAAAGTCGTCGTAACGTCTGCCTGTTGCCGTTATCAATATCGAGCAAAAATGAGCAAAAAAATCTCGTTTGTTGTATGGGAGCCCCCTTAAATATTTATTTTATTCTATTTTTTAGTATTTGTTGTTATAGTGGCAACAGAAATACATCATCTGTGAAAATTTCAACTGTCTAACTGTCACGGTTCGTGAGATACAGCCTGGTGACACACGGACGGACGGACGGACGGACAGCGGAGCCTCAGTAATAGGGTTCCGTTTTACCCTTTGGGTACGGAACCCTAAAAACGCAGAGTAGGCGCAACACGATTGACCGATGATCTGGTGAAGATCGCAGAGGCCCGATGGATGCACGCGGAACAGGATCGTTATGGAAGTCTAATGGGGACATATATTGAATGTATCTCATGTTTGTTTATAGATTTTGTATTTAATGTATGTATATACTTTTATTTCCTTTTCATCTTATTGTATTGGTTTGTTTAGTAAAATCGTAAAACGTATTAGATAAAATTGATGTACATTACTTTAACGAAATTTAATTGTAGTGAATTGTTGTACGTGTGTTCTCTCATCCATGTATAACATGCTATCAATCGCTCTAGGATGGCTGTATAAGCTATAAGTCTGGCTTTGTAATACTAGATTTAATTTCATTGTAATTTATTTTTAATTTATCATACTATAAAGATATTACAACAACGAAATAAACAAGCCAGAAGTGCCGGTGAGGTCGCCTGCACGCAGTCGCTGTACTTGTTGCCTACAGTTGCAGTCGGCAGCGTAGCTCGGAATAGTAACTTAACGGCAACATAACATAGATAAACACGGCAACATAACATAGGTAAACACACCTGCCCTCATATAATTTCCCAATAATCCTACAGCAATACATACACAAACATAGTGTGTAACTATCCCTACCTACTATAATCCTATTATGTACAATAAGGTACGTATAATACCTATTATTGTGTGGACGTAAAGATTTATCCAGCCGCGTAAGCCGTGTCAGGGTCATGTCAGCGTACCAGAGAAAATACGAGTTGAAAAATATTATAATATTATGTTGATGTTGCTGACGTTGGCAGTTTTTAAAAGAAAAGGGAGTGATAATAATTTTATCGCGTACCCATATTCTTTTTCGTTTTTTGTAAATTTCACCCATATTTCAGGAACTCTGGTAAGGTAGCTCAAAGTTTGTTCCCATACTTAATTTTATTTTAAGTTAGGTGAGGTGCAAATACTGTTTTTTTTTGTACCATATCGGGAATCATACAAGCATACGATCTTGAAGGAAATAACCTATAGAGTTCCAGCTATACGGTTTTGCATAGTAAAAATACTCACCGCTACTGGTCGCCTGGTAAAGTAGAATGCGCAGCTCTTATTGGTTTGTTCACGGGCCAACATCGCGTTACTTTTGGCCTTATTGGTTAAATATTATTTATCTGGAATCACTGAGTTTTTAGGCACTAAACGCTACATTTTGGTGATGAGGGGTTCAACATGCGACGTCAAGTGGTTTATTGGTTTATACATAGATCAATTCCTTAGGAGCTTGTTGCAGATACAAATAGTTTGATATTTTGTCTGTACATGCGCAAGTAAGTTTCGATACCGTGGCTGCTTTCCCTGGGCTATATGATCTGCTGTTAACCAACTTTAAATATAACATATTGTTAGCACCGAGGCGTTTCTGCGTTAGCAGAGCGGGTCGCAACGCCTGAACTTGTACTTCTTACATTGCAAGCCTACGTTAAGGTAGTCTTTAAATTAGGTGGTTGCCATATTTAGTTTACCTCCTGGCGTTCTATATGTATATGTTCTGTATATTCTATATGTATGTATAAAAAGTATAGGTACGTTTCCCCTTCCCTTACTCTTCGCTGATACTTTATAAACACGTGTTATATGGTTCGATCAAAACTGATGGCCTGGTGAAAAATACGAATCCACGGTAGTGATGATGTGGGCGGAAATTTTATCATGTATTGACATATATCTCTTGGAGTTTTCAGCCGCATACCGGTTTGCGCCAAATCTTTATTATTATTTTCCATTTATTTCTTAAAAGAGATATACTTATGACATTTTTATAAGCATTGATAGCGATTCGAATCTTAGCGTGTACCACTAAAAGTGTTTTCAGATGTATGTACTTATTTGTAATTATCACTTGCTGTCGCTGTGTACACCCTAATTCATCGCAAACCAACTAGCCTCTTGACTACGCATGAATTCACCCCGCGATCATAAAAAACGTCTTTTAGCGCCTAAATATCTCAGCGATTCGAACCTACTGACCAGTGGGAGAAAATTTTAACCAACATGTAGATAAGTGCCGCGATGTTAATCCGCAAACTAGCCATTAGGAGATGCGCGTTCTATTTTGCCTCCCGACTCGTACCGGTGAATTTAATTACTACGTAATATTGGTATCATCGGCTCTCCATAGGTTATATTTTAGCTTATGTTATAATTATCAATTTAGTGAAGACACCTGTTTGCATATAGCTATGCAGATACCTACACTGTCATAACTTCAAAAACTACAAAAATCATTTACAAATGTATTTTTATATACTGTTTAATACTCGTAGATCGCTTTCAACTAAATATATCATATTGTTTACTTATTATACCCCTGCGGCAAATAATTTGGAACAGAAACATGCTTAAAACAACGAACTACTAAGTCAGGCGATATTTTTCCACTAAAATGGCGTCACGAAAGAAAATATCCTGCAGGCAACGAACTATTGAATTTGCTAGAATTCCATTTTGGTATTATTCCAACTAATGCTTAACTTTGATATAAAATGGTATTATTACTTTCCTAGGTAATTGTCAGTGTACAGTTACCAGCTAAAGTCGATTAATATTTAGATGTTATGTAAGATGACCTACTATGTACATAGGTGGTACACCACCTATGTACATAGGGGCCGTCCATTAATCACGTGAGGCTCGAAAGAGGGGGAGTAAGGGGGTTAAGCAAAAATCACGAATAACACAAGAGGGGAGGGGGGTGTAGTAAGATATCACGTGTATTTATTTTTTATAGCCTAATCCGAGCAATAATAGTCTAGAGGTGCACAATGTTCTTCCTTCACGCATCCTCACGAGACCATCGATCGGTAGATCGAGAGAGATTCTCTGCGTAGTGCGCGAAAATGACGCCGAGTGGCTTGATGAAACCGACGTTGATCTTCAACAAAACAAAGATGGGGCTGCGTTTCTGTAGCGCCTCTGGCACGTTCGCGCTCGCACGAACAGTGGTAGTCTGCTGTAAAACCTGCGGAGCAAAGACATTATTTACTATTTTTTTTTCTCACCACCAGGTCACCTATACTGTAGAACCCTATAGGTATTGATTTGTGATTGAATCGTGACATACAGGCGGACTACAAAACGAAACCTTTATAGGAGGATTACTCTTTATCCTTTGTAGTACGGATACCTGGAGTATTACTTACTATGGTAGATATGGGATTTACCGCGATTTGTTTTAATATTTTCTGGATATTTTGGCGACGTTGCAGACGCCATGGACACGGAATGACTTATAAACCAACCATGAAAGTATAAAATTGTACATAAAATACTTATAAAATTTAAAAATAATAATACGCTTGCTTTTGAACAGCTAATAGCAGCAGTAAATATAGCAACGTGCCGGTTTCGAGCCTAAAGGTATTATACACTCATTGGCAATATTGTCTCGTTGGCTCGGCTTTACGCCGTTGAGTTTAAAGCCGGGTGTAATGTGGAATGATAATTATTAATGCAATTACTGAGAGAGGGCTTACTATATATTTAAGGATTTTTAAGGTAACCAACACAAATACAGTAATGTATCGATATACACTCACAAGTTGATTTTGCTATAAACGCCGTCAAGATACTAATATTACGCGAAAACTGCGGTGTAAAACTTGTAGACCGAGTTCGCAATGAAGATGTAAGTCAGTGAGTTGGTCTGAAAAAGAGTATTTGGTTTATATAAGCTCAGCATAGTGGCTCCGCTTCGCCTGATGGTAAGCAAAAGAGGAGCCCAAATCGCAACAGCAACTGACAGAACACTACAGAGTGTCCTGTCAGTTGACGCTGCCATGTTGGCCTGCAAGATGCTTCTTCACGCTTCGTTTGAAAGATCCCATATTGTAGGAAGGAGGAAACACATGTGCAGGCAAGGCGTTCCACTTTTTAATGCTATGACAGAGATAGGAGTTGCCGAACTTTTTGGTACGCGAAGACATATTCTCAACAGCGGAACAATGACATCGCAAGCCTGTACGTGTCGTTCTATGATGGAAGGAAGAGGGTGGGATAAGGGAAAACAGTTCTTCAGAGCACTCACCATGGTAAAGACGGTAAAATACGCTTAGCGAGCCAATGCCCCTACGGAATTGAAGAGGTTCTAGGTTATTGGTGACCTCTTTGTCGTCACTGCAATCTATCCAGAGCTTTGAGAAGATATTGTGCGGAGTCGACCCAGAGATGCGAGCAATACTCCACACAGGCCCGTACTTGAGTCTTGTAAAGTAGACAAAGCTGGTTCGGTGTGAAGAAGCAAGCAGCAAGCAAGCTTCCGATGTCGTTTCGTTGGTTAAGGTTGCAGCGAATATGCATGCCTAGCATATTCAGGCCATCTCGTTTACTGAGGGAAGCGCCCTGAAGACTGGAAGTGGGAAGGAAAGGGGACATTTTTATTGTAAACGGGCAAACCTGAGTTTCTTGGCATTAAACTTAACCAGGCTATTGGAACCCCATTTACTAATGGGATTCAAAATCCGATTCCGCTCAACGACAAGACTCTCAAGCTTCTCATCTATTTCTGCCCGTCCAGCACCAGGCCGACCGAAATATCGCCCATGGACCATACTGTCATCTGCATAGCAATGAATATTACCAAGTGGCAGCATGTCATTGATATGAAAAAGAAAAAGGGTATGCGATAGGACGGAACCCTGTGGGACACCAGCATTTACTGGCATGAAACGCGAAGCGCATCCATATGCAAGGACCCGGATTCTACGCTCATGAAGGAAGCCCGCCACCCGTTTACAAAGCCGTATGCCGGAAGTTTGGATAGAAGTGCTTTATGCCAAACTCGATCAGATGCCTTGGCGATATCTAGGCTGACTGCCATAGATTCGCCATGTTTATCAATTGCCTCCCCCCAGAGGTGCGTCACATACGCTTAAATATCACCCGTTGATGTTTTTGGTCTAAAACCATACTGACGATCATTAATTAGGGAGTGATCTTCTAGATAACGGATCAATTTATTTTTGAGGATCCGTTCCCTGACTTTGCACAACACTGAAGTTATGGCAATGGGGTGGTAATTTGACGTGTCCGAACGTCTCCCTTTTTGGGAACCGGCTGCACATTTGCCTCTCTACAAGCCTCTGAAATACAATCGGTTGCGTCAACACCGTAGACAACTCTGCTGCACATTTTTTTAGAACAAACGCTGGGATACCATCAGGGCCTGGCTTTTCGGACATCGAGTGACTGTAGTTTAAAACGCCCATCGCGCTGCCTAATGTGGATATCAGGCATAATGGATCCATAAGGGTATCATAGGTGGCTGCATGCTAGAGTCATCGATCCGGGAGTTAGGTGCAAAGAGGCTGGCCATAAGATCGGCTTTCTACTGCGGCTGATGTGCTAGTGAGCCATCGGGGTATCGCAGCGGTGGCAACGAGACAGCAGTAGGTCTATTAGAGAGGGGCGCCTGACCAGCGATGTCTGATATTCTATATCTGGTAGGTTGGTCTATTAGTTGCGTCAGGCTGTGCGAAGAACGAATGCGTGGGTGGTCCTTCTTGCATGGTTAGTTGTGCAGGATCTTAACCAGGAGTCGTGGTGAGAGTTAATGTCCCCCAAACACACCATCTCTGTGTGTCAATTCAAAGTATTTATTACAGTAAAACGGCAATTTCATACTTTAACCGTAACTAACTATAACTTTAATTTTATTATAATGCAAAACATTTAATAACGGATATTTTCACATTTTATACATACGAGTACTTATAAAAATACAAGTGTGTTATTATTGATTTTGGATATAATTTGAATTAAAAAAACCTTCATATTTACTGATATTAAACAATTCCTGAAGTTACGTATGCACTCAATATTTCAAATTTTATATTTTTGCATGGCAATATTTGTTGCGGCACGCATGTCGTAAACAACTACGTCATGTATAACAGCAAAATAAAATTATTTGTATTTTGTATTTGAAAGTAATATATCATTTGTGTCAATGGAATGCAAGGTCAGTATTTTCTAGCTTTTGTAGCTCACCACTGTACCTTCCCATACTTTAATTAATTCTGTGTGGTGATATAGGACAGAAGGATTACAGTGATTGTGAGTATTAAGGCTTAGAGGAATTCATTAATCTTGATGTTTATTGGGGTACTTTATTTCATTTCTTTTTTTTATTCATGGTATGAGTATAGATTGATTTTTTTTATACTACGTCGGGAGACATACAAGCATACGGCCCACCTGATGTAAAGCGGGCACCATAGCCTATTAACGGTTACGGTATATTAATTATCACTCGCGCGATGCCACCTCTGCTGCTTACACAGCAACTCCTTGGGAGCTTACTGGTGACCTCACTCACATGCGGAACACAACAACCCTCTAGGGAGTTGTTATTTGGCTGCGGTTTTCTGTGAGGTGGAGGTACTTCCCCAGACGGGCTGCTTTGATGCGCCCCACCTCTCTTAAAACATCCAGACCAAGACAAACAGACATGTTCATGTACACAAATGTTTGCCTTGTGTGGAAATCGAACCCACGAGCGTTGGTGTCAAAGTCGCGTCATTCCGACTGAGCCACCGAGCTCGTCAGAATGATGATGTTGATTGATGCACGTCATCAATCTAGATTAATTCCTACTAGAATTCAACTATGTTTCTCCACGAGGTTGTAAACTGGTGCAGTCCAAGCTGTTTGAAGGGTTAGTTTAACGACTATCATCAATAGATAAAAGCTGGCATCTGTGGTGTAACGACTGAATCAAGCCTCAGTTAAACAAAAAGAGTTTCTCGGACGCAATTGGCAGTTCGCTAGGCAATAATACCATCGCCTAGTGTAAACAAATGCTACGAGATTCGCTTCTTTAATGCAATTATCGCCCCATAAAACATTTTCGATCGTCGCCTCTGTAAACAATCCTTACCTGTTTCGCCATCCAAAAGCTCGCATTTTCGAATGGGATTTTGTTCTTTCGGTTAACTCCAAGCATATTTTTGTAATATATAGAGCGGGACTCACCAGATACAGATTTATATAACTTAATTGGTGAGTCCCAAGTGAGTCCCAGAAACCTGTTTCTATAAAGCATTGAATAAATGAATTATGAATGAAAAAAAAAATGTCCAGTGCCAATGGATGATTTTTTTTTTTCACTTTCTGGAAATATTGTCTTCTCTTGTTTTTAATTTTAACTACTATGTCTTTAGGGCAAAATTGTTAAAGAATTGAGAGCTACATCCCTAGCATCTCTATTTTTGACGAGCTCGGTGGCGCAGTGGTGAAATGCGTTGTTACACTACTTTGACACCAACGCTCGTGGGTTCGATTCCCACACACTACAAACATTTGTGTGCATGAACATGTCTGTTTGTCTTGGTCTGGGTATTTTCTATGTATGATAAGTATGTATTTACAAAAAAAAAATGTATTTACGTATGTTTATCAGTTGTCTAGTACCCATAATACAAGCTTCGCTTACTTTGGGGCTAGATGTCGTTGTGTAATTTGTCCGACAATATTTATTTATTTATTATTTTTGTACAGTGGTTTTTATTGATTTCAAAGACACTCATAATTTCTATATATTTAGTATTGTCTTGATGGCCGAATTTTACAATATTTTATGGCATTTTTAAATACGTCCTTTCTTTAAAAATAGTTAATAGATTCAGGCGTTACTTTGCGAAAGTCAAATTTACAGGCAATTTGATCTAAACTACTTTGTGTGCTTCCGCTCCCGATTAGTTCATGCGAAGACGACCGGACCAGCCAGGGCAACAACGGTGGCGGGTGCATGCGGTTCACATTTCAGATGGCGAACACTCGCAGAGACGACCTAAGCAGCCATGGCAGCAGCGGCATGCGTCTACTAACAGTAGTGGGCGGGTGCCGGCCGGCAGTAGTTTGCATGAACTAATCGGGAGCGGAAGCACACAAAGTAGTTTAGATCAAATTGCCTTTCTTTAAAAAATATTGGTCACAAATGGCGAGTCTCGTATCACAATCCGTGCAGAGTGATTTGTGCGAGAGAGTCGTAAGGAAGGACATTTACGATTCTCGCCTGAGTACTGTGTATACAAGTCGAGACACGTATGCGTTTATCGAATTAGGAGTACTCGCCTGTAGTGTAAACATTTTAAGACAGAAGAGTATCGCCTTGGACGCTGGCATACGAGTATCTATGCTTATATTATGCTTATATATACTTGAATGATGCGAGTTTCTATCGTAATGTGAACAATTGCAAGCGAAAATCGTTTGGAGAGTTCTCGCATGTGATAATCGTATAAGATTTCTCTCCACTCGCTTTCAAGAAACTTCTTGTGTAACTGAAGCTTCAGGGAGGAGTTCGAGATAAACACTTTCATCTACACTACGCTCTTATTATTTCTTTGCATGTAAATATTTGTAATATTCACCATTACAATATTTATTAAGGGTAATAGAGGAAAAGGTAGGAAGGTAAGAGTGAACTGGTCCAGCTCCAATTCAAGATAATAAAATATTAACAATAACTAAGGGGTATTTCAATCTTCTTGACGAGCCTTTACGTTTTGGATCCACATTCTCGCCCATAGTTATTAAATAATCGGGTACCAGTGATTTGGACTTGGAGAGACTGTTAATGATCAAAACATAATTCGATTAAATAATTTACTATTATTGAAGAATATGTAAACAACACTTCATGTAATTTCTTTTTTATTTAATTTTTATTTTTTTGCCTTAGGGTAAATCTTACTTTTTCCTCAAGATTATCAGGTTTAAATTATTTAAATACCAGTTATACCCAGATATCTAAATATTTAGGCCAAATCCCTTGCCTGACTCGGTCCTTACGCAACTCACTTGCTTCTTTAACATTCATAGCAACATTGAATTAAACAATTTTTTTTAACGGAAGTATCGCGTGTTTTATTTATTTTGTTGAACCTGACGTTTCGAACGCTTTGCAGCGTCCGTGGTCGCAGGAAGAAGGAAGAGTTTGTTTAATTCAATGTGTAACAATCGCGAAAACCTAAGACAATACTATTCATAGCAACACTTGCAGTATTAAACACGTTCACCGAATTCTAGGGCTCCTGACATCACCTTTTGATAAATGACCAATTTTGGTCATACTCAGTAACTCTTGCACCTTCCTCGCCTTTCTACATGTCCGAGACAACACATTCCCTTATTTTAACACCGATACTCTCTTTCAAATCAACTCGGTTTCTTACATCATAAATGCAAACGCAGCCTTTATTTAGCTAAGCAAACAAAAAATAATGCACATTCAATGTCGGATTAAACTATACACCCGTGCATCTTATGTCGTAGCAGTAAATGTGAAATTCGCACTGTACGAGTATCACCTGAATACTTACCAAAAATGCCTTACATTTCCCGGTAATATAGCGCCATTGCTCGGCTTTACAGAGTCGCAGGCATTGAAACTCGAATTATACCCACCATTTAATGGAATTACGATAATTATAAATTTAATTTAATTGGGAATATAATAACTAAAGTTGGAAAGTTGGCGTTTTGCTTGATGGAAAGGAATGAGAAGTATTTCTCTTGTTATGTTATATTCTTTCTTTATATACCTCCTTTAGAAAAATGTCCTCACAGCGTCCTATATCCGGCCTCAGTCTACAGGACACGTAATAGGATAACCTAAAGGAGGTATATAAGAAAGAATATACATAAGAAGAGAAATAATAGTTCGCGCATTTTTGGCAAAAACTACTTTATTGAATTTATCAAGTAAGTGACGTAGTTTTTGTACATTGTAGACTGTATAGTGTAGGCCATTTATCGACAACAATTATACGTCAGATATAATTCAAAATAACTCGAAAATTGGATATTTCTAACCAAAACGGGAAATTTTCAAATGTATGGGACACTACGGGTACATTTTCGTTTTTAGTACCGCGATGCGTCACGGATCATGATAGTACTTACCAGATAAAACGTCACATCTGAGAGGCATTCTATAAAACCAATTGATATGAAGTGGTTACTGTAATTCCTCGAGAGCTTACTGGTGACCTAACTCACTCGCAGGAACATAATTATTTGTAGCAGAGGACGTGTACATGTTTACAGTGCACGAGTTGCCCAAAGATGTAGGCAGACATCACGAACTACGTGGTAACCAGTAATATATACATACATATTAACTATAGTTTTTTTTATACAACGTCAGAAGGTATACAAGCATACGGTCCACCTGATGGAAAGCAGTTACTGTAGCTTATTAACGCTTGTAAAATGTTAAGTGTCACTCGTGCGATGTCTCCTCTGCTGCTTACACAGCAACTCCTTAGGAGCTTACTGGTGACCTCATTCACACGAACTCAATAACCCTCTAGGGAGTTGTCATTTGGATGCGGTTTTCTGTGAGGTGGAGGTACTTCCCCAGACGGGCTGCTTTGAAGCTCCCTACCTCTCTATAATATGTAATTAATGCAAATATTTATATTTTGTAAGTTGTAGAGCAATAAACAATTATATATCTTCTTTTATAACGTCGATCCCTTCCTTTATCAAATCGGTACCATTTTGATTACGGGAGTTAGGTTTTCAGCTAACTTCAGTAATAGGCTTCTGTTTAACCTTGCTGTACGTTGATTTATTGTGGCTTCCATGGATTCTATTATGTTACTCCGACGTAATCATAGACATATTAAATGGACTGTTTGAAGCAGTTATTTGATTGTAAAATGGACTGTTTGAAGCAGTTATTTGATTGTAAAATGGACTGTTTGAAGCAGTTAAGTAATTATAATAATACGATATTAGAATAATATTAGAACCGATAGTGACACTTGGTGTTTTTGTGAAAGTGGCAGGCGTCCAAATATTATTTTTATACTACGCTGGAAGCCAATAAAATAATAATGAAGTAGGTCTCAGCAAAGTGGCTACGCTGGGTGAGCTGTATGCTTATTGGACGACGTTGTATTAAAAAATATAAGGCCTGAAGCAAACATGTACGTAACATATATACAATCTAATTTATTTTTCTCTAATATAACGTTGTTCCCTGTTTACTAAACCTATTTGGTTTTACGGAAATCTGATCCCCGGGTTAGAATTATTGGATTTACCTGTATCTTGAATCACCTGACTCCCTCATTGGAAAGCGTATATTGCGTTATATATGTACATGTGGAATACTACAGGTAAATAATAAGTAATGTATACGAAACAACATGATTTTGTTTTTCCCCGTTTCTCCCCGTAAGATGGCTGACGTGAAGATATAGCTATAGTAATACAAAGTTATGACTCCATTCGTTCTTCTAATAATTAACTACTTTAAAAATTGCTTATAATGTACGTAGTAGGTTTAAGTGATAGTTGATTAATTATAAGGTTACTTAGTACAAGTAATATCCGTAGAGAGAATAAGCCTAGAGATAACTGTAGGTAGGGGCATGTGTCGGTTTACGTGAGATTAGAGCTGCGTAGCCTTGCGGTGGCTACATGCCATTGGCAGCATAAAGCCGCAAAGCCATTTGCAGCAGAGTGATAGCTCGCGCCATTTGCTCGGGTATAGAGCGCTAGTAGCGTAGTAGAATAAGGTCAGTTATGTAGTTCTGTTTGACGTTTCTTGTTGCATAAAAAGAATTAAGCAATGTAAGGAAATAGCAGCCCATTTTGGGTTAATCATACACACACTCAGAGACACACACACGAATATATAGTAATAAAGTCATGCTATGTTTAAGAAAATATCATAATGATATTTCTCATTCGATTGAACAATTATTATTAAATATCGAAAACAAAATTCTATTATACTTTCGAGTTTCAACAACGATTATGATACCTTTGTCTTTCTAAACATTTTGCACAGTCTAATTTTTATTGTCTATGGATTGAACGTTAAGTAAACGACGAGGGTGAAGGAACGTTTTCTTATCACCTTTGCTGAGGGGACGCACCCTTCCCACACCTGAGAACCCAGCAAATGTTGCATCTCGTTTTGACCATGATGATTTGTATATATTTGTCTCGCTCATGAATATCCGATTACGAAAATCAATGGATTACTGGTTTCTTACTGCTTTTTGATCCTTTGAAAATAAACGAAGTTAAATCCGAAATTGTTATGTATTAAGCGGATTTGAAAATGAATTACGTTTAAGAAAATTACGTTTTTCTCTATCAATTTAAAGCATGCAAATAAAATTTCCAAGTAGGCATGGGAATTGAAACATTATTTTTTGTTTGTGCCTTATGTGCACTGAGCTTAATTTATTTATAAATGGATGGTTGGATCTTTTTTCGAAACCCACACGAGTTAAGCCACGGGAAAAATCTTGTTCAATAGGGAAACCATTTGTAATGTATCCTTTATCTGTGTTCAATATAAAGGATGTATTACTATAATTGTGATATTGATAGCTTGGCTATTTGTCTAGTTTACTACTAATAAGTGTTAATTAGGTGCATACTATTTTATGATTAAGACCGTGACCTGTATAGTGGCATACCACGCCGCCATAGACCATCATTTGCCTTCGTTTCACATTTAATTGAATGTACTCAAAGGAACGGAGGAATCCTAATTTCTGTTGCTGTGGTTTACCTACGTATATAATATTTTATTCATGCCAGCTTGGTATTCCCTGCCTATTTTAAAATGCTCAAAACGGCGACTCCTTTGTTTATATTTAATGTCGGTCCTAAAATATGATAACACCTCGTTTTATCATTCGTGTATGTAATGCTAAAATTTAAATTATACTTTCTGGGAGCCGTCATTAATACATATTTATGAGTGGGGGAAAAATCTCGACACAGTCATTAGTAAGGCATCACTTAGGTGGTGGTCTAAGTCATGAACAAAAGTATTAAAATCTTCTGTGTCAGCATATTAACGATAATAATATTTATCTATCATTTCCAAACTGACATTTCAAAATTACAGTTACGACGTTACCCATTGGTAACTTCGTAACTCTAATTTTTATTTTTAGTAGTAACATATCGGAAATAATGGCATAATCCTTATAGCGTAAACAAAATAGAATACTTATATGTATTATTCAATTCAATTCATTTAAATTGAATTGAATATTATATTATAGGTTATAATTTAGGGAATATGCGAAGGAACGCGTTCTACGTACCGAAATTTCTTTAGTATTGCTTTAAGAGACTAAAAACAGTTATTATATGTTTCGAATAAACGCGAAAAGATGTTGAAAGTAATCAGAAGGGATTCATTACCAGTAATAAAGTTATTCGATGTTTTGTTAAATTTCAAACTAAAGTACAGTTTTAATACAAGTTAAGGCGAACGTAGCTAAAATAGCCAGCTCGATTGTACAAAACCTCAATCTAACTTAACGGTACAGATGCGTTTTCCTGTGAATTTGTTGTGATTTAAAGAGAGGCGTGATGGCGCTAAGAGCACATCGATGCGCTGCTTCTTTCTTTACCCCATTAATTATAGACACGGTCTCATTCTGTCCGCTCATAACTTGCGCCCACTATTACTTAGGGCGAGCGTAATGGGCGCGTGCGTTTGACGGGGGCGCGCCCTGTCTCACGTCGTTGTAAATGTATTGGATATTGTTCTTTCTTTCGTTATCAATGTTTCCACCTAATTTACCCCCTTTTGTTCGACACTAGTTCCGCGTTTTGTTACCGAGATGGGAAATAACCCGGTTCTTGTGTTCTGTTATGAATTTATGTGAATTCATTATTGGAAAATGATCAGTTTTGGTACTCTTCACCACATCTGCACAAGGTGCATTTTCCCGATCAGCGAATGGTGTCTAGTCGAAAGAGATTCAGGATACAATGAAATGTGAAGTTCAATTTGGGTTAGCTGGATGGATGGAGGTATAATTTGTTGAGGTGGTTTTTTTTATGAAACTAGATTGGTAAACAAGCAAACGACCCGCATTAGATGGTAAGCGGTCACCGCAGCCTATTGACGCTCGCAACACCACGGGGATGTTACTCGCATGCTGCCAATACCTAGGAATGTTTCGTCACAGTACCCAGTAATTTCCCTGCCATATCTCACCCTTCAAACCGGAACACAGCTATATAAATATAGCTGCTTGACGGTAGAAATACGTGAGACAGAGGTACCTACGCAGACGACTTTTGTACTAAGTCTCTCTCTGGTACTGTAGGATGTTAGGTAGGATACTGCAGTATCAAACAAACATAGATCGCTAAGTTTCAACGCTCGCTTTCATATTTTTAGTCGAAGATCTGCACGTGGTGCACACTGCTAATTAACAAACTAGGTTCAATTCTATAAAGTGAGGTAAAGCGTATCAAAGCCCGACTAAGGAAGAACCGTAGGATAATGAATATCGATGTAAGAAAATTTATTCAGTTTGTACTTGATGCCTTTGGAATACAGTGAAGAACTGCTGTGATAGCAGCGGAGTGCCAGCGCGCGTTATTTTGCAAGCATTCATAAGCTACGATAATCACTTTATATTTGACCGGTAGGCTTGTTTGCCTGCCGATATTGTATAAAAAAGCACGTGTTAGAGTTCTGACGATAGGAATGCAACTAAAACTCTAAGATGTTTTTATACTACATCTGGAGGGAGACATGTATACGGCACGCCTGATATAAGTGATAACCGAAGCCTATCGTTTGCGTATCGCGCGCGACAGGAACACAACTACACCTCAATGGAGTTGTTATTTGGCTGGGTTCTTCAGTAAGGTCTCCATCTCTCATGTCTTTCTGCAAATGAGTAAGTCTGAATTTTTACTTTTACTTTGTATCTCTAAAGTAGCAAACAAGCATACGGCTTGCATCATGGTAAACAGTCGCCGTAGCCTATGGATTTAGAACACCAGGCGTGTCACTCATACCTTATCGACCCTCTAAAAACATCTTCACGCCTTTCTTGAAAAACTCCATGTTGTAGTCCCTTGGGAAAACCTCGGCTGGGGGAATTAATTCCACAACTTGAGATTTCTCGGAGTTCTTGCCGTTCCAGCGTGAGGTTGAGGGTCCCCGCCGTCGTCGAGCGGTGCGGTTATAAAAATTGCTGTCGGCATCGTATCGGACAATTCTTCAGAACACAACCCGTTGAAAATCGGTAGAACAGACAAAGGAAGACAAAATCTCTCTTTAAACTTAAGGGTTCAATACCGTCGTCAATTTGCTACAACAAAACAACGTCTGTTACCAACATCAGAGGAGCTGCTGCAGCAGAGCTTTAACCCGCTTTAAATATAAATCGAAATAATTTTTATTATATCGATATTCATTGTCCTAAATTCAACAAACAACCTTCAAATACCGAATACAATCCAAATTAGAGTTGTGGCTCGGAACTTGGCTGTAATTTATCAAAGCCGCCTAAAACGCTTAAAGTTAGCATCGTAATCACTGGGCCATAGCAGCTATGAATCAAGTAGACAGTAGTGCGGTGTGAACTAATGTTGGAATTCACTCTAAATCACTTTGGGCCAGCCTTTTGTTTGAAATCTACAAGGCTACAGGCCAGGCTTTATAATAATAAATTATTACTCATTTACAAATTAGGGGACGTTTCTGAGCGTCATCGGGTAACTAACAAACATTTTTGTATATCTTTATTGCAAAGTACAATGATGATACAAAAAAATTGTGTTGTAATAACACTAATTTTTTGTATCATCATTGTACTTTTTGTATGAAAAGCCTTCTTTCAGAAGGCCTACTTTGAAATAAAAAAAAGATATTTTCTTATACCTCTATAATTTATTGTACGATTTTGAGAAGTGAAATTAGATTTTGTATAGTTCAAATGTTGTATACAGCATTTTGAATTTATTCGGTATAATAATACCAAACGCAATATTATATCAGAAGCTTTTATTATTGTACAACGCCAGAAGGCATACAAGCATACGATCCACCTGGTATAAAGTGGTACCTATGAACACTTGCAATACATTAAGTATCGCTCGCGCGATGCTACCACCGCTGCTTATCATTACTACGCATCATTAATTTGTGTGCCCCATTACTTTATTATAGTGTCTGCAATTCAACAAAAATATCTTTTTATTATTTCCATCCCATTTGATGTTTTTATCGATATGCTTAATAACAAATATAATATTTTTGTTCTAGGTAAAGCCGACACATTTATTAATGTAAACAGGAAGCAGTGGTAACTAATTGTAATTGCTTTATTATCTAAAATTTATTAAAACAATGGTTATTCATGATTACTTCTCCGCAAAATTACTTTAATAAACCACAAATCTAATATCCCGATTTGTGTATTGTTATGGTTTATTGTAAAGTACGGCGCGCAAAAGGCGTGTGTGAAGATTTTTGGATCCAACGCGTAGAGAAGATTCTTCGAGAAGATTAATGTAATGTAGTACACCGGTCTTAACCCGCTCTAGAAGTTATGAATGGAACAACATCACATGAGCGGGTCTCGGCAGGTTATAGGCCTCTTGCGAATGTGTCGAAAATTATAATATATATGAGATCCGAAGGCATTATTTTAAAGAGACACCCGCCATATCTGATGGTTGCTTACGGCAGGTGGTGGCTTACTCGTCACTGGATGGACCTCCAAAACGTCAGAGATAGGCGGCATGCTATAATAACACATGTATTTGTTTCTCTCTTTTTATATATATTTTACAATAGCTGGTTACGATAGTACACTTAGTGTAAGGACATGTGAGAGAAACTGGTGTCAAGTTTCAGAGAGACCTTATAGTACAGGTTCACCAGCGCGCTCCCGCTGAAGTGACTCACGCAGTAGTAATTTTCTGGTACGTAATTATCAGACAATAATCTAAAACTGGAGAATAAAGAAACATTAATGAAGAGGAAATGCAGGTCTCACCTTTTTTTTTTTAATATATATGGCAATAGTATTGCTACTTTATGCCAGTGTCAAAGTATTCAGTTTTAGAACCATTTGAAAATATTAATTCTATGTTCCAGCTTCAGGAACTGTGCTGAAAAAATACTTGGGGACTCCATGACTAGTGTATTTGTAAAAGAGTCTGTATATGCAAGTGTCATATAGTAGTATTGTAGGTAGGTGAATCGTGTAACGTCTCATATTAGTAAATTGATTTGGTTGTAATGTAACGTTTGCGTTAAGACCACAGTCTTATGTTCTGTACCACAACACAGACAAATGAGAACAGGAGCACTATCGCGCAACGTCATCTGTCATGTCAGGACAGACGCTCAACGCACGGAGTGAGCGATGAGGGGTTGAGTAAGTTGTTTTTACAGGGTCGGCAACGCGCCTGTGAATCGAGTGTTGATCACCTAACAGAAATGCCTCACAATTTGTTTATGTAGCCATCTATATATGTTTATATATAACATTTTCAAGAGGGTCTTGAAAATTTGCTTGGAAGTTTCCTTCAGTCTTATCGGCATGTAAATATCTGCTTAAAAGAGTTTTCAAACAGTCTCACGAGATAAAATCCTATCAGACAGAAAATCATATATATTAGAGAAGTGACAGCCCAGTGGATAAAAACCGCCCTTCCGCCTTTCCTTTGTCCAATCGGTCCTCGATTCGAATCCTGTCATGTACCGCTAAATTCGTGTTTTCGGATTTACGTACATATTTGTAATGATCACTTGCTCGACGATGATGGAAAACATGATCAGGAAATCGCGTTAATCAAGAAACCTTAATGCAAAACTTGTGATTCCTAGATATAGTGGTTTGCGGTATGATACACAGATAAGTACTTTTTATTTTATGCAGACAGGAGCACAAAAGACTGCAGCGAAATAACGAATATATCTCTAGTTTGCACACTTCTTTTGTAACAAAAATTACGATTGAGCGATTTATTCATGACCGTACAAGTGCAGTATTATTATTATTTATATAACGTGATTCGTTATATAAATAATAATAATACTTGCACTTGTACAGATTCCACTTCACAATTTTATTTAATAATTATTTTTACCGACCGGTTTCGCCTTTACGGCATTATCAAGGTATTTTATACAACCGTAATAATGCCGTAAAGGCGAAACCGGTCTGTAAAAATAATTATTAAATAAAATTGTGAAGTGGAATCTGTACAAGTGCAAGTATTAACATTAACGCGATGTCTTCAAAATTCCACCAAGCGCCTACAATCAACAGTATGGGACCACTAGATGGCGTCTTTACGTAAACATCGTGTCCGTGTAATTAAATTATTAAAAATACATATTAAAGCAAATTTAGTTGAATTCTAGTAGATTATGTTACGTATAGACTAAATAACGTGTGATAATGTTTGTGAACAATAAACAACAGTGAAATGGGACAAAATAGTATATAAACAAGGTGATTAAAGTGCGCAGTTTCGTCGACAAATATATCGTGTCTAACAATAACAGAAATTAATTATTAGAGTACAGTGTAATAAAAACCTAAACAATAATAAAATTGAACAATAAAAACTGCTATTCATAATATAATTAATACATTGATGACTAATAAATTCCAAGTGACAGTGATTTAAGTGACTTTTTTGAAACTCACCACACATTATTGACAATCTCGTATTGCAGTTGCGTTACGTATACAATACAATGAACATTTTCACACATTCTTTTAAATAGTTCATGGCACATTGGTAATGACTTTCAATGCAACTGCGCCTGACTGTTCCGAGTTCGATCCTCATAACATGTTTCTATTTTTTGTATACACATTTTTGCCCTCATTTTATTGGGAATAATATTGCTATTGGAAATCCATTTTTTTAAAACATATTATTATTGTCATTTTTTTCTACTGGCAAAATGGACAATATGAATAATATCACGATAAGAAAAAAAACTATAGGATTAAGAAGAATAAAATCGGATTTTGACATTTCTAATTTATCAGAACAATCCATATTGACATCCACTATTTTAGAGACAACGACGAGAAGCGTTCCCTTGTCACCAGAACCAGATTCCTCAATAATATTAGAACTTAAAGAACAAAACGAAGAAATTAGAAATGAATTGGACATTGCTCATGAAGAAATAATTAATTTAAATACAGAAATTACTGAGCTTAAATTAAAATTAAACGAAAAAAATAAGACGATTAACTTACTCAAAAGATTATCAACGGATAATACACCATTGACACCTAGAAAAACACCGATTAAAAAAGCAATAACAAATATAAATATAAGAGTAAGAACTTCACCACTACAATTATCTTCGGAACTACGGGATAAACACTTAGGTAATGTTAGGTGTGAATCCCAAACAGCCCCGGATAAAATTTCTCATGAAATTAGCAGTAATGATCGCTCCTGCACAATAAGCAATACTCAACCACAGTTAAGAGATGGCATCACCAATCACGAAAATTCAAAGCTTGACCAACCATCGGTAGTAAATAATACGCACTCGCAATCTAGAGATGGCGCCACCGGTCATAGAAAGCCACGTTTGGTTGTAATAGGCGATGAACAAGTTCGTGGTTTATCAAGTATTATAGTTAAATCGAGGAGAAATAAATGGAATGACATTTACGATGTAACTGGAATTACAAAACCATATGCAACGAGTTCTCAAGTTATGACGGGCTTCAACGACATACTAAGTACATTACACAAAGATGACATCATTATTTTAGGACTAGGGTCGAATGACAAAAACCCTTATCAATTATTTAATGTACTTTGTAACGTATTGTATAAACTAAGAAACAACAAAGTATTTGTGTTAGGTGTTAGGGCTAACCGATACCTTAATGTTGACTTTTTAAATGAACAAATTAAACTGTTTTTGACATGTTACGAAAATTGTAAATATATCAACATATATAACACTGGGATTGATGACCATGTGAACAACGTTTACTCATCACAACACGCTAGACGCTTATGCAATAAACTAAATATTGAAATAGATTATCTAAAATATGAAGATGTATATATAAAAAATTATAGACAATTATTACGCGCTATACATAATCAAAGTATTTCTATAATTGCCGAACACAGAGTTAATGATAAAATAAAAGAAAAAACATATGTAAAGGGTACCATTCCTTACTATTTTTTAAAAATGGCTGAATGTAATCCTCACAACACCAATCCAAAAGTAACGAATAATTGTAATCATTTATTTCGATAACAAACCAACTTTGACTATTACACTACTTCACCAAAATATTGCTGGTCTATTGTATAAAAAGGACCTGCTAGAAATTGCCCTCGGTGATTTAATCAATCGAATAGGTGAAATACATATAATCTGTCTCAGTGAAACGTTTTTAAGATACGGTACCGAGTCAAATGTTGTTCTCAAGAGCTACAATTTGGCAGCGCACTACTCCCGAAAAACTAAACGGAGAGGGGGTACTTGCATACTCGTACATAAAAATCTAGAACATAAAAATATTACTAACTTAATCGATCCGGTTGAATATTGTTTTGAGTACTCAGTAATTGAAATCACAACATTTAATTTAGTTGTAGTATGCTTATATCGAATCCCTAACTCAGAACTAAGTGTATTCTTCATGAACTTGGATAAGCTATTACATAAATTGACTCGCAAACAAAAAAATAGAATTATATTAAGTGGTGATTGGAACATAGACTGGCTGAAAAAAAACAATGCTTCCAAAGAACTTCTAGCAATACTTAATAACTATAACTTAAAAAATCACATCACAAAACCCACACGAAAACAAAGTTGTATCGATTTAATAGTTAGCAACATCCCAGAAGTAAAATCGGAAATACATTATCTGGCTCTGTCTGATCATGAGACAGGACAGACGGTTTCTTTTGATATTCCTATGGTACCAGACAATATAAATGTTTACCGGAAGACATGTTATTGGTATGAAGAAAAAAGGGATATGTGTGAAGAAAATATTCAAAAGTTTGTAAAATGCATACAATGCCTATCATTCAGCGAAGTAATGTCAGAGCAAGATGTAGATAGGGCATTCAACAATTTTCACGATACATTTACACTATTCTATGATCTATGTTTCCCTAAAAATAAAATAAAACATACCAGCAAGAAAATAAAAAATAGGTGGATTACTAAAGGACTGAAAAAATGCTGCGTTGTTAAAAGAAAACTTTATTTAAAATATCACCTAATATCTACAAACAAAAATAGGAATAAAACTATTTATGAAAAGTATTCAAAAATATTAAGAAGATGTATAAATGACGCACAAAAAATTACTAATACAAAATACATCTTAAAAGCAAAAAACTCATGCAAAGCCGCATGGGACATAATAAAAGATAATATGAAAGATAATACCGAAATAAGAGAAATTGAACATGATGGAAAATTACACACTGACCCATTTAAAATACCAGATATAATCAATAATTATTTTTTACAACTGAATGACACTGGCACAAATGACATATATAATAAAATTAACGCGATAAATAATAACGATAATAGTATTTACTTGACGCCTGTAGACAATTATGACATGTATAAATTAATTATTGGACTTAAAAATTGTAACAGTACTGGTTATGACGACATAAAAACGTTGATATTAAAGCGATGCGCCCAGTGCATAGCTGCACCACTAGCCCATATTGTGAATCTTACATTAACAAAAGGCAAATATCCCACGCGATTAAAGAACTTGGTTGTTAAACCGCTTTTTAAAAAAGAAGATAAAAAGATTTTAAGTAATTATCGACCTATTACCTTAACCCCTGTACTAGCTAAAATTGTAGAAAGGGTAATGTGCGAAAAAATTTCAAAATTTTTAACAAAGTTTAACATATTAACGCCTGACCAGTTTGGATTTAGAAAAAATAAATCGACCACTCTAGCCTGTTTCCAATTAATAAAAAATGTCACGGAATATCTAAACAATAGAACGCCGGTAACCGCACTATTTTTAGATATGTCCAAGGCTTTCGATACCGTGTCTCATAAAATATTGCTGGATAAACTATGGCGTTATGGTATTCGAGGTGTAGCTCATAGTTGGATTCAAAGCTACTTAAGTAACAGACAGCAATGTGTAGAGATAACCCGAACGACTGGCTACGATAAAAAGACATATCGGTCCGAATACAGTCATAACGCTCATGGAGTGCCACAGGGTAGCATTTTGGCCCCACTGCTATTTTTGATCTACATCAATGACTTGCCTCAGGTATTGAGTCACCAATGTATAATGTTTGCGGACGATGTGACACTGATTATTAAAAAAAGGGATAATATCAGTCACGAGCTTGATATTAACAATACATTAAAAAACGTAACTCTATGGCTAGAAGATAATAATTTAAAAATTAATACTGATAAAACTAATTTTATTCATTTTAGGACGAAAAACAATACATATAGTAAATACTTAAATATCAATTTTAATAACGCAGAAATAGAAGAAGTAGATACAACTAAATTTCTGGGTATCACGTTAGATAGTCAATGTAATTGGAAGGCCCACGTAGATGTTCTTTGTACTAAACTACATAAATTTGTCTATGTGTTGAGGCGAGTGAAACAAGTTGCCACTATCGATGCAACACTTACTGCATACCATGGGTATGTATCATCAATCTTACGATATGGGATAATACTATGGGGAAATTCAGTAGATGTGTCGAAAGTATTCATAGCCCAGAAAAAATGTATTAGAGCTATCAGTGGGCTCCACTTACTAGATAGCTGTGTGTTTGCATTTAAGAAACACAAAATTCTACCATTACCATGTCTTTACATTTTCGAGACATGTGTGTTTGTACACAAGCACTCTAATTTATTTATTAGACATGGAGATATAATCGGTTCTAGAACTCGACATAAGAATAAACTGTACGTACCTCAACAAAAATTGGCTCTTTTTCAAAAAAATGTGTACTGCATGGCTATAAAGCTATATAACTTATTACCAAACCGTTTTAAAGACATGGCTTTGAATACATTTAAAAAACATCTATTTAATTATCTTTTAGACAAATGTTATTATTCTTATAATGATTATGTTAATGATAAAAACAGAATTAATGACTGACATTACCTATTGTTAACATTTTATTTCATTTTTTTCTCTGCACTTATTAATTTATTAAGAAATTGAATAACATATTTGACATTGATATTATTTTTATTAAAATGTTATTAAATTTAAAACTTTACTTAAAACATAATATTAATTAATTTTTGCACGCTGTATTGAGACAGTAGAATGTGTTGGATCGAAAATCTTGTGAATAACTGTGTGTTACCCATATTCTCTGCAAATAAAATATTTGATTTGATTTGATTTGATTTGATATGAATATAATGATCAGGAAACGCGCACGTCCAAGAAATTATATTTCGATATATGTCTGACCTAAACTAAAAAGGTCTCGGTTTTCTCTAATGGTCTAGGAAACGGGATAACGCTAGAAAGAAGATAGGCAATCCCACTGAATTATCTATCGAAGTTCTGTATCCTCAATCAATATGCATATATTATGCCTGTGTATATCACTACATAGTCTACATATTATAAAACAAAGTCCCACGCCTACCTAACGGATTTTCATGCGATTTTCACCAATAGACAGAGTGATTCTTGGGGAAGGTTTAGGTGTATAATTTACTATGGTTTTGTGTAAATTGGTTGAAAAAATTGTTGAAAATGTCGGAAAAAGTCAAGCAGCCTGGGAGCTTTCATTGTATATTGTACGGATATACAGTATCAATCCTTATCAACTTAAATACGTAAGTTTCCTTAAGCATTTCATGCACTTAATGATAATCCTTTACAACATTTAATTTAACCCTTCGAAACCCGGGTGGTCGTATATGACCGCGAAATGTATGGGAAAACGTATATAACGGGTTCTGACTGCTCAAATGATGGATCCGACAGAAGTTGTCCTGTCTGAACGTTGCCGTTGGCTTGCCTGTTATATCTTTTTTCTATTTTAGTTTGTTTTGATGTATATGTATATCTATTCATCATAAAATATATTAAAATACATCAAGTAGTGTAGACATGTATGTTACATTGAAATCTATCCACATATTCGACGCAACAAGCTGACGCAACTCAACGACGGAGAAATTTAGTCATAATATGCTCTGCTACCCGTGCGAAGCCGGGGCGGGTAACTAGTATTTTACAAAATACCTACGGCCTCATAATAGACCGCTTGCCATTGGCAGGAAATTCGCATCCTCTCACTGTGGAGCCAGT
Organism: Pyralis farinalis; assembly: GCA_947507595.1. Classification (NCBI taxonomy): domain Eukaryota; kingdom Metazoa; phylum Arthropoda; class Insecta; order Lepidoptera; family Pyralidae; genus Pyralis; species Pyralis farinalis. The sequence continues at coordinate 7,064,530 of OX382259.1, read as the reverse complement.
AAGTAAGCAGAGCGAAACCTGGACAAAACATATACCATTTTATATCAGGCTGTGTTTACTTTTTTTTATACTACGTCGGAAGGCATACAAGAATACGGCCCACCTGATGTGAAGTGGGTACCGTAGCCGTAGTAAGGACAGATATTCTCGGGTATGGTATACAAAGTTTACCAACTAATTGATAGTGATATACCGAACATTGTATACCACATTTGAGATTATACACTCTTACCAAAGGTTATCTAATAGATAATGCTATTAAGATAAAGCCCGCCTTTATTTATATCCTTGATTTGTGGTAAACAAAGTTTCAATGTATCACATGTACATGGTATAATATATAACTTGTAATAAAATTGTAGCAGATTCAAAACATTTGTTGAAGCAGCGGATCGGAAGTTATCCACATCAGCTTTAACAATGGTCAAAAGGCTTTAAATTGTCGGTCTGTCTGTCCTTTAGCATGCATCACAGTAAAAGTATATATTACATGACACCTTATATCCCATGTCAATGTTTAGGTCACTTTTTATGTCGAAAATATTTAGGGTTGATGCGTAAAACTGGAAAAACACATACACGCGAAATGGGACGAGATTCCCGCAGATAAAATCGCGGTCCAAGGGCCCGTAGAGTTTAATAATAATGTCGCATTATCAATCCTCACATTGCACATGCGGCTATGGATAATGGCTATGATTTCATTAATGTATACCCTTAACCGCAATTAAATTATTTATCACCAATGCAAATGTCACTGTCTATGAGTATGTTTGATATCTGGTCACGAATAAATCGCTGAATCGTAATTTTTGGTACAAAAGAAGTGAGCAAACTAGAGATATATTCGTTATTTCGCTGCAGTCTTTTGTGCTCCTGTCTGCATAAAATAAAAAGTACTTATCTGTGTATCATACCGCAAACCACTATATCTAGGAATCACAAATTTTGCATTAAGCTTTCTTGATTATTGATTATTCTCACGGGAGATGAGTATACGAAGTTCATATATGCCATAAAATAAATAAATATAAATATTTCCGGACAAATTACACAGCGCCACCTAGCCACAAAGTATAAAGCTTTTAAAGCTTGTGTTATGGGTACTAGACAACTGATAAACATACGTAAATACGTTTTTTTTTGTAAATACATACTTATTATATATAGAAAATACCCAGACCAATACAAACAGACATGTTCATGCACACAAATGTTTGTACTGTGTGGGAATCGAACCCACGAGCGTTGATGTCAAAGTAGCGTAACAGCGCGTTTCACCACTGCGCCACCGAGCCCGTCATGCCATGACATTAAAGTTGATAATATGCTATTTAGTTATTGTTACGATGGGAAGATGTAGGCTCATTTAGTTCGGACATGAAGAAAGAATAACGAAACACATATATACAAGGCAAAAGTAGAGGGATTTAGAAACCGATGCAGGAAGGCAACTGTCCTACGTTTAGTTGCATTTTATGATTATGATGTCATTAACCTTGAGAATCGACGAGAGTGCATGAAAAGAGGTATGAATTAAAAAAAGCGAGTAAGGGCGTGTAAGGATCGAATCATTAGGTATTCGATTCTTACAGCCTACCTTACAAGTGACTTGGCGTGAAAGTATAGACAAGTTGCCGTTGTTATAATAGATATATGCCCTTCTATGTAAGTTGATGTTTTGCATGTTTTTTATAAACCTTATTTCTTACAATAAAACACGCTTCATAGTTGTTCCGCACTATTGCGTAACATCATAGTAAAATGGTAACATAGACATCAATGAACCATTTTTATCGTGCTTCCGCCCTGCCGCGCGGGATTTAAGCGAAGCCTATGTATATCCAGGTAATATAGGGTTGTCTAGTTTACAAAATCTGATAAAAATTTAAAGTGTTTCTAAAGGTGCAATAACTCACTGTGTGGAAAGATAATTTTAACCAATATGTTACAACTCATACCGTTGCGACTTTTGGAAAATTGTGATGCGATCCGTTTGTACATAAAGAGGGCTTAAAAAGTCCCATATGTTCGCGTAGACATATAAACGCTAAAAACATGTAAGCCGGACATTTGTTGTCAGTGCAAAATCATTCATCAACTGCTATAAAACAATAGCAGACATCTGAAAAAAATGTTGTGACATCCCTACATACGTTAACCTACTTAAAATTCAGTAAGCAGTTTGTATACTACGAGAGATTAAGCAATCCCACATGTTCTCGTCGATAGATAAGCGCTAAAACATATAACACCCTGCGTTTGCTCTCAGTGTAAAAATCATTCATCAACTGCTAAAAACGACAGAAAATATATGAAAAGAATGCTGTGACACCCCTATATCAGTTTTCAATATATTTCACTGGAGATATAAAGCCCCACGGCTGTATTTTAAGGAAATTCGACTATTAGTTATCTGTTCGGTTTGTCATACTGAGCCTGTGCGTAACTCCTGAACGGTATATAAGGTGTATTTTAAGGATATGCAGTATATTTTATAGGGTATGTAAGACCTGGTTTACGGGATATTACTGGCATTCATGGGATATCGCATGCCATAAGTTTGGGGTGGATTTAAAGGTTTATTCGGCAAATTTTCGAGAGATATTCCTTTTGCGTATTTCACTTAGTATTGTGGTATTTGTATATCCGGCTTTTAAGGGGTTGTGCGTATTTGACAATACATAATTCTTGTTTATGTAATTCGAGTTTAACGGGCTAATAAATAAAGTATAATATTTTTCTTTATGATTTTAATAGTTTGTTTGTAGATTTTAATGATTTGCAGTATAAGTATATGATTAGTTACTTAAAGCAGTGGTAGCCCATAATTTTGACGAGCTCGGTGGTGCTGTGATGTAACGCGCTGTTACACTACTTTGATACCAACGCTTGTGGGTTCGATTCCCACACAGGACAAACATGCATGTGTGCATGAACATGTCTGTTTGTCTTGGTCTGAGAGATAGGGTGCATCAAAGCAGCCCGTCTGAAGTACGCCCACCTCACAGAAAACCGCTGCCAAATAACAACTCCCTAAAGGATTGTTGTGTTCCTGCGTTTAAGTGAGGTCTCCAGTAAGCTCTTAAGGAGTTACTATGTTAGTAGCAGAGGTGGAATCGCACGAATAATACTTAACGTTTTGCAGGCGTTTGTATGCTACGGTAACCGCTTTATATCAGGTGGGCTGCCTCCCAACGTATGAAAAAAGTGTGTTAGGGTCGCACGACTGGAGTTTAGATATCGATAACGATAATTATGATATACATCGAATGGAAAAGGAGGGTAAATGAATGCATCTTCTGAAATAATAGGAAGAAAATTTGTATAAATAATAGTCATAAACGTAAACTGAAGTTCATGTCCTACTTACAGATTCACGCATTTTTCGGATTCTTCTTCGTTACGACTCGAATCAATTTCTTTAATATTTTCCAATGTTTTTTTAACTGCAATGTCGACCGCAGCCTGTCTATGGATGGGTTTATCTATCTCGAGTTTCTCCTGCTTCGGAGGGCACGTTAAGCCGTCGGTCTTGGATGTTGTTGATAAATGACAGTCATTGAACAGTCAGAACCCGTTATATACGTTTTCCCATACATTTCGTGGTCGTATACGACCTGGGTTTCGAAGGGTTAAAGCTGCCGTGTGCGTGAGAGAAAGGGAAGCCAAACTGACTGGCGCCGTAACGCGTTACGTATCGAAGCGGTTTACCCTCCCATAAGAAGTTATCACTCCAACAAAAGAAACATATGAAGTAACTAGTAAGTAAATTGACGAGCTCGGTGACGCAGTGGTGAAACGCGTTGTTACGCTACTTTGACACCAACGCTCGTGGGTTCGATTCCCACACAATACAAACATTTGTGTGCATGAACATGTCTGTTTGTCTTGGTCTGGGTATTTTCTATGTACAATAAGTATGTATTTACAAAAAAAAATATTTATGTATGTTTATCAGTTCTCTAGTACCCATAACACAAGCTTCGCTTACTTTGGGGCTAGTTGGCGCTGTGTAATTAAAAAAGAAAAAAAAACAAACTAAATTTTTCTAAGACTTTTTTTTACCAATACTAATTTCCACGCGACGTGGATTCTCTTGTAGTTTGACAGTGCTCAAGCTACGTATGTGTGTCGGCGTTCCAATATCGGCGGTTCCCGATGATGAATTACGTGATCAGGATATCGACGTGGCCTAAATAGTTGTGTGGTCCGCAAGTACCAATCTATTGGTTACATTCGCCACGCTGTATCGGAGACAAGGGGAAATGTGCTGCTGTATTGAGAAGGATGATTTCACATCCGATCAAAAATGAAAGGTAGTATTGCAAGCTTAGCAATTTAACTTCTTTCCTTGGCTAGGTTAAATCATTTAATCTTCTAACATTATAATCAGAAAAGATTTTTTTAGTTTGTAATGGATAAACTCAAAAAATACTTAACAGATTTTAATAATCTTTCGCATATAGAAAGCTACATTATCAGCGCGTAACTTAGGCTATAGTTTATTTTCATAAAATTAGAGGTCCGCATGAAAATTGCAATAATGTAACTCAATGAATCACTTGCCTACATTTTTTTTTTATACTACGTCGGGAGGCATACAAGCATACGACTCACCTAATGTAAAGCAGGTACCGTAGCCTATTAACGCTTGCGATATTAATCACTCGCGCGATGATGTTATTTTGATGCGCCCTACCTCTCTTAAAACATTCAGACCAAGACAAACAGACATTTTCATGCACATAAACGTTTGCTTTGTGTGGGAATCGAACCCACGAGCGTTGGTGTCAAAGTCGCGACATTGACAACTGAGCCACTGAGCTCGTCGTTTTTCACGTGCGCTGCAAAAACTTTGAGGATTCATGAAGCCACATACTACATGTTTATAATAAGTTTCATTATCGACAAAAAAGTCCTCGAGACTATATGCCTAACTATTATAGTTAATTAACAATAACCGTTTTTGTTCAAATTAGTCAATGAAAGTATAGGTAGATATCATGATATTAATCGTTATCAAACTAAATAGTTTCAATTGTTGTTATGTTCTATTTGTAAAATATTAATTTATCTTTCTATCTACCCACTCGTGCGAAGTTGGGATGGGTCCCTATTGTCTAATAAAATACTTTCAAACTAATATGTATATTGAATCCTCATAATGAAGAACAGTGATAGCCCAGTAGATAATGAACCGGCCACCTAGTCAGGTTCGAATCCTGGCGGGAGTGTGTACCATTAAATTCGTGATTTTCGGATTTATTTGCATACTAGCGACCGGCGCCGGCTTCGCACGGGTGATCCGATCGCTACCAAACTTCACAGGAACCCCCGCCAAGCTAATATAAAGATTCCCTGAAAATTTCATCAAAATAGGTCCAGCCATTTTCGAGTCCATAGAGGACATACAGACAAACATTCATTTTTATATATATAGATTTATCACTTGCTCGACGGTGAAGGAAACTATCTTGAGGAAAACCACACGTTCGAGAAATAATATTTCGAAAGGCATGTGACCTAACCTAAGACAGATGTAGTTTTCACTCTGGGTCGTGAAAGTCTGACGGCAGTCGCTTTATGTAAAAAATCAGTGTCTTCGCCAAATCCTTAAGCTTATATAGCGGGCCCCGCCAATTCTAATTGATTAGGAAAAGGGATAACGCGAGAAAGAAGATTCAATCTTCATAATAAAAATAAATAACTTCGCTTCAGCTGATGAGTCTTACAAACGAAGTGTCGAAACATTTACAGTTTTTCCGCTTTCGGGGGTTCTTAGAAAGAGTTACAATTGTCATACTAATCCGCGAAGCTGTATCAAATATACGAAGACAAAAGCAAATGCTCCTTCAATATTGCTTCAAAGGAACTGGTGATAAATCTCACTTCTAATACTTGACGGCATTAATTCTCCAGTAAAATAAATTCTCGTTCGTAGTTGGAAGTTGTGTAGTTTTTAGTTTTTTCTCTTTAAATGCAACTATTTATAAGAGCTACTGCTCTGTAACTTAGCAAAACGAGATTAATTTGATGTGATTGATTATGTCGTTTCGAGTAGTAAAGCTAGCCAATGAGTCCAAAGGTTGAGGTTTACTCGTGTTGACCTATATGAATCCCTTGTAATAATGATGTTTTGCGCTGTTACTCCTTTTTTAAGCGATCAGTCCTACTATAGTATAATATTTTATTTTATACAACGTTGGGAGACACAATACGCTCTACCTGATGTAAAGTGGTTACTGTAGCCTCGGAGCGCTTCCAATGCCGGAAGTATTGCTCTCGCGTTGCCTTCTCTGATGCTAATATGGCAATCACTTTGTTGCTTTCTTGTACGCTCACTTATCCACGAGAACACAACAACCCTCGAGGGTATTTGGCTACGGTTTCCTGCAAGAAGGAGGTATTTCCTTAGTTGCGCTGCTTTTAATGCGCCCTCTTAACAACGCCCGGACACAAGACACACAACATGTTCACGCACACAAATGTTTGTCTTATGTAAGAATCGAACTCACGAGCCTAAGTACCCATTGCTAACCAACCACTTGACTACCGGGCTCGTCAATTTAACCCTTTATTAAACCACTACGAATTGTATAATAAGTAGTGGAATTTGAAAAATTAGTAAAATATCTGTAAAGCTGTAATACGGGCTCAAAGCACCAAATTCGCACTATCAACCAATTCAAATAATCCATCATTTTCACGATTGAAAGCACTTTCAACATTCACGATTTTTACTCAATGAAACAAATAACCCGTGATCATCATTAACACACGTTTCATTCGGCAACTTCTCATTTCGTCGACAATTAATCGGTGTGGCCACTGTTGGAGAGCTCTTAACGGGCTCAATCAGACCGACATTCATTCGAATAATCGATTCGATTTAAACAAGTGTTGATTTCGATTATATGAAAATGAGTCGAGTGTCATATGTGGTGGCAATCATTTCCTTTTAATTTATTTCGGTCGCGTTTCAAAACCGAAAAGATTCTATCATACAACATTTTAGGCCAATTTAGAACCGATTTTGAGTATTTATTTTTTAGTTCAAAAGTTAGTACACATTTTTTGTATGTGTATCTCCACGCCAGGTCCCTTGCGGGGTAGGCAGAGAGAATCGAGCGCCATTAGACGCGGTCCTCACACACTTCACTCGCATCTTTCCCATTCATAGCTCTTTTCATGCACTCTCGCCGGTTCCTAAGGCTCCTGACATCACCTTCTGATAAAACACGACCAATTTGGTCATGGTAGGTATGTATGTATGCGTCCTTCCTCTCTTAAAAGCACTCGGTCCAAGAAAAATGGATCTATTGATGAACCCAAATGTTTGTCCTGTGCGGGAATTGGAGCGTTCAAGTAGCTTTAGTGGTCAGTAACTGCGCTACTTAGCTTGTCAATACACATATTGTAGTGCCGCGTGCGGTAATTGATGTCAGCTGAGGTGGTCAAAGTAGTTGGCAGTTGGCACTACGGCCCATAGGTCAGAAACGCTTTCTGATTCTTAAGCAGTTTATTGTAGAGTAAGTCATCGTTTCAACAAATAAAAGAAATTACGCAAGAATTAGGTTAGCTATCACTGATCGCTTTAATAGCAGTGAAATAAATAATTTAGAGGTGTACAATGGGGAAATCTGATGGAATGTTGGAGGAAACCGAGGGGATTTCGAATGGAATAAGTTGATGGAATTAAGCATGGATTAAGTTTTCTCACGTCAATATCGTGGGTAAGCAATTGTGTCTAATCCAGAAGGTTCCGCGATTTTGTCGATCTTGGCATGGTTTGCGTAATTACCTCTGTGACATGTTGTCAGGATACGAGATTAGTTGTGTCCTACTCTGTGTAGTGCAGTGCACAGGAATACTCGTAAGTGCGGAAAGACTCAACTTGTCGCTGTGATTTGACTTCAAATAGGGCTGCATGTTACAGAATAACTGTTTACTCTGTATTTGGACAATTATTTATTCTCTAAAAGCAATGAGATCCACGATCGTAAGATTGGGAATTATCTGCTTTGTGTTGGCAGTGTCGAGTTATTAGAAGAAACACCTGACCTGCAAACAGTAGTCACAACGATGAAAGATTGTTGTTTGGAGAAAGAAATTCATAGAAGCGAAGCTGGATATGGCAAAGAGTTGTAATCTGTAGGTTTTGCACAATGCTTGCATCTCGATTACGTTTTTCTAGTTTTATGCTCTTTATGCTCTTGCTCTTGCATGCTCTTTAGGCTTATCTATCTTCGTTTCCATGTAAGTCTTTCTCCATATAATTATCTTATATCATTGTGACTCCTGTTTTCTGGTCAGATATTTCTGCTGTTTGTTTATACGACATCGTCACCTCAAAACAGACAATAAATATCTAACAGACCTTACGCTTGCAGACCGAGTTTGCATAAGTCTCTGAAATAGAATATTAGTGTTACAAGAATATGGCCTCCTCGTCGCTTTGGAAATGCAGTAAGAGAGCTTGATGAAAAACTCATAAAACAGAGCCGAGGAAGTCCAAGACTCATTTCATCTTCATAGGCGTCCCTCTAGAGAGCCATTCGCCTCGATCCTGCAACACCTGCATCCATTGACTTCCTACAAACCTGTTGAGATCGTCGCTCCATCTAGTTTGAGTTATCACATACTGAGTGTACCAGTATGAGGTCGCCATTCCAGAACCTTTCTTCCCCTGCGGTTATCGATGTGTGACTATGTGACCGGCCCACTGTTCTACTGCGGACATCCTCATTTCTGAGTTTATAACGCATAGAAACCCCGGCCCATACGGCCAACAGTGAAGAGCCATGACTCACTTATCACGATCAAATTTATCGTCAGTAGCTCTAGAAATCGATGAACGAGTAACAAAGTATAAATAAAATCCATTTAGACGCTGCAAATATCGAGACACCAAGGGGTTGTGTTTTCATACCGAACACAAACCGCCCATCACGTACCGCACCAACACGTGTACTAAGTTGAATTAAACAATTTTTATCGCAGTCGCAGTAAGACTCCTTTCTTCAATTTTTAACGGATAGTATCCGTGGTCGCAGGACTCCTTTCTTCCTGCGACCACGGATGCTGCAAAGCATTCGAAAGGTCAGGTTCAACAAAATAAATAAAACACGCGATACTTCCGTTAAAAATTGTTTAATTCAATGTGTAACAATCGCGAAAATATAAGACAATACTACGTGTACTAAGGTTATAAAATTGCATGGATCAACAATCGCCCTGATGTATATAGAGCGAAGTTTTCGTTCGAAGATAGCGACCCTTAAAAGCGTTCTGAATCTGCATTTAAAAGTAAGTTTGAGATAACTCCAACAAAGTTTTAAACCACCCTTCTCCCCCCAGCTAAATTAACGGGCGTACGTACGCACATCACGCGATGGACTCCTAGTGAAATATTAGGTACGATCGGAACTGCGGAGTTCGTTAGTCCGGGATCGATTCCCGGCGGAGTAGTTGGGGGCCCGGGCCGCACAGGGCACCGACGTGATCGGAATGGGCTCAGCTTATCAACTAAATACGGGGCAAAGGGTACCTTCGACCATGTTTCGAATAAAATCTATTGGTATGTAATAATTTATAAAGGTGTTTTATTGCGGAGGCTAATTTCGTCGAGTATCGAGTGGGTAGTATTTCTATGAATGTATGAATTTGAATGCCTGTTTATAATTCTGTATCTTACGGCAATGTGCTTTATTTATATTCTACACGCACGGCAAAGGTAACATGTGTCGTATTATTAATTTGATCTTGTTACCAATTTCCATGTGTTTTTTTGAAGTGAAAATTTCTTTAGCGGCGTTGTGCACTTTTTGGGATGAGTAAAAAATGCTAAACTCGCGTCAGGACACGTGACCCTGACCGTAAGATTTTGGTGAGAATTATAACTTAAATTCGCTGCAGCGCTAAAACATTAGTTACCTTTAGACTTTAGAGGTAACTAAACATCTAGCGCTTCGCCTTCATGTTTTAATTGTTTAATTAGTTAAACAATTAAAACATGAAGCGCAAGATCGTTCATAAGGCATTATTTACTCGCGACCAAAATGTTGTAAACGCCATGAAATTGTTGGCGTTTACGCGTTTCGTTCAACGTAGTTTATCAACATCGCTGTTTGGTTTAGGCGCCGCCGCAGGGCGCTTGCGCGAGTGTGCGTGTGTATTTGAGTTTTAGAGATTGGCGATAACGATTGGTGATAATGCTCGTAATGATGATGGTGACTCATTGAAATTATAGATGAAAGTTGATTTTTCTGAGAGATAAACTTTTTAATGTAAAGTAATTGTAATAGTTCTGAAGTGTTAATTTTTTTATATAATATATATATTAATTATATATATTTATATATATTAATGTAATATAAATTGTCATCTTTGTGTACGATAGTGCAAAATTATTCCCTAACCATTCCAAAATGTTCAAAAATGCACAACGTTAATATTCAAGTTTTCACTTCTGCCGGCACTCCCGGAGTGCAACCCGTTTTTTATGTATATTTGGCAGGCAGGTCAGAATAGGTCGTAAAGTATATTTCGTAAAAAAATAATTAGAGAAGAAAATAATAAGAAATAATTTATATGGCGGAACAACGTTTGTCAGGTCAGCTAGTAGGTTATATTTCTTTCTTAGTTTATACTTTTATTGTATTTTAGTATATGTATCATATTTGATAACTTTGAGCAGTGATAGCTCAGCGGATCAAGAACTGACCTATTGACCAACTGGTTGTCCTCAGTGTAGGAATATCGTAATCTAGAGGGATTTAATTGTCAATAACATTTATCATATTTTTTTGAAGGTTAATAGTTGTGTTATGTACTGGAATGTTATAATAAGCGAATAAGGAGTAACTTGAAAAGTTTTATAAACAAAAACTCATTATCAAGTGTTTCTAATATAATGTGAAATCTATTTATCAACTCAAGTTGACCTCAGTAATTCCAGCAGTTTTTATTGCATTTCGAAAAAAATCGTCTACCGGTATTACAGTCATTGGTTTTTCCGGCTTGCTGAGTAGGGATGTCCACTAGTATACCTAAATCATTTTTAAATTTTCTTTGTATGGCTCCCTCCCTAGTTTTAACTTTATCCTTATTTTCCTGGCCTTTAAATATTTTAATTTCTTTTAGAGCGGCTTCACGAAATGTTATCTGTTCATGACGACTAACAGAAAGAGCAAAAACGGCATCAAATCGTTCATTCCTCTCGCTCGAATACCAAATTTCGAAAATATCCCGTCTGGAAACTTCACAAGCCATTCTAAAAAAAAAGAAAACAGTTGAACTACATCTGATACTTAAAACTCTAGGTTATATTATGATGTAAGTTTTGCCGTATAATATTTAAATTGACCATTGTTTAAAAAAGGAATGATTTTGCAACATATTTACTTATCTATAACTATCTATAACTTCACGCCAATTCTCTTGCGGGGTAGGCAGAGAGAACCGAGCTATATTGACTTAAATACCATTATATGTACCATAGTACCACTAGATATTCAATAAAATATTCTTGTTCTTACCTTAAAGATTATATAACAACTTTAACAATTGAACTCTAAAGTTATAGCTATTGTCACTGTATACTGGTATTAACAATGCACGGAAATAATTGATCTGTACAATATATCCTACGATATTTTTCCATAACTTTTATTTTATTCATTTACTCTACTTAAATCGCTTTTCTTAAAATGTAACCAATATAAAACTACAAAATCCAGTAATGAATTATGAACCGTTGCTCGAAAAAATATTCGAAATTTGTTAAATCTACAAATATTATTCCTTGTAAATTTCGTATAAAATCACAAACTAATTACACCATATTTGATGTACGTGCATATTATAAAAATATAACTGTATTTCCAATATAAATAGATCGAAATGTGCAATTCCCGAAATATTCGTTAAAAGCGTTCACAAATTAAATAAAGCCAGTAACAGATCGTGTTAATTTCGAGCGTGAACTTACGGCGTTTATGTCGGGCGCAGGCGAGCGTGCATCGGATCCATCCGTTTGGCGCACGTGTGAATGCGTCCTTCCTGCGACCCAGTGTTATGATAAACGAAATTGCTGAAAGGTACAAAAGATAACAAGTTCTAAAAACATGATTTTAATTTCTTAAAGACAAAACCCACAGAGGCGGCGAAAGCGGCTGCGATCTGTGACGGGTTTTTTTTTGTAACATTTGTGTTTGTATGCAGTACGATCGCTTTTTGTGTGACATGTTGCATACAATCATAAATGTTACAAAAAATACGTCTGCTTTTCTTGCACCTATGGGTAATTAAGACATAAAACCTATAGGGGCTTTAACGGTTATATCTAGGCCAAATTTGAGTTTAGCTTCGTTAGTGCTATTCTGTATCCATGGTTTGGGGCTTCAGTATTACAACATTCTATTTATTATAAAAGTTGATTAGTGCGTACTTTTGTACCCACACTTAATTAGATAATGTATAGTGATTATGTAACAGTATGTACATTGTATATAAAGGGCAGTGGGAATGTTACAAACGAGAAGCTATTTAGATCCCTGAGGCAGAATCTCGAAGGCTATAATGACTCTAGTTTTTAATTCTTGTACAGTTTCTCTTTACATACACAGTGCGTTTCATCACAATTGCGAGCAAATAAAGGTAAATTAACTTTGTACGCATGCACATCAATATATATATATATATACTAGCTAGTCGCCCCGGCTTCGCACGAGTGATCTGATCTCTACCAAACTTCACAGGATCACCCGCTAGACTGATCTGAAGATTCCCTGAAAATTTCATCCATAGAGGACATACATACAAACAATCATTTATATATATATAGATATATATATAATTAACTGTCTTGTTACAAATGTTCAGTACTCTTATAAAAGTTGTAAATAAATTCAACAAAACTCAAAGCGTTAATGGTGGACAATATAAATTTTTCGTAATAAATAAAATGGCACGAGTCATTAAAGCAAAAATAAACATACATTTCATCTCTTCTCATCCTGGCTTTTAATGCGATGAGAAAGACAAACATTTATGGGGGAATGCGGGATGACAGTGTGACGAATCTGATATACATCGCCAAATTGGAAGGACGTAGGTGCTTGAAAGACCTGTCATTATAGGCAAGTCAAAGTCAAATTGATCCTGTATTCGTTTTTTTTTTTCTGTACATCGTTGGGAGGCACTCAATCATACAGCCTAGATAAGTTTATCAATGCTTGAAACACGATGACTAGCGCGATGTCACATCTGCTAACGCAGCTGCTCCTTAGGAGCTTACTGGTGACCTCACCCACTCGCACTTGAACACAACAACCCTTCAGGAATGTGTTATTTGGTTCCAGTTTTCTGTGAGGTGGAGGTACGAGTACTTTCCCAGACGAGCTACTTTGATGCGCCCTATCTCTCTTAAATTATATTAATAAAACCTGATGTCAGTTTCATGACATACCCACACTTGTTTGTTCATAGGGGAACAGGTGTGGATAAACAGAGTTATGAATATTAATGTATGAAATGAAGTACGTAAAGACCGGGTCCTGTGGCTTTATGTTTATTATGCCTACCACGCCGAAGATTTGTTGCGTAAATATAGTTGTAGATATGCGTTTATTCTCTTTTGGTTAACCTTAGGATGTTTAAAAGTATTATGAGCGTAAGGATGTTACAGAACATAAATAAAAATAAAATGTATATATTAAAACACCAGCTAGTGCTCGCTGAAACTGTTGTGTAATTCATAAACACAACATGTTAAAAGCGAAATAATGTTATTGTTGTTTTTCAAAATACTTTACTATATACATTTTAATCATTCGGTTGAACCATTTCATGGAATAACAGTAGACGCCAAATTGCAGTCGGGGTAAACATAAATAAACTTTGAAATTAAACTATTTTTAACGGAAGTATCGCGTGTTTTATTTATTTTGTTGAAACCTGACGTTTCGAACGCTTTCTCGGTTTTTCGGTAGATGTAATAATTGAATAACTAATGTAAGACAAATACCACCTTAGTCTTTCCTGCGACCACGGACGCTGCAAAGCGTTCGAAACGTCAGGTTTCAACAAAATAAATAAAACACGCGATACTTCCGTTAAAAATAGTTTAATTTCAATGTGTAACAATCGCGAAAACCTAAGACAATAAATAAACTTGCCAGTGAGCTCAACTCCGCCGCATATGAAGTTAGGAGAATCAGGCTATTAACGGATGTGGCTACCACGCGATTTGTTTTTTTCAGCTACTTTCACACCTATATGTTTTAACTGTTATGGAGAATATCGGTAATGTTATATTTTTTGTCGTAGAAAAGAGAGCCATCCGCTCTATTTATAACAAGGGCTCCAGGGAATCACTTAGAGAACTTCTCAAAGAAATTAATAACTTCGTGGTTACATGAAGAAAACACAATATATCCTTGAAAAGATATAAAGTTGTTTTCAAAAATATACATGAAATTGCGTATGTAAGTACAGCAGCTTGCTAAGTTGCTAAAGAATTCTGTCCTATCTACACATACAGTACCTTGAAAAGACAACACAAATATACTCTTTGTAAAAAGGCTTATTACAAAATTGATGAATATCTGACTGACAAAGATAAAAATGATTCAGTACCATGTATTACAATATTTCTTTCATTTTACCACTTGACAACTTATTACCTCTATACCTCTGCACTGACAAATTTATTGTCTATTACAATAAATATCAAAAATATCAGCAACAATTTGAAAAATTACCTGTCTTAATGCAAGTTTTATTAGTCTGTTATGCTCCGCTAAATGTCTTTTCTGATATGCTGGCAAGTAAAAAAAAAGTAAATGAAACTGTGACAAATAAAATACTACAAGATTTTATTTAAAGAAAATGTAACACTACGCGTAATACGCGTAGTACCTGGCTTATTTATCGAAAAATTCTAAATCTATGTTCAAAACAAGCATTCTTAATCACACAGAGGTTCCAAGTGAAGTTACTTTCGATTAATTAGGTCTTAAATCTAAACATTCTAACGTGCCTTAAAAATCACCAAACACTTCCAAATTTAAAGGAAAATGTCGAGAGCATCGTCAACGAACAAATATTGGAAGGATCGCCATTACTCGATGCTGGCGCATAATGGAGTCGTAAAGACTTTCAACACAAAGTTACGCCACCAGCATAAAAGGAGCCCGCCACTTTTCAACACGTCATGAAAATGGATCAAATTGAAATTCGGCCGGGGTCTAAAAGCCTGGTCGTGTTAAACGGTTGCTGGTTGTGAGTATTACCCGTATAAATATAGATGCTTAGTGCGGTCACACTGATCCTAACGAAGGAAGGGGTGTTTAAAGGAAGTCGTTTGCTCTTAAGGTGTCCTGAGGCAGTCTTTGTTAACTCAAAGTTTGGGCGAGAAATTATTAAATAAGGTAGACTAGTGCTGTATAATTCTTCATTGGGTTGTAAAGCTTTTGTTAAGTCGTGGTCTGTCGTGCTTTGTTTTTCATTAAATGCATATCGTTTGCCTTTTGATTCAATTATAATTACAACTTCAATTTCTTCACCGTTTTAGGGCGAAGTAAGAAATGGGTTGTTACTATAGTGCACGCTGTTAACTAATGATTAAAATACAAAATATAATAAAGTTAATAAAACTGTGTCCCGCGATTTTGTTACCATCAATTTTCTGAATTGCCTCCTAGTATGAAAGCAAATCTAAAGACGTAAAAAACATAAAAAAACGTCGAGTGAAGCTCTTTAGTCCTGGTGCTACAAATTTACATGAAAAGTATATCAATACCACTTCTACATATTCTAATGGATTTACCGTTCAGCCTGGAGGAACTATTGTATTGTAAAAGCGAACATAAAACAGTCCAAGACAGCAATATTCAATGCGAAATGTTAGAAATAGATCGAAGAATGCACTCTGAATCTGAAATGCCTCGGCGGTATTGATACGCCATGACTTTCATTAAGGTCATCACATTCGACGCCGCAACGCAACATGCCTCGAGCTGAAAGGACGAGCAAATGCAATCACACATGTGGTCAGTCGTCAATCGTGGACAGGCATCCAATAGACAGTGGGTCGTGCCTGTTATTCGAACGAGTAGTGAACTGTGACGGTCACTTGATCACTTTGTTGGAACAATACGGTTTACCGTTCTGCGAATACCAATGTTGTTGTTGCCAAAGTCCTGTATATAGTGTTCATGATTTAGTACTAGCAGTTGTAGTGTTTTTATTTCAGTTTTTTTTTTAATTTAACAGCCACCAAGCTAATGGATTTAGCAAAATAATTTTTATATTCTGTTATTTTTTTTTTTATTTATCTATATATTCATGCTAAGTCCCTTGCACGGTACGCGAAGAAAACGAGCGCCATGATTCGGACCACCTAACACACCTCACTCGCTTCTTTGATATTCATAGCTCCTTTGATTCACGCTGTTTCCAGTAGGTCTTGGCTTTTAGGTTCATATACATTTAATAATTTGACCAATTGAGAATGCGCAAGCTTGCATTGCCAGAGGAACACCTGGCTCGTCAATTATATAACAATTCAATTTTTTTTTTAATTTGTCGGCCATTTTAGCCATGTTCCTTAGGAGATAGGAACGGTGTTCCTGAACATTCCTATTCTACTTTTTTATGCTGAATCCGAATCTGAAGTCAAAATTCGAATATTCGAAAAAAAACGCACACACATACAAACGCACACACAGTCAAACATATAGATTCCATATAGGAACGGTGTTCCTGTAAAGGAAGTCCGTCCAGCGTTTTCATGGATTGTTTTTGAGTGTACCCGAAGCAGAAATGTAAACTAAACAAATATATAAAATATTTTTTTTATACTACTAGATTGGCAAACACGCATGCGGCCCGCATTAGATGGTAAGCGGTCACCGCAGCCTATTACGCTCGCAACACCACGGGGATGTTACTCGCGCGCTGCCAATCTTGTAACCTAAGGATGTTTCGTCACAAAACCCAGTAATTTCTCTGCCATATCTCACCCTTCAAACCGGAACACAGCTATATAAATATAGCTGCTTGGCGGTAAAATAAATAGCAAGACAAATAAAAAATTACTTCGTTTTCAACTGACTTGGCTAGGTAGGTGACAGACCCACGAGGTCATTTCCTGTCCCTGTATACATATATAAAAAACTATAGCTCTAACAGTCTCTACACCATATACCTTAATCTGAATATTTCTAATATTATTAGAATTTTTCTGATTAAGGTATATGGAGCAAGTTGTTACTTGGTAGCATGATTCAATGTAAAATGAAGCACATTTGACACAATATTGTCTGATCTTTCATAATTGAAGATGGTCAATAGCGTCGTTGCACTTGTTACTCTAATCGGCCACGCAGGTTAAGCAACATCGATCGCAGCCTGTCTAAGGACAGATTTGTCTATGTCGAGCGTAATTGGGAGGCATGTTAAGCTGTAGTCAATAGATGACAGTCATTAAGATTAATAGGCAGTGGCTTTGGGCGGCTTGATACTCGTAGCACTGATCTCCGCAGTTGAGTAGTGTGGCGAAGTATGCTTTAAAGCCCTTCCGTTGAATGGAGACCGTACCCCTGCAGTGGGATGAGTAAGGATACGTGTGGTGAGGACCATAGAAAATAATATTTTTTTTATATATATATACATATGAAGGAAAAACATTTTCATTAGTTTTATTTTTAAAGTTACTTTAAGAACAGAATTAATGAAAATGTTTTATTACCGGGTGGAATACCTTTTCCCTCCGAAAAGAAAGTATTTTTCTTCCTGAGAGTATATCGAAGAAAAAATACTTTAAAATATTTTTTTTATATACAACGTCATACAGGAATACGGCCCACCTGATGTAAAGCGGTTACCGTAGCCTATAAACGCTTGCAATACATTAAGTATCATTCACGCGATGCCACCTCTGCTAACGCTCAGGAACAATACAACCCTCTAGGGGGTTGTTATTTGGCTGCGGTTTTTGTGAGGTGGAGGCACTTCCCCAGACGGGCTGCTTTGATGCGCCAGCCTCTCTTAAATTATGATTAAATATTCATCTAATATTTTCTTCTTCTTGCCTACCTCGCAAGGGACAAGGACCTTAATTTATTGGACAAGAAAATGGTACCTTCAATAGAAGAATGAGATCATAGAATTGTTGATAATCATTCTTAAAGGACGACAGAGTTCTACGTTCATTATCGGTCATTTGATTGCTTTGGGAATTAAACGCTTCTATTATCATCATTTAATTATTTCATTTTCTGTAATTTTACTCAAGTTCATATTATTTTTATCTGTTTCAGGTATGACCAATATTCACACAGAACATGGTGAAATGCAACATTCGGTAACTTAAGTTAATACATTTTAAGTCAATGGTAATATGATAAAAAAGATAAAGTACCTTAAAAAGTTACTAATTTGGTACTTGAAGTTGATTAAAATTATAGATAGTAATCCTGCTTACGATTAGAATAAGCTAGAACTATTTGTCTACATATCAAGAGTGTACACGTTGTTGGGTGTGTAAACATATATGATGGTATAACGCAGAGATGTAAATAAATATTTACGTACAAAGTATGAAACTCATTTCTCTAACACAACGGAAACGGTCTACAATAAAGTTCTAAATGAGAATACGATATTATTTTGCATAAATACGAGTATTATAACACACTGTCCTGAATAAATAGCAATCTAAAATGTATTTAGTGGTTGTATTGTACACCTTATGTAATATTTATATGAAAAATGGAGTTTCGCTGAACATCTACGCTGTCGTGATTTATTGATATTTAAGAATCAAAATTAAAAATCGTGAGGTGAAAATTTTACTTTTTTATTTCTACCAAGTTTTTCTGAATGCCTGAGCGGATCTTTTTTATACAAAAGACTTCTATTCTCTTTTGTGCCCTTACAGGAGTACTTCTATTTTTGTTGTATGATAAAATGAACTTTGTCACTGATGTATTAAGTCTCATAACGCTAGAAAAATGTTTTGCAAAATTTCGTCTGAAGTTGCTTTGATGTCAGAAAGATATATGGGTGTTGAGCGCGAATTGACACAATATTGTCCATCGGGCCGGGTGGAGAAAATGGTTCATTTTAAAAGATAACTTCTGTCATAAAATAGGTAGGAATTTATGCCCAGAAACAGTTTACGAACCCTTGGCTATTAACTGGCAGTTTATAGTTGTTTTATTGTCAGCTGGGCGATATCGTCGAAGTTATTTCACGTCAGTAAATCTAGGTATGTAGGACGTGTATTTTGGTTTACACCTGAGATGTTTTTATAAATGTAGATATGTTGGCGACACCTTATAATAGAGTGTGAGCTAGCAGCTGCTATACTTAGTACTTTTAGCAAATCTACAAACAAACAGATTATCTGGGATACCATTATCAGACATGTTGGAAACAGCAAGACCGATCCAAAGAGTCAAACATCCCCTTTAACGTTTTTCTGTAGTTTTATTGTGTATAGGTGAACGATTGAAGTAGTTTACATGTAGATGAAAGGTATTAGGATTATACCAAAGTTCAAAAGTTCAAAGTTCTTTATTTGTCCTGAAATAGGGTGGTACATTGAATGTGTAAATTGACATAAATAGCATTTAATATATTTGATCGCTCTACATAATAATATAATCTATATTTGTAATTTACATTTGCATGCTACCTTGTGTGGCTAAATTGGCTTAAGCAACAATATATATGTATAACACCAATACATTATTTTATACAATATTCTGTAAAATATGTAAGATTTTATTATTTGTCTTTAAGACACCCGTACGTTTTTAAGGGATGATATATATAATGATATATTCTGACTATCGATATTGAACATTGTAACTTTATTAAAATTACTACTCTCAGCTCTTGGACCACGACTAATAATAATACAAAAATTATGACGTATTAATCTAGGTACCCCACAAGGAACCTGGCGTGAAGATATACTCTTTACTCACTGTATATATTTGTCTGTTATGGTAATTTTTGCGCCGCGTTTTTAAATGTAATTTATTAGAGTCGTGTCTTATCTACCTTGTTGAATGTCATTGGTACACACCACAATAAAAAATAGGTTATTGGTATTTTGCTATCTTAAAAATTTATTTAATTATGTATAACATATCTTATAAATATTAGCATTGGCCACCCATTAATTTTTTCTCATTTTGATTAGTTGAATGTTGACCTGTCATTTTTTCTGCAATTTTGAATTCTCATCTTCACATGGAAGCCATTGCCTAGCCGTATATCATGGGAAGGGAGGTTGACAACCAAGCATATCACCCTCATCTGTAACGGATATTATAACCTATAAACGGTTGCTAAAAGAGGAATATCGGTTGCGAGTTGTTACTTCTGCTGTTTGAGCTGCACTTCACCCAGAGCTTCTTAGGGATCTTACACATTTGGCGGAACTATCTAATTGGGGTTCATCTAATGTCACGGTGTTTTATCTTTCATCAGCGCTTGCCCTTCTGCAGAGTTCCCCAGGTGCATGTGATATTGAATTTGGCTCTAAAGATAATAATTAGCTACATATAAGCATAGCATGTACTACTCTGTGTAAAAAGTATCGGGAATATGTCAATAAAAAGACCCGCGTAAAAGAGGTCGTTCTAATTTTTTTACTGCATGTTGGTAGCACTGTACTGATTTAGCGCGCAAAATTTGAGCGGGATCTGTCATTTAATTTGTTTTAAACTACACTTTTTGTTGGTCATAGTTTTGAGTCCTCGGCGATTTTTACAATGGAAAATATTGTTGAACAAAGAGTGTGCCTTAAATTTTGTGTTTCCAATGATATTTCATGTGGTGAATCACTAAAAATGTTGCGAAATACCTACGGCGAATCGTGTATATCGAAAACAAGGGCTTATGAATGGTATAAGGCTTTTAAAGAAGGCCGAGAAGTAGTAGTAGACTTGCCTCGTTCTGGTAGACCTTCAACCGCTACGACTAGAGAAAACATCGACAGAATCAAGAAGCTAGTGCTCGAAAATCGACGTATGAGTCTGAGAGAGTTGGCTAGTGAGGTGAACATATCTTTTAAGTCCGTCCACAACATTCTCATTGACATTTTAGGCATGAAACGCGTCGCCGCTCGACTAGTTCCAAAAGAGCTCAATTTTGTTCAAAAAGCGCAGCGAAAGCATGTCGCTGAAGACATGGTTTCCCGAGCTTCTACGGATCCGACCTTTATGAAACGTATAATAACTGGCGACGAGACATGGGTTTATGAGTACGACATGCAAACAAGCCAACAGTCTTCAGAATGGCGTCTCGAAAACGAGCCGAAACCCAAAAAACCGCGGCAAAGTCGCTCCAAAATCAAGGTGATGCTGACAGTTTTTTTTGACTACCGTGGTGTGGTTCACTCCGAATTCCTTCCAGAGGGAGAAACAGTGAATAAAGAATATTATTTAGGCGTCATGAAGCGTTTGCGTGAGAGTATCCGCCGAAAACGTCCAGATTTGTGGCAACACAACTCATGGATGCTGCACCATGATAATGCACCATCACACACAGCCATTATAGTGAAAGAGTTTTTAGCGAAAAATTCAACAAAAGTTCTCGACCAAGCACCGTATTCACCTGATATGGCTCCGTCTGACTTTTTTTTATTTCCCAAGTTAAAATTACCACTTCGAGGAAAACGTTTTGAGTCGATAGAAGCCATAAAAGAAAATTCGCTGAATGAGCTAAAGGCCATACCGCAAATAGCCTATGAAAAATGTATGGAAGACTGGGTGAAGCGGTGGAGATGTTGTATTGCAAGCGATGGGGCCTACTTTGAAGGCGATAAAATAAATTTAGATGAATAATTTGTATTTTTTGTTTTATTGACAAATTCCTGATACTTAGTACACAGAATGTATGTTCTTTAAGCTTCAAAGAAGCCTCACTGGGGAATTGCCTTCTCCACACAGAAGTCTTAGCTGAAAGCAGGTCTATTTCTGTGAGCGAGTAGGCTACCGGTACCAGTAGGTACCGATAACCTTCTGAGGAGTTTCTGTGTTAGCAACGGTGTTGGCAACGCTCACGCGATGCTCCTTGTATGCTTCCCGGCGTTGCAAAAATCTTCTAAAATTATTGCCTATAATAGACAGACAAACACCTGACTATATTCATAAGTACCGATTTTCCTTTTGAGTACGGAGTCCCATAAAAAACTAAAGGTACAATCAAGAATCCCATTCGAATATCAGCTAATGGCACTCGTAATAGTTGAATTGCTGGGCGTATCCGAAGCATAGGCAAAGCGTAGGCCCAAGCCGGGGTTGGCTGGACTCGGTATAAATCACAGGCCGCGTTAATGGACCCGTGTCAGCTTGGATTAATGGCTGCGACCACGGCCGGTGACTGAGCGACACATCAAAATTTCATTTGTCAAGATACCCTCGTGTCGATCTAGTCTAGACCTTTGTGGAGACGATAAAAATCCGTAAAACCCTTAAATTGGTCGTCAGTAGTCTCTAAAGGCATATATATACTACTTTTTATACAACATCAATTGTTAAACTAACTGAATAACTATGCTGAACTTATATATATATAAAAAGTAGAATGGGCAGCTCTTATTATTATTATTTGTTTTTATATTACGTCGGGAGGCATACAAGCATTCGGCCCACGTGATGTAAAGCGGGTACCGTTGCCTATTAACGCTTGCGATATATTACGTATCACTCGCGCGATGCTTCCTCTGCTGCTTATACAGCAACTCCTTGGGAGCTTACTATTAAAATTGGAGTGTCTGTTTGTAATATTAAAATAACCGCTTTTTACTAAATGCATATGGATATATACACGGTACATATACCAAAATGAATATTTTTACAATTTTTGTCTGTCTGTCTGTCTGTCCATCTGTCTGTTTGTTTCGGCTAATCTCTGAAACGGCTGGACCGATTTTGACGGGACGTTCACTGGCAGATAGCAGATGTAATAAGGAGTAACTTAGGCTACCTTTATTTTAGAAATTTTATTTATTTTTATTAATATTTAATATAAATAAATAATAAAAAAAAAACTATTCCGCGCGGACGAAGTCGCGGGCACAGCTAGTACATATATATAAAAAAAGTAGAATGCGCAGCTCTTTTTTTTTGATATTACGTCGGGAGCTACAAGCATACGGCCCACGAGATGTAAAGCGGGTACCGTAGCCTATTAACGCTTGCGATATATTAAGTATCACTCGCGCGATGCTTCCTCTGCTGCTTATACAGCAACTCCTTGGGAGCTTACTGGTGACCTCACTCACACGCAGGAACACAACAACCCTCTAGGGAGTTATGTGGCTGCGGATTTCTGTGAGGTGGTGATAGCTAGGTAACGGATCAATATCGCGTTCCTTATCGGCTTATTGGTTACAATATCTTTCAATTGGTCAGTAGGTTCGAATCGCTGGGATATTCAGGCGCTAAAACTACGTTGTGGTGAGTGAGGGAGACCTTCATGTATAATGGGTTTATTAGTCTTCAGATTTAAGTAACATATTAATGTATCGTTAGTACTAATACAGACAGTATACACATGAAATTTAGCGTTGTTGATGTGGCCGAGTCTGGAGAGCCGCCGTGTTGCCTGAAATTATTAATTGATAAATTTAAATATATGTGGTTGGTTAGTTGAGCAGTCAGAACCCGTTATATACGTTTTCCCATACATTTCGCGGTCGTATACGACCACCCAGGTTTCGAAGGGTTAATAGTAACACAAATACGTAGGGGTAGTAAAGTGATTTTCTTTCACAAATTCTTATCTTAACAAAGTTGATATTAAACTAGCTAGCTTTTTTAATTAATCGTGTAGTTTTACACTCCGTTCCGATTACGAAGTTGCATTAAATATTAATATTATATGCATAACGAACAAGGATAGCCCAGTGAATAGCGAAGCAACTTATTAACCGATGGGGTCACTAGTTCTCATCCTGGTATGGGCGCTTTTTTTTATACTACGTCGGGAGGCATGCAAGCATACGGTCCACCTGCTGAAAGGCGGTTACTGCGTAGCCTGTGAACGCCTGCAATATATTAAGTATCACTCGCGGGATGCCACCTCTGCTGCTAACACAGCAACTTACTGGTGATCTCACTCACACGCAGGAACACAACGACCCTCTAGGGAGTTGTTATTTGGCTGCGGTTTTCTGTGAGGTGGAGGTACTTCCTCAGACGGGCTGTCTTGATACACCCTACCTCTCTAAAACACCCAGATCGAGAGAAACAGACATATTCATGCACACAAAGATTTGTCCTGTGTGGAATCGACCCGACGAGCGTTGGTGTCAAAGTATCGTAACAGCGCGTTTCACCACTGCGCCACTGAGCCCGTCAAATGTATGCATGTTTTCTGATTGATATATATATATATATATACGTTTTTGTATCACTTGACTCGACGATGAAAGAAAACATCGTGAGGTGATACTAGCACGTTTCATAAATTATTTTTAGATTTGCTAGGTCTGACATGAGAAAGGTCTAGTTTCCTTCCTGGGACGTGGAGGGGTCGTGGAGTTGCTCCATCTCAAAAGTATTTTCGTCAAATCCATAGGAAACGAGATATTGTTAAAAAGATTAAAAATTATATAATAAATAATAAATAAATAATAATAATAAATATTGTCGGACAAATTACACAGCGCCACCTAGCCCCAAAGTAAGCGAAGCTTGTGTTATGGGTACTAGACAACTGATAAACATACGTAAATATATATATTTTTTTTGTAAATACATAGGTACTTATTATACATAGAAAATACCCAGACCAATACAAACAGACATGTCCATGCACACAAATATTTGTACTGTGTGGGAATCGAACCCACGAGCGTTGGTGTCAAAGTAGCGTAACAGCGCGTTTCACCACTGCGCCACCGAGCTCGTCCGTATAACACTAGCGGACAGACGTTGTCGTGTCCCATAATATAAAGTTTCCCAGAATCCGACTGCAGTGCCACCTATTGGGTCCAATTGCGAATATAAACCATTCTCGAATCCCCTTGAACACACACAAAAATTTTCACCAATCGGTCCAGTCGTTTAGGAGTTCAGAACATACACACGTACAGTAGAATTATATATATAAAGATGTTGATTTATTATGATAAACTCTCAATAAATTAAGTCTAATATCTTATAGGATTTCTTAAATACGAATGGAGTGTGGTAACTATGTCTTTAAGTTAAAGTAAATGTATATAAGTGTAACTATATTTATGTTATATGTGTATTCGTGTAAATATATTTATGGTATATATGTGTGTATTCGGTATGTATGTATTTATTTAAAATTTATTTAGACACGTACTGCTGTCCGCAACTGACGAGATAACCCACTGCTGAGGGTTGGCTGGAAGAGATCTCTTTTAGAGATAAGCTCGCCTCTGTACTATCTTTACTACACACTGTAACTTTTTGTAGTTATATGTGCAATAAAGAATTATATAAAGACAGATCTTGTAATTGGATCTATCTGAAGTGCCAATGCATTTCTTATTTTTTATTATTATTTTTAAATGAATGCCACGTTTGGACTATTATATAATTGGAGATAAATATATCTGCGGAGCTAATACTCTGAGATCGAACACTTGCCTCGGCTGTGTGAATCGTTATTTTGCGAAAATCAAATTTACATGCAATTTGATCTAACCAGCTTTGTGTGCTTCAAAGAATAAAATTATTTTGACGACGAACATCTACAGCGTCTGAGGATGCCTCCGTGGAGAGGCAAGACACGTGTCGCAGCAACGACCGGGGCAGTCATTGCAGCAACGACGGCGGGTGCATGCGGTTTCTGTTCCAGATGGCGGGCAATCGCGAGGATGATAGCAGTAGCGGAGGCAGAGACTACCGGAGCAGCCATGGCAGCGACGGCATGTTGCATTTACTAACGCTAGTGGATGGGCGCCAACCGGCGCTAGTTCGCATGAACTAATTAGTAGTGGAAGCACACGAAGCTGGTTAGATCAAATTAAATTTAAATGTATACTCACCCTTCCGCCTGCAACATAGCTTCGATTATATAGTCCGTTACTAATTCCTTTGCATCTAAAGCAACTACAAAATCGCTGTGAAGGAACGAGTCCCTGGCAACTTTTCGTGCTCTAGCATTTGGCATATCGGCAACCATCGCCAATACATCTCTTTCATCAAGTAAATCATCGCTTATTGTATAATGCATTGTTACATTAGCTGTTATTAGAGATATATTGTACGAAGGAGGAACCGCTGAACCGTACATAGCCATGTTTAGTACTCCGTAATCCCATCGTCTAAACATACGATCTCTTATGTTTTGGCCATAATGCGCCATTTGTTTTAAAGAGCCTCCTCCAATGTCGGCGAAGTAAACTATCGAATCTGAATCGCGATTTACTCTTTCCTTCTGAAACGTAGAATGTTATTTTTAATTTCTCTATGTAGTGTGTAATAACATTGCAGTAAGGAGATAGGGGACCACGAACAATGAGGAAATCAAAGAAAATTGTGGTCTTGAAAGACTCTTTTGTAAACGAAGTTCTTGCGAAAAAAAGTAGTATTTAGCGTCATTTAATTTTCAACCTAACTGATAAACACTTTTTTGGAGAGGCACAAAACCGTTTATTATCTTTCTTACAGAAGATAATAAACGGCTCTGAAATTTTGTTTTACGAGTATACTACGTCGGGAGGCATACGGCCCACCCGATGGAAAGCAGTTACCGCAGCGTATGATCGCTTGCAATAGATTAAGTGTCGCTTGTGCAATGCCTCCTGTGCTGCTAATATAACAACTCCTTAGAATGTTGATACTGTAGATTGTAGGCACTTGGTAGAATTTTGAAGACATTACTCCTTAGAAGCTTACGGGCAACCTCACTCACTCACAGGAACACAACAACCCTTCAGGAAGTTGTCTTACGAGCTAGCTCAGACGGGCTGCTTTGATCTCTCTTAACACCCAAGCCAAGTCAAATAAACATGTTTATGCACACAAAATGTTTGTCCTGTGTGGGAATCGAACCCGAAATGAGCCTTGATGTCAAAGGATTGTTACTAATCACTGCGCCGCCGAGCTCGTCAAATGAAGTATTGCGTTTCTACTAGAGAGTGAAGTTATCAATGCTCTGAGTCCCTGCGACTACAGATTGATTGGTGTTGATACTCCGTGTATCACAAGTATGCATCAGCTTCGGTACCCGATTCGCATTAATCTGGTCGCTTCCACGTCTGTCTCCCAACATAGTATAATTATAAAACAACGCTATTAGATTAACGCTTGTAATATATTAAGTATCACTCGCGCGATGCCTCCTCTGCTGCTTACACAGCAATTCCTTGGGAGCATACTTGTGACCTCGCACACACGCAGGAACACAAGAATCTAGGGAGTTGTTATTTGGCTGCGGTTTTCTGTAAGGTGGGGGTACTTCTCCATACGGGCTGCTGTGATGCGCCCTACCTCTCTTAAAACTGTACGATTGAATAACCATATGTGATGTTTATTGAAATAATTTTGTATTTTCCAAATCATCACATCGCATCAACCCTTAATCATCCCACTGCAGGGATACGGGTCTCTCTTCAACCGAAGGGGTTTAGAGCATACTCCACCACGCTGCTCAAATGGAGACTGACGGAAGGCCAGTGCTTTCAAGCCGCCCGAGGGCTTAACGACTGTCATTTATCGATAACGGCTAGGATCGACGGCTTAACGCCGAGTCGATGTTGTTTAACCTGCGTGTTCGGTTAGAATGGCACGCGCAACGAGGCCATCGAATTCACTTTTCATTTTCACAATTTTCAAATAATCAACTAAAACTACAATTTAATAAGTTTTTGTTATCAACCGAATACACATTGACATTGTCTATTTTCGAGGTGATAATATTTATCTAAATTTATAACCAAACGCGATTACAATAAATATTGAATTTCCTAATGATATAAAACATAATTTATGACATTTTACATTACATAATCATTTTTTTTTTATTCTACGTCGGGAGGCATACAAGCATACGGCCCACCTGATGTAAAGCGGATACCGTAGCCTATTAACGCTTGCGATATGTTAAGTATCACTCGCGCGATGCCTCCTCTGCTACTTACACAGCAACTCCATGGTAGCTTACTGGTGACCTCACTCGCACGCAGGAACACAACAATCCTCTAGGAAGTTGTTATTTGGCTGCCGTTTTCTGTGAGGTGGAGATACTTCCCAAGACGGGGTGTTTTGATGCGCCCTACCTCTCTTAAAATTGTCATGCCCGATGTGCAAATCCGCTGCCGAGATCTTCGATAATATGAACACGTATTGGAAAATTTGCGTCCTTAGCAGTCATAGCCACTGATATAGCTTAACAACTGTCATCTATTGACATCAGCCTAACCGACAGCTTAACGTGCCCTCATATATTCGGAAAAGCTCGATATAGATAAAACCATCCATGGACAGGCTGCAGGCTTTTTTCTTTCTGAACGCATTCGATTGCTGTTGGATCAGTAATTATCTAGTGATCATCAGTCATTAGAGGTTAAATTCTGGCAAAAAAAATGACAAAGGGTCGTTGTGTTCCTGTGTGTGAGTCAGGTCAGCAGTAAGCTCTTAAGGGGTGTCTGGGTTAGCAGCAGAGATGGCATCATGCCAGTGATACTTAATGTATTGCAAGAGTTCATAGGCTACGGTAACCGCTTTACATCAGGCGTTATGCTTGTACGTCTTAGTATGTTGTATAAAAAGACGTTAATAATAGTGTACATTTATTTTTCAAAATACAAAAGCGTGTTTGTTTTTTATAAAAAAATATTGGAAATCGCTAGTCAATTATTTTTTATCAAACATTTATTTTCGTCGTCCATAGTGAAAATGAAAGAAGGAAGCGTCGCATCTAAATACCATGAGACATTAAAACGCAAAAATTTAAGCTGATTGTTTCTCCGGATGAAGACATTCGAAAATATCGTTCTTCAACATCGACCACCGAGCTAAACGTGTTCATAGTTTTAAGCGACCGCCTTTGAAGAATATATGAATAGGACGCATCATTTACTACAGGATATAAAGGCATTTGGCAAACGGTATGTCAGTCATCAAGTACAAACAATTTTACATGGTGAATTAAAAGTTAAGAAATACTGTTGCTTACAAATTAAAGCAAAAAAAAAAAACAAACCAACGCGTTTCTTATGATTGGTGCACAAAAAAGTAGGATCACGGACATTTCAATGCTGTTCACAGCACACAGGCAGGCGACAAACGTGGGTTAAAAAGTGATTCCGTTTTTTCAGCTGCGTGTGTCCCGTTTGCGCATCTCCAATTGATGATGAAAATAGTGATAATGTTACAAATACTCATGTACCAGAAATGACTATGTGTAACTGAGTTCTTAAGAAAATACGAAAAAGACGTGAGAAGCCGCATCCTCCGCCTTTGCGGCTTTATTGCGCCATAATAATGTTTCTCACACACGGCAAACAAAACAACGTTTTGTTTATAATTATTCTGTGTATTTTTTACAATTACGACGCAATAATAAACAACTCACCAGTAAGTACTTCATGCCCACAAGGTCACACATGTTCCTCGTCTCCAAGTTACCAGTGCAGAAATCAGCAAGGCTGTACTGTTGCCCAGGTAACAGGTCTCCGATATCGAATGTACCATTCTGGCCAGGAGGATACACTTCCACGAAGTTTTGCGATAGCGCCAGCATCTAAAAAAACTGTATTTGTAGATAACTGTGTACAAATAAAATGTAATGTAAGGGAATAAATAGTATGTTATATACATTTACAAATTTTAAGAGAGGTAGGGCGCATCAAAGCAGGCCGTCTTGGGAAGTACCTCCACCTTACAGAAAACCGCAGCCTAATAACAACTCCCTAAAGGGTTGTTGTGTCCCTGCGTGTGAGTGAGGTCACCAGTAAGCTCCCAAGGAGTTGCTGTGTAAGCAGCAGAGGAGGCATCGCGCGAGTGATACTTAATATACCGCAAGTGTTAATAAGCTACGGTACCCGCTTTACATCAGGTGGGCCGTATGCTTGTATACCTCCTGACGTAGTATAAAAAATAATAATCTAAAGATACATTCGTGAAGAGGAGAATGAGCCCCCGTGTGAGGTCTAACAAAACGTCAATTTTAAAGGTACTGCGTTAAATAAGCAAAATGCCCCTTTTACGGAACGGCAGAAATTTAAAGAGTACAGCAAATTTACAATTAATATTTGAAAGTAAATGAGCTGTAAAATAAGCAGTATTTAAATTTGGAACATGTAGTTTTCAGAGCCAAATACGCTGTAAGCTTGCAACTAATTAATATAGAGTTTTATTTGTAATTGAACTAAATAATAAAACTATATCAATTATTCCTTAAAACTTAACAATGTTATGCTTACAATAGTGTGGGACAGTTATTTACTAATGTTCAGCGTTTTGACTTATACAGTAAAAAATATATAAACAACGTGAACATTTGAGATGAAATGTTAAATGTTATGTTTGAACATCGCCATCTTGTAGAATTTGTGGAACATAGCACAATAGGATGCTTCATAATTTGGTGCCATTAGTCGAATTACACATGATCGAAGCGCCAGTTATCTTCGTAATATTTTTTTAATTAATTCCGAACATTTTAATTAATTCCGAACATTTTAATTAATTCCGAACAAGCGTGCTTGAGATGAAATATATACTCACATAAATGAAATCCGTATAATCTGCCATAGCTAATAATTCCGGGTTTGGGAAATAATCTTGATACCCGACTCCTGCTAGTAGATGAACAGATGCAAATTTTTGATTGTACTCAGGTCTCATGGATGCCAGGACAAGAAACACGGTCCCCCCCTGAGAGTGGCCGATGTAATGGAGTTTGGTTCGTCCAGTTAATTCCAGAATGTAATCAGTCATTGCAGCAATGTCTATCATTCCAATTTCTTCCCAGGTGAAATCGAAGAATTGGAACTTGTCAAAATCACCGTCAGGGTCTAGAGAGACATGAAACCGTGACGGTTTGTTTCCACGAGCATTGCCCATAAACACGTCGAAACCGGCATCAGCTAAGTTATAAGCTGTGGATTGATAAGTAAGAATGATATAATAAAAATGTTCTGAAACTCAGAGTGTCAATTGAAACTGGCTTCCTTATAAAAAATCTCACCAATACTGTAGTCAGGTCCAAGCGTGATAAAACCATTAGATGCTGAATACAATCCATGCATCAGAAGCACTGCAGGTCTGTTCTCGTTGGAGCTGGTTTGGTATCTATTGAAAGGTATTCTGTGCATCTCTAAAATGTAGCCATCTTCAGTCGTCACACGGTGCCTTTCGGCTACGTACCCCTGGGATATGATGTTTTCTGGCTAAAATACAAGAAAGTTAAAATGTTAGTGTAAATTTTAACATTGTTCGAATGAGAGTTATGTTAATAGGGTAAGGAAAAGCTTATGACAGCCATTTCAAGGTGGTAAGTAGAATGGGGCAACTCTGAAATTGGTATAACCTATAGGAGTATAGCAAAATAACAACCCCCTAGTAATTGAGCATATCCCTGACAATGAACGCGGCTATCAGCGTGCTGGTCACGAACTAATAAACCACTTCACTGCGAATGAGGGCACCCCACTCGCAGAAACAATGTGTTTT
Organism: Pyralis farinalis; assembly: GCA_947507595.1. Lineage (NCBI taxonomy): Eukaryota > Metazoa > Arthropoda > Insecta > Lepidoptera > Pyralidae > Pyralis > Pyralis farinalis. Next base: position 7,032,845 of record OX382259.1, on the reverse strand, counting down.
AGCGCCTGAATATCTCGGTGATTAGTGCCTACTCACTAATTAACCAATAAGGCGATAAAAGCCGCTAACTAGACAATAAGAGCGGCGCATTCTACCTTACCCCCGATCTGTAGCGGTGAATTCAGTTACTACGTAATATTGGTGTCATTGGTTCTCCATAGGTTATTTACTCCATGGGGCTGGTGTATTGTTTCTGGTTTCTTATTAAGTGTGTTATATTATTATTACCTGAACAGTGATAGCCCAGTGGATAAAGAACCAGTCTATTAGAGTCCTCTTTGGAATCATGGAGTGGGCATCTACTGTGGGCAACTGCACGCCAAATCCCGTACGGGGTAGGCAGAGAGAACCGAGCGCCACGTGACTCGATCCTTACATACCTCACTCGCTTCTTTAACATTCATTGCTCTTTTCATGCACGCTCGCCGGTTTCTAGGGCTCCTGACATCACCTTCTGATAGTATACGCTCAATTTGGTCATGGCAGTCTTGGCCTTCCTCGGCTCCTACATCCTTCCACTTTTGCATTGTATATCTGCTTCGTCATTCTTTCATCCTGCATTCTTGGAGTGGGCATGTACCATTAAATTCGGATCTATGTCTACTCGTATATATGTAATTGTCACTTGCTCGACGGTATAGGAAAACATCGTGAGAAAACCCGCACTTAACTTAACTTTTTAAGAGAGGTAGGGCGTATTTAAGAGAGGTAGGGCGCATCGAAGCAGCCCGTCTGGGGAAGTACCTCCACCTCACAGAAAACCACAGCCAAATAACAACTCCTTAGAGGGTTGTTGTGTTCCTGCGTGAGAGTGAGGTCACCAGTAAGCTCCCAAGGAGTTGCTGTGTAAGCAGCAGTATATACTATATACTTAATACATCTCAAGCGTTAATAGGCTACGGTATCCGCTTTACATCGGGTGGGCCGTATGCTTGTATGCCTCCCGACGTAGTATAAAAAAAACTTCCAAGTAATTATATTTCGAAAGACGTGTGACCTAATCTAAGAAAGATCTGGTTTACCCTCTGTGTTGTGAGGGTCTGACGGCAGTTGCTCCATGTAAAAGTCAGTGTCTTCGCCAAATCGTAAGGCTCAGGTAGCGGACACCGTCAATCCTAATGGATTAGGAAATGGGTTAACACTAGAAAGAATATTCTTGTTGTCTACCCAAGTTAAGTAATAAAAACCATTCTTACAAGGCATTTGCTGTAAACTTAATATTTGTGTGACGAGCCCGGTGGTGAAGTGGTTAGCAATGCTACTTTAACACGAAGGCCGTGGGTTCGATTCCCACACAGGACAAACATTTGTGTGCATAAACTTATCGGTGTTTTAAGAGAGGTAGTGTGCATCAAAGCAGCCACGCTGGGGAAAAGTACCTCCAGCTTACAGGAAACCGCAGAAAACTAACTTTGTTATGTTCCTGCGAGTTACCGGAGGTTAAGGGGGTAGTAATGCAGGAGCAAATACTTCCTGTATTTCAAGCGTTAAAGGGCTACGGTAACCGTTTTATATCAGGTGGGCCGTATACTTGAATGCCTGCCGACGTTGAATATAAAAAGAAAACTTACAGTTTCGTAAATTGTGAAGCCGCGCCCATCATTGTCTCGTCCCTCGGGTCTTGCCCAACTGCATGCAATCAGACTTAAAATTGTAAACCCACGGAGTATCATCGTCTCAAACTTCAGCCAATGGACTAGAATGGATTATGACACTCGTATAATTTGTATATATAATTTGTATGTGTAATTTGTATGTATTATTATCTATCGTATCTTTATTGTCTTAGCGTATCTGCGCGTTTGTTGTAAATTTTTACGACACCATATATATGTAGTCGTCAAAATTTTATTGTGTTATTGTAATTATATGTAAATGAAAAACTTCAAATCAAGAATTCAAAACTACACACATCAAAAGTGTCTAGGGATCAACATATATTTTTGCAATAACTTTTCTCCTGATTGATATTAATTAAAATTTTCTTTAAGGATTCATCAAATAAAGTGTTTTCGTTTGTCTACAGTAACGATAAACCAAGTCACCTTTGCATTAATAAAGAAATTTGCCATTTTCATAATAATGGGATTTTTGACATTTGAACCACTAACATTAAAGTTCGAAAAAAGACTGAAATACCAGTTTTCTTTAAAATTTTATTGGGTAACTTAAACAATTAATAATCCGTGTTTCTACCGCGAACACTAACAACACAAGAACATTGGTTAGGCATACTCAAAATGAGTTCATCCAAATCACGCTGTGGAATGGCCGCCCATGTTCGTTGCAACAACAAAAAAAGGTCTTCTTGCGACTGGATACCCTCCATATTCGGCAGAGCTCTTCTCTGTAGCATATCCCATGCATGCTCAATCGGGTTCAAGTCTGGCGACTGAGCAGGCCAGGGCATGACATTGATGTTAGCTGGGCGAGAGTCTGTCTTACAACTCTTGCGGTGTGTGGTCGTGCATTATCATGCATTAACTGAAATAAGGGACCGATTTGCACTTGTAGAGGAACGATGACGTCTGATACGATCGTCTCAGCATAAATTTGAGCGTTGAGGTTGCCTCTGATCCAAATCAACTCAGTTCTTCCGCCGATCCAAATACCCGCCCATACCATGATGGTTCCACCACTATAAGGATGGACTTCCTGGCAGGATTTTAATCGCTGTTGGCGTCCAGGGGTTCTCCAGTGTCGTATACGTTTATATATTTTATACATTTTTTTATTACAAAGCCACATCTCAAACCTCAAGAAATCCGCATAAAAATGCTTGATCCCTAGACACTTTTGATGTGTGTACTTCTATGAATTCATTACTTAGTTGTGCATTAATGATATTTTTTAATTTCCTTAGTTGTAAATATATATTGCAATGTTTTTGACTTACATGCAGTATTAAGAGCCCCACCCCTGTGCCTCCTGAGGTATATTAAAAATAATGTCCTTGCCATAAGTACAACTAATAATAAGAATATAGAATCTACAATGGTAGAATGTGTTTAGACTACAAAAATTCTTCTACTGGAAACTTATTTTCCATTCTAAGTTGACTAGGGACGTTCTAAAAAATCACTAGTACCTCCTACCGCCGTAAGAATGTCCTAATGGCTTCGTTCAGTTTGGTAACTAAACTTACGCAACCAGTTACAACAGAAGATTTTTTTTTTCGCTGTTTGATAACTAGTTGTGAGAAAAGAATTATTTTTCCATATTTGTAACTTTTTGATGGTTATGAACGTGGATGTTCAGACAATGTTCGGTTCTGGCGCTTCGCCGGCCGCTGCCGCGGCACGCTCGCTTCGCTCGCTCAGCTCGCGCGCTGTAGGGTCGCAGTTCTACCTAACACTCCTCCTCGCTTCGCTCGTCGTCGTACCTATTATTAAATGGCATGAGAAATATTTTTGGACTTCCGATAATAGTACCTACTTATAAGTTACGTAAAAACACTTGATTATTTCGATGTTATTTTCTTTTTATAAAAACTACTATCTCGGGTTACAAAAATGGAAATAATTTGATCTACGAAAGTGGAAAAATAATTCTTCTCTCACAACTAGTTACCAAACAGCGAAAGAAAAATCTAATCTTGTAACTGGTTACGTAAATTTAGTTACCAAAGTGGACGAAACGGTTCTAATATCCTATCCTATTTTACTATTCTGTTTATTCGTTTCCTTGTTTACTGTTATTGTTATCGTTTGAGGATACCTCACTTTCGTTTATGATGGTACTTCGTGAACTGTTTGCAACCCTCCTTGTGCTTGTATGAATTATCATCGAATGTCATACAAACAACTGTTCAAATAAACATATATATCCGTTCAATTCTTTCTCTGTTGTGTGTAACAATTAATTGTTGGACTGTAAAAAGAATTAATATAAACTTATAGAGGTGTGGCGGCTGAAAGCAGCCCGTCTGGGGAAGTACTTCCACACACACAAAACCATAGCCATATGAGAACTTCCCGAAGGGCTGCTGTGCTGCTTCCTCCTAGTGAGTGAAGTCACCAGTAAGCTGCTAAGGAGTTGCTGTAGAGGCAGCGCGAGCTATACTTAATGTACTGCAAACGTTAATAGGCTGAGGTAAGCGCTTTACAGCAGGTAGGCCGTATGATTATATGTTTCCCCGACGTTGTACATAAACAAACCTGACCAAAGAAAATGACCAGAAATGACTCATCACTACATTTCTTTAATTTAACCCCTTGACATCATGGAGCTCGATGGTGTCTATGATGCTCCTGTCAGTCGAATCGAAGTAAGCAGCTTCGACCGCAACCTGTCCGTAATGGGTTTAGTCATCTCGAGTTTGTCAGAATTTCAGCCTTTGGCCCCGGCTTATTTCGATAGATGACAGTCATTAAGCTAAGAAGGGTCGCATTATTTGTTTTTTAGTATTATTTATTTATTTGGCACGACAACAAAATATGAACTTATATGGCTAGTCTATAATCCAATTACAGTTGTACACATCTTAACGTAATGATTAAAATTTATACAAACGTCACAGTAAGGCTGCTAACAAAAAAATATATAATAATAATAAAACAAAATATACATGCCTTTTAATTGTAACAGAAATGCGCTTCACAGTACATTATAAAGCGCATCTCTATACGAACCTACCTTTTGATGAAATATATCAACTTTATCTGAGTAACAGATCTCGTTGTACAATTTACACATTCTGATCAGTGGACTATTTTGAGAAACATTATTTCGGGCTAATGGAATACAGAAACAGTAGTGTAAAGAGAACACATACAGTGGAACTTATACAGTAGTATCACCCGACGTGATCTACAGAAACTTATATATACAGTTGTGTACAGTTTAAAAAGTGTAGTTGTATTTTTAAATGGCTTTGTAGTCCTATAAATAAATCCAGTTAATTTATTAGCTCTCATAATCATGTAGTTGTAATGATCGCGGAACGTCAACTTGCTATCAAACAGGACACCAAGATCCTTAACAACTTCCTCTCTTTTCAAGAAATGACCAGCTATATTGTAATTAAAAAAGGACTTTATTTCTGTTTTTTGTGAAAGATATGATTGCACATTTGTTTACGTTTAGCGACATTTGGTTAGTATCACACCACGAATTCAATGTGTCGAGGTCCCTTTGCAGAGTCAAACAATCCGAGACGGAACCAACTCTCTTAAATATCTTTACATCATCCGCATAGACCAGGCAATTCCACTTCAAGTCAACCAATAAGTCGTTCACAAATACAAGAAACAACGGACCAAGGTTCGAGCCCTGTGGCACTCCGCTAGTTGGTAAAAAGGGCGTGGAGTCGAAACCATTTATTGATACCAATTGTGATTTGTTATTCCATGTAATAGTTGGGAGATTAAAATCACCGATAATTACGAAATGCTCGGCAGCAGTTGATCTTTCAGAGTATCAACTAGATCCGTTGTTGTAGATGAATTATTTCCATCTTGCTGGTCGGTTAATTTTATTGGGGTGTTTGTATTATCTGTCTTTGGTATTAAAATTTGTCAGCGACATATTTACACATTGATAGTGATAAACGCCTTCGCATTTCGTGCAAGCAATCTGGTCTGTAATTTTAAGCGCAGACTGATATCCATCGCACTTAGCCATATTTGTTAGTTATCAATTTTATTATAAGTCTTATTCGGACAAACAATATTCACAATTTCGAAAACAATATTTGAAACTATTTTTATTGTTGGGGATCGGCTTCGACGAACAGTGGTCAGTACAGATGGGCCATCAACATTTAACAATAGTTGGCGAAACAGTTCAGCCGATCTAATATTATGACGGTTCGCTTTTTGTCGGAGTTTTGATCTCACCAATAGTTATTATTCACGAATGTTATAGTATCTGATAAGTAAACTATACAAAATTCACTTTTATCACTAGATAAACATAAGTTGTGCTTTGTTTTACACTTACCCGGTTCTTGTACCTGTTTAGGTATTTAATATTGTGAATTTTATTGATGTTTAATGTTCATGTTATTGTTTGTAACATAGTCAATTCACATTAATTAACACGCTTTAAACATAACTTTACGTTGTTAAACACTTTATTATATTTTTAGCAATTTATTAGTACGGAGCTGTTTGTTTACGTGACGGCAACGCCATCTATCCTGATGTTATCCTGATTTAAGATTGGTAAACAAGCATGCGGCCCGCATCAGATGGTAAGCGATCTCCGCAGCCTATTGACGCTCGCAACACCACGGGGATGTTACTCGCGCGCTGCCAATCTTGTGACCTAAGGATGTTTCGTCACAGTACCCAGTAATTTCTCTGCCATATCTCACCCTTCAAACCGGAATACAGCTATATAGATATAGCTGCTTGACGGTAGAAATCGGTGAGACACAGGTACCCATGCCGACGACTTTTGTACAAAGTCTCCCTCTGGTTGTCTAGTCTCTCCCTACTCAAATGGGAAACAGGCGTCAATATATGCATGTACGTATCTTAATTGATCTATATTGGCAAGTCTTTTTCGGCATTTCTTCTTCAACGATGACCATTTTCAAAATACATATTGGTAAATGAAAACAGGAAAACGAAAGCTATATACATATGTATATTTGTAAATATTAGGCCATCACTGCTCTCATTGTAAATATTTTTATATACTTGTATCAATATCTTCACGCCAAGTCCCTTGCTGGGTAGGTAGAGAAAATATTCTTATGTACTAAAATGAAAAAAAAAATACCATGGAATTTAAGTAACAATTTTATTCAAATTTAAAACACCTCAACGGATGCCCCTTTCCCAATACATAATTATATATTACTAGCTGACCCGGCAAACGTTGTTTTGCCATATAAATTATTCCTAAGATTATTTTAGTATTATAAAAATAGGGGTTGATGGTAGAAGGGTGAAAATTTAGGGTTGTATGTATTTTAATACCACATCATAAAAAAATAATAATACAAAATTTTGTCCAAAAAATAAAAAAAATTAATTTAGGGTGGACCACCCTTATCACTTAGAGGTATGAAAAATAGATAGTAGCCGATTCTCAGACCTACTGAATATGTATATAAAATTTCATCAAAATCGGTCAAGCCGTTTCGGAGGAGTATGGTAACTAACATATAAAGATATTGATTGATTGATTGAACATTGTGACACGAGAATTTTATATATAAGATTTACACGTAGACGCATTGCATTATTGTTGTACCTTCTTTTTCAAAGTCGGTATGAACAGGTTCACTGGTGTTGTTATTGTCTGAAAATTTGCAAATGTCCATTGAAATTGATATTCCTGGCATACTTAATGTACCTAATTGTATTTCTGAATGAGTTTTGTGTCTGCAAGAATCCAGCAAAAAATCCATTCGTCACTTGCCGGGAGATATTATTATTTTTAGATGGCGGGGGTGGTGGAGTGGTTAAGAAACCTGTTTTAACCAGACTTATCAAACAATCTGGGCGTTTAAGATAGGTAGGGCGCAAGAAAGCGGTTCTGAGGAAGTACCTGCTTTTGTTGGTACGGCTACTTGTATTCCAAGCGCTCATAGGCTACGGAAACCAAATTACATCAGGCGGACCGTTTGTATTCCTCCCGACTTATAAAAATACCTTAAAAGTAAGACTTATGTACACAGGTGATATCAAAACACGCATTTTCGCATACTTACTCGCCCTCCGCTTTTAGCATAGCTGCAATCATATAGTCCGTTACTAAGTCCTTGCCAACTGCGTTCTTGGCAAAGTCTGCATGCAGGAAAGATTCATCAGATACTTTTCTCACTTTCGTGTTTGGCATATCGGCTGCCATCGCTTTGACGTCCCTTTCGTCTAGCAAGGTATCACTTACAGTGTAATGCATGGTCACATCGGCAGTTATAAGACTCAAGTTATACGCCGGTGGCAATGGTGTACCGTATACTACCAGGTTTCTTAGTCCGTAGTTCCATCTGCGGAACCGCCTGTCTCTCACGTTCTGGCCATAATGAGCAAATTGTTTCAAAGCCGCTCCCCCGAAAAATAAATCACCCTCCATGCGAGCGGCTCCTCCCTCAAACAGAAAGTTTTTTTTTAAGTTGAATTTCTGCCAACTTACCTCGCTCACGTGGGGAAGTTGAGGCGGCTGGTGGAGTGTTTAGTAATCTTTAACTTTAACACCATTTCTCGTGGGTTTGATTCTCACACAAACAATTGTGCGCGTGAAGATGTCTGTCGCTCATAATCTCGGTGTTTTTAAAGAGGTGCATCAAAGCAACTCGACTGGGGAACCTCCACCTCACAGAAGGTCGCAGCCGAATAACAACCCCTTGGAGGGTAGTTGCCACTAAGATCCTAAGGAGTTGTTGTGTCAGCATCAGAGGGGCCACGCGCGAGCAATTCTTCCTGTTTTGCAAGCTTTTAAGAGTTGTATGGGAAATCAAAGCAGCCTGTCTGAGGAAATACCTCCACCTCACAGAAAACTACGGCCATATAACAACTCCCTGGAACCCTCCAGGGAGTTGTTATATGGTTCTGTCTGTTCCTACGTGTGAGTGAGGTTACCAGTAAGCTCCTAAGGGGTAGCTGTGGTAGCAGCAGAGGCATCACGCGAGTGATACTTAATGTATTACCAGCGTTCATAGACTACGGTAACCACTTACATCAGGTGGACCGTATGCTTGAATGCCTTGCACTTTACAACTGGTTTGTATACATGATTACATTCCCGACGATGTATAAACAAAACATTATGTCCACTTGAATAAAGCAAGATTATAATCCAAAAAGTACATATTTAGTTTTTAGTTCAAAACGCTTACCAATATTTCACTGATCTGGTCACACATTAGTTTCGTCAAATCACCAGTGCACAAATCAGCTCGACTGAGGGCTGTGTCCTCAAACGGTATCACACTTGGCGGAAACACTTCAACGAAACCAATTCTCAAGGCCGCAGCCTGAAAAAACAGTAAGACAGTTAATGCCACTGGAGTGTGCAGCGAGAGGCCAGTGGATACAGAACTAGCCACTTGGCCAACTTATCCTACTTAGAATCCTAATGTGGGCATGTACCACTAAATTTGTGCTTGAATATATCTGTTTGTCTTGGTCTGGGTGCTTTTAAGAACGTATCAAAGTAACCCGACTAAGTAAGTACATTCATCATACAGAAAATTGTAACCACATACAAAAATCTCTGAAGGGTTGTTGCGTTCTTGTGAGTGACAGTGACAGCAGCAGGGGTGACAGCGCGGAATATTTCCTGCATTACAAGTGTTCATAGGCTACGGAAGCTACTTTCCATCATATAGGTCGTATGCCTATGAACCTCCCAACGTATTATACAATTCATACCAGTATATGTATATCCTACTAATATTATCAATGCGAAAGTTTGTACGTATGTATGGATGTTTGTTGTTCTTTCACGCTTAAACGGCTGAACGGATTTGAATGAAATTTGGCACGTAGATAGATTATGATCTGGATTAACACATAGGCTACGTTATTCGACTCCACGCGGGCGGAACCGCGGGCAGCAGCTAGTATATTATATACAGATTTGTGTGATTTAGGTGATGTCAAAATTAATTTTTTTTTTTTCCCTATTTTGCTTCGTATTGAGATAATCAACAATTACTTACATTTTTAACATAAATGCAAGTAAAGCATGCTCCGTTGGTTCGTACATGTAGAAAGAATGCAGGATGAAAGAATAACGAAGCAGATGTACAACGCAAAAGTGGAATGATGTAGGAGCCGAGGAAGGCCAAGACTTATCTACCATGACCAAATTGGTCGTGTGCTATCAGAAGGTGATGTTAGAAACCGGCGAGCGTGCATGAGGAGAGCGATGAATGTTAAAGAAGTGAGTAAGCATCGAGTCACGGGCCCTCGGTTCTCTCTGCCTGTGCCTCAAGGGATTTGTCGCGAAGTTATAGATATATAGATTTGCGTGATTACTGAGATTGACAAGGGGACTTCTTAAAACGAAAGCTAAGACAACCTTGACTGCACGGTCAATGAACAAATGGTGTCCTGGGGAAGGTCTCTGTCCCTATTTTGCTAGTTAATAGATTCAAGTGGCAAATTACGGAAGTCAGGTTTACAATTTTATCTATGCTATTTTTCCAATCATCAGTTAGTTCATGCAAACTAACGCCGCCCGGCCAGCTACTACCGTTAGTAGATGCGTGCCGCCGCTGCCATGTCTGCTTTTATTAGTTTTTACTACGGCCCTTACAATATTCTTTTTATTTTTCTGATTTAATTCAGAAGACTCCTCCATTATTCCGCAGAAATAACAACTTCCTAGAGGGTTATGTTCGTGCGTATGATTGAAGTGAACAATAAGCTCCTACGATGTTGCTTTTTTAGTAGCATAATGTATTGCAAGGATTGTTAGGCTACGGTAACCGCTTTACATCAGGTGGGCCTCTTACTACTCGTATGCCTCCCAATGTTGTATATATATAAAAAGGAACAGACTTGGGATGTAGATATTTCCTACCTATATAGAAGGCTATCTGTCTTACCTATTAAACTATTTTGTTGGTCAAACGGCAGGCTTTTGTTAGTCGGCAGGGTTTTGTGCCTACTCCGCAAGGGGGGTTTGCGGGGTAGGCACAAAACCCATTTCTTACAAACTTCACGCCCCTTTAACATTCATAAATCTTTTACCATGTTCCCCGGTTTCTGGTGCTCTTCACACGTCGTCCTGATACTTAACGACTAATCCCGTCGTGACAGGATGAGCCTTAGTCTTCCTCGGCTCCTACATACTTTCATTTGCTACGAGTAGTTGTACTTCTGTTGCGTCACTTTCTCTTGCACTCTTCCTACATGTAAGAACTCTCTGTTTTAGGTCATCAATGTAAACTCGGTATATAGGTACGCCGCAAATTTTGCACAACCCTCGCATCTCGACCGTGTTCATTCTACATATATTAGAATACAGCGATAAACTTACATAAATGACGTCAGTTAACAAAGCCATTGCAGTTAACGCTGTGTTAGGTAAATGCGCCATATAACCCACTCCCGCTAGGAGGTGGACTGATGTCAACTTGTCATTATACTCGGGCCTCATAGAGGCCATAACTAGGAAGACGGTTCCACCTTGAGAATGGCCAACATAGTGGAGCTTAGCTTGACCAGTGAAGTCTAGGGCATAGTCTATCATCGCTGGCACATCTATCATACCGATTTGTTCCCAGCTGAAATCGAAGAATTGGAACTTTTGCTCAGCGTGGTCAGGGTCTAAAGAGACATGACGGCGCGATGGCCTGTTTCCTCGAGCGTTACCCATCCATACATCAAACCCAGCGTCGGCCAAGTTGTAAGCTGGAAATATATAAACAAAGTATTATTTAGTTATTTCGAAGATGCGTATATGTAAGAAACTATAAATAAATTCTATCTATGTACAACTTCACGCCAAGACCTTTGTGGGGAGAGAGATCCTGGCACCATAGACACGATCACTCGCTTCTGTAACATAGCTCTTGTTATGCTTGCTCGTTGTTTTCTAGGGCTCCTGGCAAAACACGATCAATTTGATCATGGTAAGCAGGCTTCCGCGGCTCCTACATCTGTCTCTTTCGCGTTGTATATATTTGTTTCGTAGTTCTTTCTTCAAAATCAAAGAGAGGTAGGGCGCATCAAAGCAGCCCGTCTGGGGAAGTACCTCCACCTCACAAAAAACCGCAGCCAAATAACTCCCTAGAGGGTTGTTGTGTGCCTGCGTGTGAGTGAGGTCACCAGTAAGCTCCCAAGGAGTTGCTGTGTAAGCAGCAGAGGGGGCATCACGCGAGTGATACTTAATATATCGCAAGAGTTAATTGGCTACGGTACCCGCTTTACATCAGGTGGGCTGTATGCTTGTATGCCTCCCGACGTAGAATAAAAAAAATACATTCATATTCTTATTAAGAAAATCTTGTACTCTGGATCGGCTTACACCTGCCATGCAATTCTGTAAGAGCAAACATCCTTACATCCTCGGAAACATCGGCTGTTACAGCCTTGAACACAAAATTGCAATTCCTTGGTGTCGCTTTTCATGGTTGTGCGACACTAGCGCCGCAAGGCTGCGTTTGGAATTGGAATTCTACAAGGCAAACAGCCTCGCGTACGCTTACAGCCTTATAGAATACCAAATAATTTAGCCGTGATCGCAGTAGACGATGTCAAAGCTGTGACATCTGTGATCACAGCGACGCACACAGCCATTACTTAGAGAATTGCATGGCTGATCCTTCAAAGACGACAAATGGCGAGCGCGGTGGTCGAGTGGTTAACAATATTTATTTAAAAACCAAGGATCGTGGGTTCGATTACATCCACATTGTATATACATTGTTAATAGACCCCGTTTGTTTGTTTTGGGCTGGGTGTTTTAGAATACTGCAACTGGGCAAGGTAGCTTCGGATAACTGCAGCCAAATAACAACTCCATGGAGGGTTATTGTGTTCATGAGGGAGTGACGTTACCAGTAAGTTCGTAAGAATTTACTGAATCAGTGGCAGGGGTGGCAATACGCGAGCGATACTTCCTGTACGGTAATCCTGTATGACGGGTTCGCTGGCGCAGCAATTAACAACGCGACTTTCTCACCAACACTCATGGGTTCGATTCCCACACAGGACAAACATGTATGTACATGTCTGTTTGTCTTGATCTGAGTGTTATTAAGAGAGGTAGGAGGGCGCATTAAAGCAACCCGTCTGGGGAAGTACCTCTATCTCACAGAAAACCACAGCAAAATAACAAACTGTCCGGAGGGTTGTGGACAGTTGTGGCACAGTATAATTGAAGGCTAAAGCAGTAACGTAACTCAGCTGTGTCCTTGAAAAGTATAGTTATGGCTGGGCGGATCGCTAGGGTTGGTGCCTACAAAAAGAAAAGCAGGCGTCTGTAGATTTTTATTTGTACCTATATTTCGTTTTATTTGTAGGTTTAGGATTAAAACATATGTTAATTGAATGATTATTTATTTATTAGTTACATTATAAGTTAGTAATAGAAAAATATTTGCGTCTATTGCGACAAGTTACTAATTTAAAGTTAAATACCCTGTTGAAACATGGCTTAGATTTTAAATGTCTAATTTAAAATCTAGCTACCAAACTGTGAAAACTTCAACAAAATCCGTTCAACGGCATTGGAATACCCATCATTAATATAGGTAGGTAGTTGTTTTTTTTTTATAGGTACCACATCGGATGGCAAACAAGCTTACCTGTCAACAAACAAGCCTGATATAAAGCGGTTACCGTAACGTATTGACGCTTGCAACACAAGGAGTGTCACTCGCGCGTTGCCACCCCCGCTGCCAACGTAGCAACTCCTTTTTCACTTCCTGGTGATCTCACTCACTCGCAGGAACATAACAATTCACCTGGGCGTCCAGGGAATTGTTATTTGCTTGCGGTTTTCTCCGAGGTGGTGGTACTTCCCCAGTCGGGCTATCGCTGTGCCCTACCTCTCTTACGCCAGAGCCGTACATGCTAATCGGCATGGCGCACCACGTGCAGTGTGTTGGCTTTGGCTCTATAGGGTGACATTGAGCCACTTACACTCCATAACATGTTGTACACATCTTTGAACTTTTTAGGGCAGAACATAAATTACGTCTATGAATATCACAGAAGCGAGTGAAGTATGTAAGGACCGCGTCTTATGGCGCTCGGTTCTCTGCCTACCACGCAAGGGACCTGGCGTGAACATATACATACATAAATTACGTAGTAATTTTAAAATAATGTATGTATGTAAATACTTATTACATGTTTAGCCGAACTCCTCTTGAATGAATGATGTCATTTGTACCGAAAAGACAACCAAGAAAGCGAATTTAAAAACATGTGGTGGAGACTAATAAAAAGTAATATATATTTTTTACCTTACAAAATCAGCAGGAAGTTGAAAAAATGAGTGTTGGTTTTATCACATTTGAAGTAAGGCACCCGTAAACACTGCAGTACACACAATGTCGTGACGCCGCCATTATTAAATAATATAATATTATATTGGTACCGAGCACTATCGCCACGTTACGAAATCGAAACAAGGGCGGACGGCGCGGGCGCGGCGGCTCTGTGCAATTATAGATAGATAGCTATATCTAACAATAGTCATTATTGCTAACACTATGGGTTTGATTCCCAAATTGCCTTTGGAATCCAATCCATTAAAATTTATCATAGTATGTTACTATGATAATGCATTGGATTCCATGAATCCAAAAGTATTTTTTTCTTATATTAATAAAATATGTGGAACAATCCTACCAATACTGTACTCGGGTCCAAGAGCGACGTAAGAACTAGATGCACGCGTTAATCCATGCATCAGAAACACTACGGGTTTGTGGTTATTAGATATTGACTCGTGTCTGCCGTGGGGTATTCTATGCATCTCTAAAATGTACCCATCTTCAGTAGTCACATGGTGCGTTTCTGCGGGGTATCCGTCGGAGTGGATGTGTTCGGGCTGAAAAGAAAATGAAATTATCAGCTAATAGAAAATGTTTTATTGTAATTTAGGTTATTTCTTTGGTGCTGATAGAAACTAGTCCGGGTTTCAACTTAACTCTTTATATGCTGCCCTCGCCGTTTTTTTCAATTCGTTTTTTCTAGTTACGTGAACGGAACAGTTGAGCGGGAATCTATTCCTATATAGTGATTCAAGGGACACTATTACTTAGATTATTAAACGATAATATGGTAATTAATAGAGTTGCTAATAAATTAAACAATATACTCTAATTCCATTATTATGTAGTTTATAAAGTGTCTTTGAGTTTACACCCGTTTTACAATTATTATGTCGCTAATGCTTCTCTACTTTTTTATCGTCATGTAATTGAGAGAATACTTGGTCTCCCCAACAGTGGTTTGTAGATCAAGTCTCCTCGAATTTTTGCACCCATATTGTGACGAGTTGAGTGTGGTGATTCTCCTCTGTGACATGAATGAAGATTAGAATGGTTCCATAAATATTTTTGTACCCAACCGATATCGAATTGTGGGCCATCAGTATAAATGTGTGTCATATTCTTGTACTGACTACTAAGTACTAACAAATTGGGAAAAAAGAGAAATTTTCCTTTTAATTTATAGTGGTTTTTTATACAACGTCGGGAGACATACAAACATACTGCTCACCTTATGCAAAGCGGTTACCGCAGACTATGAGCGCTTGCAATACGTTTAATATCACTCGCGCGATGCCACCTCTGCTGCTAACACAACTCCTTAGGAGGTTACTGGTGACCACTCACACGCAGGAATACAACAACCTTTCAACCAAGGGAGAAATAAGAAGATCTGCATCATTCAACAATGGGTGCAAATTTGTGTTCTCAGTATGTTTGGAAACATTATATTTCGTGTGCTGGTTGAAAGGAATCTCGTTTTTATTCATTTATGTATTAAGATGCACACGAAACGTAGGTATAAATTTGAAGAATGTACCTACTTATTTATATTAACGTTTCATTAGAATTTGGAGACTATAAATTATTTTTATCTTTTATTGTACTGAGTACTGTAGTTCAATATCTTCTCCTTAAGCTGCCATATTGAATTTTCCATGACGTCATATACCTAACAAGCAGCAGAACTGCAAAACGCTCCCATTGGTACCCCCTTTATTAATATATGACTAATAGTCAGGAGGTATGCCTGACAGATGAATATACATTCATAATCTGCAAAAACGACGAGCTCGGTAGCTCAGTCGTGAATGACGCGACATTGACACGAACGCTCGTGGGTTCGATTCCCACACAAGACAAACATTTGTGTACATGAACATGTCTGTTTGTCTTGGTTTGGATGTTTTAAGTGAGGTAGGGCGCGTCTAGGGAAGTACCTCCACCTCACAGAAAACCGCAGCCTAATAGCAACTCCCTAGAGGGTTGTTGTGTTCCTGCGTGTGAGTGAGGTCACCAGTGAGCTCCCAAGGAGTTACTGTGTAAGTAGCAGAGGAGGCACCGCGCGAATGATACTTAATATATCGCAAGAGTTAATAGGCTACGGTACCCGCTTACCATCAGGTAGGCCATATGCTTGTATACCTCCCGACATAGTATAAAAAAAAAGTCAACATGGACCACCGAGCTAAACGTGTTCACATTTATGCAACCGCTTTTGCCGAATATTGAAGAAAACCGCAAGTGAAGAAATGCGACATACCACTTACTAAATGATTTGAAGGCAAACGGTATGTCATTCATCAAATTCAAACAATTTTACATGGTCAATTAAAAGTTAAGAAATACTGTTGGTACTACATTGCTTACGAATTAACGCGAAAAAAATCAGAAACAAACCCGTTTCTTATGATTGGTGCACAAAAATGTACGTAAAGTAGGACCACGGACATTTCAATGCTGTTCACAGCACACAGGCAGTCGAGAAACGTGGGTTAAAAAGTAATTGCGTTTTTTCAGGTGCGTGTGTCCCGTTTGCGCATCTCTAATTGATGATGAAAATAGTGATAATGTTGTAAATACTCGTACCAGACTATTTGCAAAAAGATTGAGAAGGCGCAACTACTTGCGCCTTTTTTTTAATACCACCATGGTGGAAAACAAGCATACGGCCTGCCTGATGGTAAACAGTCACCGTAGCCTATGGCCATTTGCAAGAACGTCACTCATGTGTCGCCGACCCTCTAAAAACTTCTTCGCGCTTTTCTTGAAGAGCTCCATGCTGTAGTCCCTTGCGAAAACCTCGGCTGGAAGCTCATTCCACAACGTGAGGGTTCTTTGTTAGAAATGTTTCTCAGTTAATAGATTCAGGCGTAATATTGCGAAAGTCAAATTTACATGCAATTTGATCTAATCTGCTTTGTTTGCTTCCGCCACCAATTAGTTCATGCGGCCTAGCGCCGGCCGGCACCCACCCACTACTGTTAGTAAATGCAACATGCCGACACTGCCATGGCTGCTCCGGTAGTCCAGAGGCAGAGGCCTCGGCTGCTGCGCTCGTCCGCCATCTGGAACAGAATCCGCATGACCCCAGTCACTCGCACCCCAGTGTCTAAGTTACTCCTTATTACATCAGCTATCTGCCAGTGAAAGTCCCGTCAAAATCGGTCCAGCCGTTTCAGAGATTAGCCAGAACAAACAGACAGACGGACAGACAGACAATAATTGTAAAAATATTCATTTTGGTATATGTACTGTTTATTCATCCATATACATTTAGTAAAAAGCGGTTATTTTAATATTACAGACACTCCAATTTTATTTATCTGCATAGAAGATTATTATCATATTATTATTACATATTATGTTATTATATACATATATATATATATATATATATATATATATATATATAAATGCGTAGCTATTTTAAGTCACAAAAAATACGTATTCTGTGAAAATGTGTTAAGTTTTTTATACTATCTATTAGACATTCGCGTCCGCCGTCACTGAGTAAACACTTACTACCGCAGTTGCTTATAGAAATTCAATTTAAAACAAGTGAAAGCAATCGAGTTGGGTGTCGAAATTTGGTATAAAGCAAGCAATACTGATTTAGTGTAAAGTGGCCGTAATAAAAAATTGCCTTTGTCGATAATTAGTGAAAATAAAGTGATTGAACAGTTTTGTAAACAGTGAAAGACCAAACTCCTGCTATACCAGTAAATTATAATTTATATTGTTACATACCTATATATAGTGTGAAAACTTTGAAATAACCACGCAAAATTTTAATTAATAACAACACAATCCCGTAAATATGTGCATATAAATCTCAGGTGTGGTGAAGGAACATAAACCAATATTGAATCACCGTCATACTATAATATTCGTGATTGCTCGAAGTTTATGCATAATTTCGCCCTGTTAACGTAAACACTGCGTGGCGTCGCGGTTGAGATCGGGCCGTATTGGTCTTACAACATCAGGTTCAAGCCTCGTGACTAGATACTAATTTTTGTCAGGTGTTTCCTATTCCGCAAACAGCAATGGGGTTCACTTGCGATGCATGCAAAAATACAATAAATGTTACACAAAGAAGAATTAAGTGCACGGCACATACATGTCAAAATATTTATCACTCAAACTGTGTAAATTATTCTAGTGAATTATCTTCCAGAACGGCGTGGAAATGCTCCAACTGTATGGGTAAATAAAATAAAACAGTAGATTGTGTTCAAACTACTGCTATAAGTATGACTAAAGACAAGTCCATTGCGCCAACTAATTCGCAAACTACAACTTCGGCCGTCGCAACTGCTAGTGTCGAAGATTGTAAAATAACAAATAAAACCATAGAGCTGCTGGTAAATGAAATTAGAGCATTTCGAGCTGAGGTTAACAATGGGCTAAATGATCAGGATACCGCGCTCAAAAAGTTGCAATTTTTTTTTTTTACAGTTATACAAGAACTGAATGATTTACAAACCAAGTTTGAAGGAACTCAAATTAAGATAAAGCGAATTGATGATATTGAAACAAAAGTATCGAAACTTCTAGAGCGAAATGAACAATTGGAGTATGAAATAAACAAAAAGGATCAGCAAGACTGTTTAAACAATATCGAAATTTTAGGAATAACCCAAATTCCATCGGAGGACATAACGGGGATAGTTTTACAGGTAGGCGTAGAGCTAGGTATTTCCTTAAATGTGGATGATGTGGAATGGGCTCGAAGAATACAGCCTCGACAAATGGAGGCCCGAAACGCGCAGTTACATGCAACCAGCTTAGAATATAATGTTGCTTCAGGTTCCTTCTCTTCTGTGGCCGAAACGCCTAAGGGAACCAAACGCGCACGCATAATAGCTTGTTTACGCAAACGTGAAGTTAAGGATGCACTGTTAGCAGAAGCTAGGAAGCAACAGCATGCGCAAGAGGGCAAGACATGTGTTACAACTAGAGACATTGGTATAATAGCTGGAAAACCCCAACGTAATATCAACGAAAATTTAACCTACTATAATAAAAGGTTATTGCGTCTTGCAATGGAAGCCGCTCGTGAAAAAGGCTACAAATATGTTTGGATAAAACACTATAATTTTACCTTGTAAGAATGATGGGTTAGATGTTATACAAATAAATACTTTGGCGGACTTGAACAAGATTTTATGACTAAGCGTTCAACGCTTGTCATATTTTATTTTTATATGTAGCAATTTGTATGGGCATAGTGTAAATTGTCTTAAAAATTCATTATTGACTATTTGTTTCAGAGTCGGTATTAAAAATGTACAAAATAATTGTTATTTGCTAGGCTATAATATTGTCATAATCATTTTCCACCTTTTTTATATTAATGTAAGACTTGGAGATGATGGTCACTTCAAAATAATCGTTATACTACATAAACGTACAATATATCAGTATAATGTTAACTAAAAAATCTCTGGATTTTAAATTCGCCATTTTGAATGCACAATCCTTAAATACTGGTCGAGACGAATTAATACATACGATAGAAAATAGCAACCCAGATGTAGTAGTAGTGACTGAGACATGGTTACCTGAATCTGTGGATATACAGAGTTATAAAATCGATGGTTATAACTTCTTTCACAAAGTAAGAGGAACCGGTCATGAACGTGGTGGAGTCGTGGGACTGTACATTCGCGATAGTATTCAGGTAAAAAAAATAATTCTACCGTCTCATAATCTAGAAATGTTATGGTTAGAGATTAAAATTAAGAAAGTAAAGGCGGCACTTGGAGTATTTTACCGGCCCCCAAAAAGCAGCTAAAGTGTATGGAAAAATCATTGAAAGGAGAATGAGGGTGAAATCCGATGGGATGCTTTGGGAAGCACAGGGGGGATTTCGAAGCGGCAGAGGATGTACGGATCAAGTTTTTTCGCTCCGCAATATCGTGGAGAAGCATCTGGCTACGGACCAGAAGGTTTTCTGCGGTTTTGTGGACCTTGAAAAAGCATTTGATAGGGTCGTGCGAAAGAATCTCTGGAACATCTTGCCCAGATATGGGATTGACGGTGACCTTCTACGTGCTGTGCAATCCACCTATGAGGATTGCACAGCATGTGTGAGAGTGGACGGCAGCTTATCACCCTGGTTTGATACCAATATTGGTGTCAGACAGGGATGCGTGCTGTCGTCTCGGCTATTCATCCTGTATCTGGACAGTTGTCTTCAGAGAATGAGAAATATGAATGTGGGAATGCGAATGGGTGGCTCAGTGGTTAACTGCCTGCTTTATGCAGATGACGCAGTATTAATAGCAGAATCATCATCCGAACTGCAAACACTAGTCACAACAATGAAAGACGATTGTATGAAGAAAGGCTTACAATTGAATGCGAAGAAAACCAAAATAATGGTATTTGAAAGAGAGACAACCAGAACGAACACTAGGATTACGGCGCTCGGTTCTCTCTGCCTACCCCGCAAGGGACCTGGCGTGAAGATATACATACATACATGTTATTCTTAAGATTAACGTCTACAACGCCTGATGATGCCTCGTGGAGAGGCGAAACACGTGTTGCAGCGACGACCAGGCCAGTCGTGGCAGCGACGGTGGTGGTGGGGGCATGCAGATTCTGTTCCAGATGGCGGACGACCGCAGCAGCCGAGGCAGAGACTACCGGAGCATCCATGGAAGCGTCGGCATGTTGTACTAACTAACAGTAGTGGGCAGTGGCGTGCACAGAGATTTTTGACAGGGTAGGCAGAATTTTTTTAAAGCTATTAACTTACCAAAAAATACAGCATGTTGATTTTGGTTACCCAGTCTTGTGGAAATAATGATGTATGCGTCGTCGCACGCACGCACTGACAAAATTTACCGCTACTAAAGGTACGCCAGTCGTGGCTACACCGTGCGCAATACCGCCCGTGCCCACGCATGCACCGCCGCTGCACATTACACATTTGATACAGAAAAAAAATTCTTTTTACTTTTTAGCCATCTTCACGTATTTGTAGTTAAAGTAGGTAGGAGCTACTTTAACTACAAATACTTGAAGATGGCTAAAAACCTACTTTAACTACAAATACGTGAAGATGGCTAAAAAGTATAAAGAATTTTTTTTCAAAAATCTAAATCTTTTTCAATAAAATGTGTAATTTTGTTAAAAAATCACAAATTTGCTACAGACAAAAGGACTTTTAATGTCTAGTGTTTGAGAAATGAAAAAGTAAAAAATAGTTTAGTGTAAAAAAAATGTGTGCGTGTACTTCCGTACGCGCGTGAGAAGTTATACTTCTCTGGCATCATTAAATAACAATTCCCTAGGGGTTTGTTGTGTTCATGGAAGTGAGTGACGTTACTACCTCACGGAAAACTGCAGTCATATAACAATTGCCTGGAGGGATGTTGTGTTCATCTGAGTGACGTCACGAGTAAGTTCCTAAGGAGTTGCCGTGTTAGCAGCAGAGGTGGCAATACGCGACGCATACTTAATGTATTGCAAGCGTAAACAGCTACAGTGACCGATTTAAATTGGGCGGATCGTATGCTTGTTTGTTCATGCAAGTGAGTGACGTTACAACCGCACAGAAATCTGCAGCCAAATAACAATTCCCTGGAATTATTGTGTTCATGCGAGTGAGTGATGTTACATGACGTTATATGGCTGCAGTTTTCTGTGAGGTAATAACGTCACTCACTCGCATGAACATAACAACCCTCCAGGGACTTGTTATTTGGCTGCAGTTTTGAGCATATTTTTTGTGACTTAATGAGCGGTTTAGGGTGCAGCTTCAATCTGTTACTTTTGTGTTACAGTATTTAAAATTTCACTTCAATCATTTTTTCATAACGCGCCTAAAAAGTATAACTTCAATACAATTTCATAAATCATTACATTTTATTTAAATGAATACATGATTCAGTAAAGCCACGTTTGAATTAATCCTATTTCGACCGTAATTTTTCAAATCACTAAACAGGTAACATGACGTAGGTAATGAAAAAATTGTAGTCAGCTCCTGGTCTATGTACAAAAAATAATTAAGAAAAACTTTGTATTATAGATCCGTGATGATTCCCCACAGGGGAAAATTGTTTTGTATATAGATAGACTTTGCATTTTTGACGATTGTATAAACTATAAGCGATATCCCTACGTGTTTAGCCTATTATCGTTCGCTCGGGGCTCGAGCCGGCCTACTTATTTGTTTATACTATGGCTGTACTGTTGCCCAGGTAACAGGTCTCCGATATCGAATGTACCATTCTGGCCAGGAGGATACACTTCCACGAAGTTTTGCGATATCGCCAGCATCTAAAAAAACTGTATTTGTAGATAACGTATAATGAGATTAGTCAGTCTCTCAACGTTGTCGGTGACACACGCTTCGTTCGTTATCCAGGGGTTGTAAAATTTTGTGACGAAAGACGGAAGGAAGTAAATTTTTACGACGGAGACGAGATTACAGAAACGGCTTAAGATGGCTGATGAAAAGAAAGAATCAAAAGATCAAGATGCGCCGCTACCAGTCCTACCAATCGACTGTGTGTATGGGATTGCAAAATTTTGCGGCGATGATCATTCCTACTCATCCTTAAAATGGGCTCAAGATGTCGAGGATAATGCCCAGATTTTTGGATGGACGGCTCAGCAAAAATTGATAGTGGCTCGTAGGTCACTCACGGGCACGGCTGAGCTCTGGCTCAAAACCGAACGCACATTTCGTACGTTTGAGGAACTTAAAAATGCGCTAATATGTGAGTTCCCCGAGAAGGTTGATAGCAAAGCTATGCATGAAATGATGGTAGCTCGTAAGAAGAATCTTAATGAGACATACTATCAGTACATGTTAACGATGAAAGAGATGGGTAAAAGAGCCAAATTCGAAGAAAGTGTGATAATTCAGTATATAATTGATGGAATTACTGACATTGAAATAAGTAAGTCAATTTTGTATGGAGCTAGTTCGTTTTGCTTATTCAAGGAACGGTTGGCTATTTACGAAAAAATTAAATCTAAAAGCAGTAGATCTGTGTTCATCGAACAGCCTAGAAAAACACAAGGAGGATTTCGTCGCTGCTATAATTGTGGTGAAACAGGTCATATCGCTAGTATGTGCAAGAAGGGTGTGAAATGTTTCCGTTGTAACAAGTTTGGCCATCTTGGTAACCAGTGCACTCTGCGAATATTGGAAACAGGAAGCAGCTTGTCGGCGAAACAGCGCGCAGGACCGGAACGTGTCATGTTTACAAACACCAATGACAATGATGACGATAAGAGCGACCATAATGGAAATGTCAGTATTGCCAACCACATTGACAAGACGTCAGGAAAAAATGTAAACGAACTCAATTTTCATCAAAATTCGACGGAGAGAGCCATAAAATCAGTTAAAATATGTGAAAAAGTTGTAAATGCGCTAATCGACAGTGGCAGCGATGTTAATTTAATATGTGACGATTTGGCTAATGACATTTGTGTACAAATAGGCGATGACAATTTGTATTTATCTGGATTAGGACGTTCGCGTATTCGATCGTATGGTAAATTCCGAACAAATATTATTATTGATGGACAGTGTTTCAAGGATGTAGTATTTCATGTAATATCGAGAGATTGTATGCCCTATAAATTGATACTTGGACAAGAATTTTTACATAATGTAGTCATGATTATGCGTGAAGGTTCAGTGTCGGTGTATAAGCAGGATGAAGAATGGTTGTGTCGTGTGAATTGTTGTGCGAGTGATTCTGATGTTACAGGTGACATAATTAACCCTGCTATCAAAGATGAGGTAATGCAAATGATAACAGAGTACAAGCCAGCGCATACGAAGGAGGCGCCAATACAACTCAAAATCGTATTAAGAGATGACAAACCAGTGGCTCAGCGACCCCGACGATTGTCACTGGTTGAGCAAAAGATAGTGGAAGATCAAGTAAGCGAGTGCTTACAAAATGGTATAGTCCAGATGAGTTACTCCGAGTATTCTAGTCCATTGGTACTTGTGAAAAAGAAAGATGGTTCAACCCGTGTCTGTGTGGACTATAGATTATTAAACAAGAAGATAATCAGAGATGAATTTCCTTTACCGCTGATTGATGACTTAATTGATAAGCTGAAAGATGCTAAGGTTTTCAGCGTATTGGACCTTAAAAATGGGTTTTTTCATTTGAAAATAACTGACGACTCTATACCATATACATCGTTTGTAACCCACCACGGACAATTTGAGTTTTTACATGCCCCATTTGGTCTGTCTGTTTCGCCTCAGTATTTTATGAGATTTATAACTTTTATTTTTAGAGATTTAATTGCTAAAAATATTATGATGGTTTTTGTAGATGACATTATTATTCCAGCGAAAAATGAGACACAGGCCGTAGATAGACTTCGTATTGTGCTTGATATAGCTTCACAATACGGGCTGCAGGTTAATTGGAAGAAGGCTAGGTTGATAAGACCTGAAGTTGAATTTTTAGGTCATACTATCAAAGACGGTGAAGTGAGGCCTACATCAGATAAGGTGGATGCTGTCGTCAGATTTCCGGAGCCTAGAAATACTAAGCAGATTATGAGTTTCATTGGATTGACATCTTATTTTAGAAAATATATCAAGGAATATGCAAGAATAGCTAAGCCACTAACAGATCTATTAAAAAAAGATGTAGTGTTTAATTTTGATAAAGAGCAACGTAATGCATTCAATATACTAAAGCAATGTTTAACAAGTGATCCGGTGCTCAAAATATTTGATCCTCACTTAGCAACAGAACTGCACACAGACGCATCTTGCGAGGCGATGGCAGCTATATTAATGCAGCGGCATTCTGACAGAGAGTTACATCCAGTACATTACATGAGTCACAAAACAAACGAAGCAGAGAGTAAATATTCAAGTTATGAATTGGAAGCACTCGCTGTAATAAGAGCAGTGAAGAAATTTCGTCACTATCTCTATGGAATTCATTTCAAAATTGTCACTGATTGTCAAGCTTTTCAGTTGACATTGAAGAAGAAAGATGTAACCCCTAGGGTGGCAAGATGGGCACTGTTTCTTGACGAGTATGATTATGATATTGAACATCGAGCAAGTACCCGAATGCGCCATACTGACGCTCTTAGCAGAAATCCGCATGTGGCATTGGTGACAAGCCTTCACGATAGTCTGAGGCTGGCTCAAGAAGCAGATGAGGAGATCAATGCTGTGCGCAAGTTATTAGTAAAAGACGGTCAATATAGTGATTTTTGGATGGATAATGGGATTTTATTCAAGGGTGAGCAAAAGCAATTAGTAGTTCCAAAAGGTATGGAAAAGGAAATTATAAAGAGAGTGCATCAGAACGGGCACTTTTCTGCAAAGAAAATGAAAGCGGCTATAGGTAAAGATTATTATATTAAGAATATGGATAAAAAGATTGAAGAGGTAATAATGAGTTGCATACCTTGTTTACTTGCAACGAGAAAGGAAGGCAAGCAAGAAGGTTACCTATTTCCCATTGAAAAGGAAGGAACTCCACTACATACGCTGCACTTAGATCATATTGGACCCCTGGCGGAGACTAAAAAACAATACAACTATATACTGACGGTTATAGATGCTTTTACAAAGTTTGTATGGTTATTTCCTACAAAATCAACATCGAGCGCAGAAGTATTGAATAAACTCTATATTCACCAGCAGACATTTGGCAATCCTACCAGGTTTGTGACAGATCGAGGAACCACATTTACTAGTACAGACTTTCAGAAGTATTGTGAAGACGAGAATATAAAACATGTCAGAATAACAACTGGAGTACCAAGAGGTAACGGGCAGGTGGAGCGAATTCATCGTATACTTATTGCAATGTTAACAAAGCTCTGTTTAGAAGATAAATCGGTGTGGTATAAGCACACAAGCCGGGTTCAGAGGGCTTTAAACAGTACATATCAAAGGAGTATAGACACAAATCCATTTCAGTTACTGACCGTCAGTAAAATGAAATGTAAAGAGGATGTGGAGATACTAGATTTACTACAACAGGAGGTTATTTGTCTTTATAACGAAGATAGAGAAAATTTAAGGCAGAATGCCAAATTACAAATTCTTAAAGTTCAGGAAGAGAACAAGCAAAGTTTTAATAAGAGAAGAAAACCAAGTTCGAAGTATGAAATTGACGATATTGTTGCGATAAAGAGGACGCAGTTCGGCCCTGGTCTCAAGATGAAATCAAAGTTTCTTGGACCGTATAAAGTAGTAAAGCTCAAGAGAAATGACCGCTATGACGTGAAGAAACTTAATAGTGGTACTGAAGGACCTATAAAGACTTCCACCTCCGCAGACCAAATGAAGAAGTGGCCAGAGGAGGAAGACTTCGATTAGGTAAGTTTTATAGTTCTCAGTATAAGAAATGAATAAGGTATGTTTTATGTTTTACGATTTTACGAGTATTATGTTTTATGATTTTATTAGAGTAGAGTGTTATGTTATTAACTGTATGCGTAATGAACCTTCACCTTAATCTAGGCAGGCACATTTTTGTTAATGTAATGATATTGATGTTAATTGTAGTAGAAGTAAATCTTTATGTATTTTTTATTAAGAGTTAGGAAGATATATTTTATCGTGGTTGAAAGAAGAATTTACTATGGTACGTACGTCGCACCTGAGGGCAGGTACGAATGCAGGATGGCCGAATGTAGGATGGGTGACTGAATGCGGAGTATTAAACCTTTGTGAACTGTTAGAGATGTTTGTGGTTGATTGTGACATTGAAAGAATTAAGAAGGATTGGTGGAGAGAGAAAGACGAAAAGACGTATAGGCTGCGAATTTTGTAAATTAATTAAAGACGTGTCGTTGTTCCGAAAATATAAGCTTTATCTCGTTAATTCCCTATTTTATTTAACATCATTGCTACATAATTATAACGACACCATAATGTTCAAATGCGCGCGCTGTAAGGCATCATTTACGGATAGAGCTGTGTGCAGTGGGTGTGACCGTCATTATGATTTCCAGTGCTCAGGTATCACGGAGAACGGATACAGAAAATTGGGTGGTCGTAAGTCGTCGTGGTGCTGTCCAGAGTGTAAAAATGCGCCTTTGTCGCCCAAACCTCTGACGCTTGAGAGTCTACATGAGGAGCTATGCAAGAAAGAATCCCGATTGGCTCCTTTATCTGCAATAGTAGAAGACGTCATGTCAATCAAGCTGGATTTGGCCAACCTGCAATCTTCGATATCTTTGGCACATGAGACCATTAGCAAGTATTCAGATAACATCAACGCCCTGCAACCTAGAGTAAGCGCTGTTGAAGAAGACCTAAGTGCCATTCCAGCTTTACAAACGGAGATTATGAACATCAATAAGAACTGCCGCGAAAACGACCAGCAGGCCCGTGCCAACAATGTCGAAATTAAAGGAATACCGATCAAACACAAGGAGAACCTATTTGATATTGCAATGAAGATCGAAACTGCGATTAAATTTCCCATAAAAAAGGAATACGTAAATTTCATTTCAAAAGTTCCATCTCGACAATGTAACACAGACAAGTCCATAATTATATATCCTTTCTGAATAGATACACCAGGGAAGTTTTGTCGCGTCGGTCACTAGCTGCAATTTGTTTGCTACCTATTTTCTATCAACATATCTACCTCCAGATAATTCTAATGTCAGTATCTCCTCGACCCGTGGTACCGCCGGAAACAACAATATTTCGGATATCGTCATAAATGAAAATGAATTACTCATATTGTTAGAGTCACTAGATCTAAATAAGGACGCTGGTCCCGACGGTATTCCGCCAATTTTTATTGTCAACTGCTCTCGCAGCCTTATAAAACAATTAAGCATTATTTTTAATCGGTCAATTACTCAAGGTCTAGTACCCAATATTTGGAAATCTGCTGTCGTAACGCCTATTTTTAAAAAGGGGGATAGGAATGACGTCTCAAATTATAGACCTATATTGAAATTATGCATTTTTGCTAAACTTCTAGAAATAATAGTGCACAGGCAGTTATATGCGACCCTTTCCCAGCCGTTCCTGCATGAACAACATGAGTTCCTTACGAAACGCTCAACTGTTACCAATTTAGCCATGTCTAACGAGATTATATCGTCAGGAATGGACTCTGGAGGCCAAGTCGACGCAATATTTACTGATTACAGTAAGTGTTTTGACCGCATTCATCATGGAATTCTACTGACTAAGTTGAGGCTGGCTGGTGTCTATGGTAATCTGCGTAGATGGTTCATCTCTTATCTGCAAAATCGAACTCAAGTAGTTGCAATTAATGGTTTGGACCTGTATCCCGTCTGGAGTCCCCCAAGGCTCTTTGACCGCACCTTTATTGTTTACCATTTTCATTAACGATATTGATGAATGTTTCTTGCACTCGCGCTTTTTGCTTTACGCTGACGACATGAAAATTTTAAAAGAAATTAGCAATTACAATGACTGTCTTTTGCTACAGGAAGATTTCGCTCGTTTAGAACAATATTGTTTTGAAAATAAACTTAACCTTAACGTATCTAAGTGTGCAGTTGTTACGTTTGCCGAAAAAGTTACCCAATAATTAATCCTTATACTTTAAAACACCAGAATTTAGCTAGAGTACAACATATTAAAGAACTTGGTGTCATTCATGATTGTAAGTTATTGTTCGAAAGCCATATAGATTGCATTGTAAGTAAAACTTCCAAGCTCTCGGTTTTATCATAAGATCTAGTGCTAGTTTTTCAAATATAAAAACCTTAAAAGTCCATTATTGTTCGTGTGTAAGAAGCAACCTTGAGTATGCAAGTCAGGTGTGGAACCCCCTGTATAATATATATATATATATATATATATATATACATAGCCCGAATCGAATCCATACAGCGGAGGTACCTTAAACATATTCAGTATAAAACCACCGTACGCGACACTGATTACATTTCTCGCTGAACAAGGCATCATTTACTTCCCCTCCAAGTGCGTAGGACAGCCGCTGACTTATCGTTCTTGCTAAAAATAGCCAATAGTGAAATTGATGCACAAGACCTTCTTCATAACGTAAAATTATGTATCCCAAGTAGGTCTCGGAGGCATCCAACTTGTTTGTTTGTTCCTGCAGTTGACACAAATTACCGCTCGAACTCATTTTTCGTTCGCACCTGTACTAAATTTAAAGAGCTCACTAGTAAGTATGATTTAGATATATTCTTCACCACCACTCGACAATTATACCGATGCATCGCTGACGACTTCTTTTCTTCTCAATGCACTTAGTGAATTTAAAGTATATACATAAATATATACATCATGGATTAAGCTGTTTGTTTTCGTACAAATGAATAAATAAATAACTCTGTACAAATAAAATGTAATGTAAGTGAAAAAATAGTATCTTTATACATTTACAAATGTATCTTTACATTTACAAACTTTAAGAGAGGTAGGGCGCATCAAAGCAGCCCGTCTGGGGAAGTACCTCCACCTCACAGAAAACTGCAGCCAAATAACAACTCCCTAGAGGGTTGTTGTGTTCCTGCGTATGAGTGAGGTCACCAGTAAGCACCCAAGTTATTGTGTAAGCAGCAGAGGAGGCATCGCGCTAGTGATACTTAATACATCTCAAGTGTCAATAGGCCACGGTACCCGTTTTACATCAGGTCGGCCGTATACTACTTGTATACCAGCCGACGTTGAATGTAAAAAGAAAACTTACAGTTTCGTAAATTGTGAACCCATCATTGTCTCGTTCCTCGGGTCTTGCCCAACTGCATGCAATCAGACTTAAAATTGTAAACCCACGGAGTATCATCGTCTCAAACTTCAGCCAATGGACTAGAATGGATTATGACACTCGTATAATTTTATATATAATTTTTATGTGGTATCTGCACGTTTTGTTGTAAAGTTTTACGACGCCATATATATGTAGTCGTCAAAATTTTATTCTGTTATTGTAATTATATGGAAATGAAAAACTTCAAAACAAGAATTCCAAACTACTTCTAAGAATTCGTTACTTAGTTGTGCATTAATGATATTTTTTCATTTCCTTAGTTGTAAATATAAAAAAAAAATCTATTGCAAATAACATGTATTGCTTTTACAGTGTATTAGTTTAATACACAAATATAAAACAATTTAAAATATAAAAAGCTTATTCGAAGTGGTCTCCATTGGCTGCCATACAGTCCTTTAAACGTTGAGGCCAGTTATCAATAGAAGCACGCACTCTATCCATGGGAAAATTCTTCACTGCCAATCGTACGGATTGCTTTAGGGACTCCAAATTATCATGGCGTTTAGAGCAAGCCGTACTCTCTAAAACTGACCATAAATCATAATCCAGCGGATTAAGATCGGGACTAGACGACGGCCAGTCTTCAGCTCTGATGAAGTCCGAAACGTTTGTTTCCAAACAAGACTTAAGCTAGACTTAAAAGCAAGAGCTTTATGACCCGGCGCCGAGTCTTGCTGGAAGGACCATTCTTGGTTATTGAACATGGTGTTGTTAAGGGGCTTCACTACCTTCTCAAGAATGGTATCTTGATACACTTGTGCCGATGTTTTGATACCTTTTTCACAAAAGCATGGCTCAGTCACTCCTTCATAGCTAATACCCCACCAAACCATCACTGAAGTCTTCCTTAGAGCTTTGAGCATAAATACGGTCATTTTGTTTGTTAAAATGTTGCTCAATTGTAAAAAAATTCTCATCCGTAAACAAAATTTTTCTGTGACGAAACGAACGAAAGGGGAAGAAGGGAGCTTCTTCCCCTTTCGTACCGCTTCAGTAGTTGTTTCGATTTTACCCACTATTCTTTTTTAAATTATCAGTTAAAAAATGACCAGTACGTCTCTTATAGGCTGCAAGTCCTAAGTCATCTTTTAAAATACGCGACATAGTTCTAGGTGCTATCTTCAACTCCCGAGATAAAATCTTTTGCTTCCGGATAGGATTTCTTCGAATTCTTTCCCTTACTGCTTTGATCACCTTTTTCGTACGAACACTACGTGGACGGCCAGATTTTTTTCTGTCACAAACAGAGGTCTCATTGTACCCAGTACACAAACATTTTACTAATACCAAGCGTTAAAGCGTTAAAACTCTCCAAGCGTATGGAGAGTTTTAAAAATTGCATTTGTCTCGATACCTACTTTGTGTAATGCAGCGATTCGGTTCTCTTTATCACCCCACTCCATTTTATTATCGCAAAATATTGTACAATGTATTGGCGCCAAAATGAGAAAATTCAATGAACAATCATTTAAAAATTACAGATTTATATATAGTTTGCTTGTATGCCTCCTGAGGTATATTAAAAAGAATGTCCTTACCATAAGTACAACTAATAATAAGAATATAGAATCTACAATGGTAGAATGTGTATAAAAATAGTATAAAAATTCTTCTACTGGAAACTATTTACCATTCTAAGTTGACTAGGGACGCTCTAAAAATCACTAGTGCTATATAGTTTTAAAAGTATTTTTTCGAATTATATACCTCACAAAACAAATACTTATGCGAGTCTCATGATGCCATTATATCCTATCCTATTTTACTATTCTGTTTATTCGTTTCCCTGTTTACTGTTATTGTTACCGTTTGAGGATACCTCACTTTCGTTTATGATGGCACTTCGTGAACCGTTTGCAACCCTCCTTGTGCTTGTATGAATTATCATCGAATGTCATACAAACAACTGTTCAAATAAACATATATATTCGTTCAGCTCTTTCTCTCTTGTGAGTAACATGGAAAACAATTAATTGTTGGACTGTAAAAAGAATTAATATAAACTTATAGAGGTAGGGCGCCTGAAAGCAGCCCGCCTGGGGAAGTACTTCCACACACACAAAACCACAGCCACATAACAACTCCCTGAAGGGCTGCTTCCTCCTAGTGAGTGAAGTCACCAGTAAGCTCCTAAGGAGTTGCTACAGAGGCGGCGCGAGCGATACTTAATGTACTGCAAACGTTAATAGGCTGCGGTAAGCGCTTTACAGCAGGTAGGCCGTATGTTTGTATGTTTCCCCGACGTTGTACATAAAAAAACCTGACCAAAGAAAATGACCAGAAATGACTCATCACTACATTTCTTTAATTTAACCACTTGACATCATGGAGCTCGATGGTGTCGATGATGGGGGATCATGTCGATGATGCTCCTGTCAGTCGAATCGAAGTAAGCAACGTCGACTGCAGTCTGTCCGTGATGGGTTTAGTCATCTCGAGTTTGTTAGAATTTCAGCCTTTGGCCCCGGCTTATTTCGATAGATGACAGCTAAGAAGGGTCGCATTGTTTGTTTTTTAGTATTATTTATTTATTTGGCACAACAACAAAATATGAACTTATATGGCTAGTCTATAATCCAATTACAGTTGTACACATCTTAACGCAATGATTAAAATTTATACAAACGTCACTGTAAGGCTGTTAACAAAAAAAAAATATTAATAATAATAAAACAAAATATACATGTCTTTTAATTGTAACAGAAATGCACTTCACAGTGCATTATAAAGCGCATTTCTATACGAACCTACCTTTTGATGAAATATATCAACTTTATCTGAGTTACAGATCTCGTTGTACAATTTACACATTCTGATCAGTGGACTATTTTGAGAAACATTATTTCGGGCTAATGGAATACAGAAGAGCTTTTGTATACGGACAGAACGCCCACCGGCCTTTATTTCAATATGTTCTAGCATACCACAATCTAATTTGCTGTTAACAAACCTTGCGTCTTGTCTGTAAACTGCTCAGCTTAAAATGCGAAAGTCTGTCTTCATAACATTTTAATTGTCGTCTAAGGCCACATCTTTTTGTCACGTATCTTAAGAAACCTGCCTGTAGTGCTTCTATATGACTAATGTGAGTTGAGTAGAACGGAGACCATATCGGTGCACAATACTCAAATACACTTCGAACTAAAGTTGTGTACAGTTTAAACAGTAGTTGTATTTTTAAATGGCTTTGTAGTCCTATAAATAAATCCGGTTAATTTATTAGCTCTCATAACCACGCAGTCGTAATGATCGCGGAACATCAACTTGCTATCAAACAGGACACCAAGATCCTTAACAACTTCCTCTCTTTTCAACAAATGACCAGCTATATTAAGTTAAAAAGGACTTCATTTCTGTTTTTTTTGTGAAAGATATGATTGCACATTTGTTTACGTTTAGCGACATTTGGTTAGTATCACACCACGAATTCAATGTGTCCAGGTCCCTTTGCAGAGTCAAACAATCCGAGACGGAAGAAACTCTCTTAAATATCTTTACATCATTCGCATAGGCCAGGCAATCACACTTCAAGTCAACCAATAAGTCATTCACAAATACAAGAAACAACAACGGACCAAGGTTTGCGCCCTGTGGCACTCCGCTAGTTGGTAAAAAGGACGTGGAGTCGAAACCATTTCTTGATACCAATTGTGGTTTGTTATTCCATGTAATAGTTGGGAGATTAAATTCACCGATAATTACGAAATGCTCATTTTCTGGAGCTGATAAGCTGATAGATTCAACATTTTGGCAAAAAATCGCTAATAAGTCATCGGGTATGTACGAAGGTAGATAAACCGTACATAAGTTGATTAGATGATTTTTTTAAATAATCTTCACCCGTATGTCTTCGACTGATATCGAACCACACACCAGTGAGCGATCCCTCCTGTACACAATATACCTATCATTAAATAGCTCGGAAGACAATATGCTATCATCGAACCAAGTTTCAGTAAAAAACTATTTTAGGGTCTCTAAACATGACATAGACTTAACATAAATGGCCGGTGTATCCACACTTTGACGCATATATGTATACACGCCCATTGCGGATCCAGACAAATTTGCAATAAAGATCTTTTGCTTTCAGTCTCGCATCTGCATGAATGGTTTTTTTTTTGCTGGTGATAATGTTCCGATATGTAGATTGCAGTTTTATTTATATATATATATATACACACACACACACATATATATATATATATATATGTATATATATATATATACATATATATATATATATATATATATAACATATATAGATACCGAAAAGGGATGTGTTCAATTTTTCGGCGAGATGTGTCTTGTTATAATTAGCAGTAGCTGATAGAAATTCGTCTCTGCAGCGAGTATTACAGAACTTGACCACAACAGTGCGTGGCCTCTTGCTGTCTCTGTTCTGCTTTGCAACTAACTCTAATGCAATGACTTACATCGGCGTCATCTAGCTTATGCTGAATTATCCTCGCACATTGCTTTATTACACTGGGCAAATTTTCTAAACGGTTTTCTGGCAGCCCATGCACCTCCACATTGGATTCTCTGAGATGTTGCTCCAAATAGTTTATACGATTCTGTAGATCTGATACCGAGCCCTGCATTTCTTCACAATTTGTCCGGATGGTTTTAATGTTATTGGACAAGGCTGACACGGTTGATTGGAATTCCTCACTCCTATCGCTCAAAATGTTTACTGATTGTTGAAGTGTGGCCAGTGCCTTACGCAGCGGAGATTATTCCGTTTGTAGTAGATTCTTCAGAGTATCATATATCTCTTTTTTTAAAAAAGATAGCAGTTGATCTTTCAGAGTATCAACTAGATCCGTTGTTGTAGATGAATTATTTCCATCTTGATTGTCGGTTAATTTTATTGGGGTGTTTGTATTATCTGTCTTTGGTATTTGAGACTTGCATTTGGGACAAGCCCAGGCGGATTTTACCTCTTTAGACAGTTTTTTTAAATTTGTCAGCGACATATTTACACATTAATAGTGATAAACGCCTTCGCATTTCGTGCAAGCGATCTGGTCTGTAATTTTAAGTCCAGACTGACATCCATCGCACTTAGCCATATTTGTTAGTCAACAATTTTGTTGTAAGTATTAATCGAACAAGTAATATTCAATTTCGAAAACAATATTTGAAACTATTTTTATTGTTCGGGATCGGCTTCGACGAACAGTGGTCAGTACAGATGGATACATCAACATTTAACAATTGTTGGCGAAACAGTACACCGCTATACGCACGGCTGCTACTTGATAAAAGAAAATATTGTTAGGTAAGTTTATAAATTATTATTGTTCACCCACACAACAAATATTTATCACAAACATTAAAGTATTTATTATTATTTATGATTTCACTCACAAGTTAGTGTTTTGGTTGGATTATCATTTATTTTTATTGTTATTGGTGTTCGTTTACACGAGCAATTGTGTCACAGTTCAGCCGATCTAATATTATGACGGTCCGTTTTTGTCTGAGTTTTGATCTCACCAACAGTTGTTATTCACGAATGTTATAGTATCTGATAAGTAAACTATACAATATTCACTTTTATCACTAGATGTGCTTTAATAAGTTGTGCTTTGTTTTACACTTACACCGCTCTGGTGCTTGTTTAGGTAATATTTAATATTGTGAATTTTATTGATGTTTAATGTTCATGCAAATAATAACATAGTCAATTCACATTAATTATCACGCTTTAAACATAACTTTACGTTGTTAAACACTTTATTACGAGTATATTTTTAGCAGTTTATTAGTACGGAGCTGTTTGTTTACGTTACGGCAGCGCCATCTATCCTGATGTTATCCTGATTTTAGATTGGTAAACAAGCATGCGGCGCGCATCAGATCGTAAGCGGTCTCCGCAGCCTATTGACGCTCGCAACACCACGGGGATGTTACTCGCGCGCTGCCAATCTTGTGACCTAAGGATGTTTATCACAGTACCCAGTAATTTCTCTGCCATATCTCACCGTTCAAACCGGAATACAGCTATATAAATATAGCTGCTTGACGGTAGAAATAGTTGAGACAGAGGTACCCATGCTGACGACTTTTGTACAAAGTCTCTCTCTCTGCCTACTCCAATGGGAAACAGGCGTCAATATATGCACGTACGTATCTTAATTGATCTATATTGGCAAGTCTCTTTCAGCATTTCTTCTTCAACGATGACCATTTTCAAAATACATATTGGTAAATTAAATGAGGAAAACGAAAGCTATATACATATATGTATATTTGTAAATATTAGGCTATCACTGCTCTCATTGTAAATATTTTTATATACTTGTATCAATATCTTCTAGTGGTGCCCAAAATCGGTCTTGGACTTGCAGTCTCGGTCTTGTTCTTGCATTTTCGCAAGACCAAGACCGCCTAATTGTAGCAAGAGCAAGACTGACTCCTGCAAGATTTGAGAAAGAACAAGACTAAGCCTGCGAGACTCTTGCATCAAGTCGGACTGAGATTTGGGCGTTATGAGTATTTGGTTTCAATATCGAATTTGATAAACGTTCCCCATCCCCAGTGTCGGTAGCAAAATCATATAATTATAACATCAAAAGTATTGTATTGATTATTACATTTAGACTATATAGGTATTTAGTAAAATAATAAATACCTATCGTTTTAATTAAATAAATAAGTAGACGTGTGATAATTAATTGTGATAAATTAATAAAATGAGAAGGTCACCTGGCGTTCGATTTATACCGACAGAGCATGAGGGCAGTGTCACTGCAGCTGTGGTGCCGATAAAGAAAACCGCACAAATATCAAAAATTTGACAAGAGACGGCACATGCCAATGCGGCGCGATACAAAGGCGACGGAGTCTCAAGCGAATAGATAAATTAGACTTTATATTTTGGTAATTTACCGACAAAACGCCGCTTTATTAACCTGCAGTGTTCTCGTGAATTACATAATGTATTTATGTATTATATATGGACGGACTTAGTAATAGGGTCCGTTTCCGTCCCGTTGGGTACGGAACCCTATGAACGTATAAAAAGAATAGCCATGCCGGCGCGAGGCGTACGGTGTAGATACGTCCATGACGCCAGTGGTCAGGGCGACAGACTTGTTTGCTAAATTGGCAGAGTGCACTAAGAGCAGGTGAGATTGGCTTTGGCTCTAAAGGTGATATTGAATCACTTACTCCCCATTGGAACAAGACTGTTATCGATTTATGTTTGATTTTTATTTTAATTTAATTTTAAATAAGTCACTTTGTCATATTTTAGAAATAAATAATCATATATGTAATTCCATTTCATTTCAAAACCGCCAAAACAAATTGGCCTACATTTGTAATCCACGCGATTACACGTGATTTTTGGAACGCGACCACTGCAGGGTTAAAAAAACTGTGCGAGCTGACAAGTGCACACACAGCATTTGACACTGCTTCATCCCCGGCCCCGCCGCTATATTGCTTTGTGTAAAATTTAAATAAATGGTAAATTTCATAATAAATTGTTTTTACGCTACAATTCTTCCATTTCATATAGGGTGAGGGTCTATCACTATCTATCTTGACAGACAATGCGTTTAAAATGTTGCTAATTTGATTTTATTATTGTGGTAAATCTTTACTATGTCTATGTCAATTTAAATAGCAACATGCTAATTGCAAGACTTGCGAGACTCTTGCTGCAAGACCAAGACTGAGAGCGCAATAC
Organism: Pyralis farinalis; assembly: GCA_947507595.1. NCBI lineage: Eukaryota > Metazoa > Arthropoda > Insecta > Lepidoptera > Pyralidae > Pyralis > Pyralis farinalis. The sequence continues at coordinate 6,995,464 of OX382259.1, read as the reverse complement.
CAAGACCAAGGCCAGGTGTATTGACGCAAGACCAAGACTGGCTTAAGTCTCCTCTTGTCCTTGCAATGGGCAACAATAATATCTTCACGTTAAGTCCCTTGCTGGGTAGGCAGAGAAAATATTCTTATATACTAAAATGAAAATAAAATACGATGGAATTTAAGTAACAATTTTATTCAATTTTAAAACACCTCAACGGATGCCCCTTTCCTAATACATACTTATATATTATTTACACGTAGACGTATTGCGTTATTGCTGTACCTTTTTTTTCCAAGTCGGTATGAACAGGTTCACTGGTGTTGTTATTGTCTGAAAGTTACAAATGTCCATTGAAATTGATATTCCTGGCATACTTAATATACCTAATTGTATTTCTTAATGAGTTTTGTGTGTGCAAGAATCCAGCAAAAAATCCATTCGCCACTTGCCTCTCCACCGACACAGCCGGAGACTGGATGTGATCGTCTTCGATCGTGAATCGTCACAAGCAATTAATCGACCATAAAAATAGATCTTTGTCTGTACTTAGTGATATTATGTTAGATGATTCGTCGCTGATATCATTCTTAGCTGCTGGTGATATTAATATTTTTATATGACTCGGGTGGCGGAGTGGTTAGCAAACCTGTTTTAACAAACAAGGCTCGTGGATTCGATTCTGAGTCGGGACAAACAAGTCTGTTTGTTAAGTCCGAGAGTATAAGATAGGTAGGGCGCAATAAAGCGGTCCTGAGGAAGTACCTTCTTCTGTTCGTAAGACTACTTGTATTCCAAGCGCTCATAGGCTACGGAAACCAAATTACATCAGGCGGAAAGTTTGTATTCCTCCCGACTTATAAAAATACCTTAAAAGTAAGACCAATGTTCACAGGTGATATCAAAACACGCATTTTCTCATACTTACTCGCCCTCCGCTTTTAGCATAGCTGCAATCATATAGTCCGTTACTAATTCCTTGACATCTGGGTTCATGGCAAAGTCCTCATGCAGGAAAGATTCATCAGCTACTTTTCTCACTTTCGTATTTGGCATATCGGCTGCCATCGCTAAGACGTCCCTTTCGTCTAGCAAGATATCGCTTACAGTGTAATGCATGGTCACATCGGCAGTTATAAGACCCAAGTTATACGCCGGTGGCAATAATGTACCGTATACTTCCCGGTTTCTTAGACCGTAGTTCCATCTGCGGAACCGCCTGTCTCTCACGTTATGACCATAATGAGCAATTTGTTTCAAAGCCGCTCCCCCGAAAAATAAATCAACCTCCATACGATCGGCTCCTCCCTGAAATAGAAAGAAAATTTTTAAGTTGAATTTCTGCCAACTTGCCTCGCTCACGTGGGGAAGTTGAGGCCGCTGGTGGAGTGTTTAGTAATGTTTAACTTTAACACCATTTCTCGTGGGTTCGATTCTCACACAAACAATTGTGCGCGTGAAGATGTCTGTCGCTCATAATCTCGGTGTTTTTAAAGAGGTGCATCAAAGCAACTCGACTGGGGAACCTCCACCTCCCAGAAGATCGCAGCCGAATAACAACCCCTTGGAGGGTTGTTGCGCTCCTGCGAGTTTCTGGAGTTACCACTAAGATCCTAAGGAGTTGTTGTGTTAGCATCAGAGGGGCCACGCGCGAGCAATCAAGCAAGCTTCTAAGAGAGGTATGGGAAATCACAGGAGCCTGTCTGAGGAAATACCTCCACCTCACAGAAAACTGCGACCATATAACAACTCCCTCCAGGGACTTGTTATATGGTTCTGTTCCTGCGTGTGAGTGAGGTTACCAGTAAGCTCCTAAGGAGTTGCTGTGTTAGCAGCAGAGGTAGCATCACGCGAATGATACTTAATGTATTACCAGCGTTCATAGGCTACGGTAACCACTTACATCAGGTGGACCGTATGCTTGAATGCCTTGCACTTTACAACTGGTTTGTACACATGATTACATTCCCGACGATGTATAAACAAAAACATTATTTCCACTTGAATAAAGCAAGATCATAATCCAAAAAGTACATATTCATTTTTTAGTTCAAAAAGCTTACCAATATTTCGCTGATGCCAATCAGGTCACACATATATTTCGTCTTCAAATCACCAGTGCACAAATCAGCTCGACTGAGGGCTTCTGTGTCCTCAAACGGTATCATACTTGGCGGAAACACTTCAACGAAACCAATTCTCAAGGCCGCTGCCTGAAAAAAACAGTAAGACAGTTAATGCCACTGGAGTGTGCAGCGAGAGGCCAGTGGATACAGAACTAGCCCCTTGGCCATTATCTAGATCTAGATCTTATTATCTAGATCTTATCCTACTTAGAACCCTGGATACGAGAGGTAGGGCGCATCAACGCAGCCCGTAAGTACCTCCACCTCACAGAAAAACGTAGCCAAATAACTCCTTAGGGGGTTGTTGTGTTCCTGCGTGTGAGACGGGTCACCGGTAAACTCCTAAGGAGTTGCTGTGTAAGCAGCAGAGGAGACATCGCGCGAGTGATACTTAGTATATACAAGGGTTAATAGGCTACGGTAACTGCTTTACATATGGTGGGCAGTATGCTTGTATGCCTTCCGACGTTGTATAAAAACAACCTGATGTGGAAATGTACCACTAAATTTGTGCATGAATATGTCTGTTTGTCTGGGCCTGGGTGCTTTTAAGAGCGTATCAAAGTAACCCGACTAGGGAAGTAAATTCACCATACACAAAAATGCGACCACATAAAAACTCTCTGAGGGGTTGTTGTGTTCATGTGAGTGAGCAGCAGGGGTGACAGCGCGGAATACTTTCTGCATTGCAAGCGTTCATAGGCTACGGAAGCTACTTTCCATCATATAGGTCGTATGCCTATGAACCTCCCAACGTATTATACAATTCATACCAGCATATGTATATCCTACTAATATTATAAATGCGAAAGTTTGTATGTATGGATGGATGTTTGTTGCTCTTTCACGCTTAAACGGCTGAACGGATTTGAATGAAATTTGGCACGTAGATAGATTATGATATGGATTAACACATAGGTTACGTTATTTGACTCCACGCGGGCGGAGCCGCGGGCAGCAGCTAGTATATTATATACAGATTTGTGTGATGAAGGTGATGTCAAAATTGAATATTTTTCTTTCCCTATTTTGCTTCGTATTGAGATAATCGACAATTACTTACATTTTTAACATAAATGCAACTAATGCATGCTTCTTTAGTTCGTACATGTAGAAATAATGCAGGATGAAAAAATAACGAAGCAGATGCACAACGCAAAAGTGGAATAATGTAGGAGCCGAGGAAGGCCAAGACTTACCTACCATGACCAAATTCAGTCTATCTATCAGAAGGTGATGTTAGAAACCGGCGAGCGTGCATGAGGAGAGCAATGAATGTTGAAGAAGTGAGTAAGGATCGAGTCACGGGCCCTCGGTTCTCTCTGGCTGCTCCTCAAGGGATTTGTCGGGAAGTTATAGATAGATAGATTTGTGTGATTACTGAGATTGACAAGGGGACTTCTTAAAACGAAAGCTAAGACAACCTTGACTGCACGGTCAATGAACAAATGGTGTCCTGGGGAAGGTCTCTGTCCCTATTTTGCTAGGTGATAGATTCAAGTGGCAAATTACGGAAGTCAGTTTTACAATTTTATCTATGCTGTTTTTCCATTCATCAGATAGTTTATGCAAACTGGCGCCGCCCGGCCAGATACTACCGGTAGTAGATGCGTGCCGCCGCTGCCATGTCTGTTTTTATTCGTTTTTACTACGGCCTTTACAATATTATTTTTATTATTCTGATTTAATTCAGAATACTTTTCCATTATTCCGCAGAAATAACAACTTCCTAGAGGGTTATGTTCGTGCTTGTGATTGAAGTGACCAGTAAGCTCCTACGATGTTGCTGTGTTAGAAGCATAGGTAGCATCACGCGAGTAATCTTATTGTATTGCAAGGATTGTTAGGCTACGGTACCGCTTTACATCAGGTGGGCCTCTTACTATTCGTATGCCTCCCAATGTTGTATATATATATATATATAAACTAACAGACTTGTTTGCTGTAGATATTTCCTTCTACTCTGTTTTTGCAAACTCGGTATATAAGTATAAGTACGCTGCAAATTTTGCACAACGCTCGCATCTCGACCGTGTTCATTCTACATATATTAGAATACAGCTATAAACTTACATAAATGACGTCAGTTAACAAGGCCGTTGCAGTTAACGCTGTATTAGGGAAATGCGCCATGTAACCCACTCCCGCTAGGAGATGGACTGATGTCAACTTGTCATTATACTCGGGTCTCATAGAGGCCATAACTAAGAAGACGGTTCCACCTTGAGAATGGCCAACATAGTGGAGCTTAGCTTGACCAGTGAAGTCTAGGGCATAGTCTATCATCGCTGGCAGATCTATCATACCGATTTGTTCCCAGCTGAAATCGAAAAATTCGAATTTTTGCTCAGCGTGGTCAGGGTCTAAAGAGACATGACGGCGCGATGGCCTGTTTCCTCGAGCGTTACCCATCCATACATCAAACCCAGCGTCGGCCAAGTTGTAAGCTGGAAATATATAAACAAAGTATTATTTAGTTATTTCGAAGATGCGTATATGTTAGAAACTATACATAAATTCTATCTATCTACAACTTCACGCCAAGACCTTTGTGGGGAGAGAGATCCGGACACCATAGACACGATCACTCGCTTCTGTAACATAGCTCTTGTTATGCTTGCTCGTTGTTTTCTAGGGCTCCTGGCAAAACACGATCAATTTGATCATGGTAAGCAGGCTTCCTCGGCTCCTACATCTGTCTCAAATAACAATTCCCTAGAGGATTGTTATGTTCCTGCGTGTGAGTGAGGTCACCAGTAAGCTCCCAAGGAGTTGCTGTGTAAGCCGCAGAGGAGGCATCGCGCGAGTGATACTTAATATATCGCGAGAGTTAATTGGCTACGGTACCCGCTTTACATCAGGTGGGCCGTATGTTTGTATGCCTCCCGAGTTATTAAGAAAATCTTGTACTCTGGATCGGCTAACACTTGATCCTTCAAAGGATACTGCAACTGGGGAAGGTAGCTTCGGAAAACTGCAGCCAAATAACAACTCCATGGAGGGTTATTGTGTTCATGAGGGAGTTACGTTACCAGTAAGTTCGTAAGAATTTACTGAATCAGTGGCAGGGGTGGCAATGCGCGAGCGTTACTTCATGTACGGTAATCCTGTATGACGGGTTCGCTGGCGCAGCAGTTAATAACGCGACTTTGTCACCAACACTCATGGGTTCGATTCCCACACAGGACAAACATGTATGTACACGTCTTTTTGTCTTGATCTGAGTGTTTTTAAGAGAGGCAGGGCGCATTAAAGCAACCCGTCTGGGGAAGTACCTCTATCTCACAAAAAACCACAGCAAAATAACAAACTGTCCGGAGGGTTGCGGACAGTTGTGGCATATACTTAAGCTAAAGCAGTAACGTAACTCAGCTGCGTCCTTGAAAAGTATACCTATGGCTGGGCGGATCGCTAGGGTTGGGGCATACAAAAAGAAAAGCAGGCGTCTGTAGATTTTTATTTGTACCTATACTTCGTTTTATTTGTAGGTTTAGGATGAAAACATATGTTAATTGAATGATTATTTATTTATTACTTACATTATAAGTTAGTAATAGAAAAATATTTGCGTCTATCGCGACAAGTTATAAATGCCCTGTTGAAACATGGCTTAGATTTTAAGTTAGACCCCAAACTACCAAACTGTGAAAACTTCATCAAAATCCGTTCAGCGGCATTGGAATACACATCATTAATATAGTTGTTTTTTTATAGGTACCACGTCGGATGACAAACAAGCATACGGCCTGCCTGATAAAAAGTGGTTACCGTAGCCTATTGACGCTTGCAACACAAGGAGTCTCACTTGTCACTCGCGCGTTGCCACCCCCGCTGCCAACGTAGCAACTCCTTTCTTTTTAGGGTAAAACATAAATTGCGTAGTAATTTTAAAATTATGTATGTATGTAAATACTTATTACATGTTTAGCCGAACTCCTCTTGAATGAATGATGTCATTTGTATCGAAAAGACAACCAAGAAAGCGAATTTAAAAACATGTGGTGGAGACTAATAAAAAGTAATATTATATTTTACCTTACAACGTCAACAGGAAGTTGAAAAAATGACAGTGTTGGTTTTATCACATTTGAAGTAAGGCACCCGTAAACACTGCAGTACACACAATGTCGTGACGCCGCCATTATTAAATAATATAATATTATATTGGTACCGAGCACTATCGCCACGTTACGAAATCGAAATGGGGGCGGACGGCGCGCGCGCGGCGCTGTGCAGCTGATACAGCTGTGGTTGTGGTGTTCGTGCGTGTAAGTGAGATCATCAGCCATGCAATTCTCTAAGCGACTCGTAATGGCTGTGTGCGTCGCTGTGATCACAGATGTCACAGCTTTGACATCGTCTACTGCGATCACGGCTTTTTATTTGGTATTCTATAAGGCTGTAAGCGTACGCGAGGCTGTTTGCCTTGTAGAATTCCAATTCCAAACGCAGCCTTGCGGCGCTAGTGTCGCACAACCATGAAAAGCGACACTAAGGTATTGCAATTTTGTGTTCAAGGCTATAACAGCCGATGTTTCCGAGGATGTAAGGATGTTTGCTCTTACAGAATTGCATGGCAGTAAGCTCCTAAAGAGTTGCTGTGTATTCTTTCATCCTGCATTAATAATAAGCAGCAGAGATTGCATCGCGCGAGTGAGCGAAAAAAAAATTCTTTCAGTATTACAAGCGTTCATAGGCTACGGTAACCGCTTAACATCAGATGGGTCGCATGTATGCCTTCCGACGTTTTTTTAAAATTAAAATACAATAGTTAATGTTTATGCACAAAAATTTCGTTCGTCTTGTGTCGAACTCTGATCTGTCTTATTTTCATGCGTCTATTAAATTCGCCATTCACGCGGTCAGCGGATTTGTTATATTGCAGACGATGATGTAGACTAACAAACAACCCTTAACGGCCACCAATCGGATCGTCGAATAAATTTACACCATTAATGTTGTAATTAATCCGATTAATAATAAACCACTCTCCCATTAGGCTTGTGATTAGTTGTGGAAACTATTCATTATTAATAAGAGACTATTGATTATTAACACTTTTTTTCTTATTTATAATCAATTGTTTGCGCAACCAATCATAAACTTAATAGGACGAACGCAATTTTAAAAAGTTGTCGATAGGCGAACGTGCATATGCCCTACCTGATATAAAGCAGAATGATCGCTTTTAATACAAATATTATCGCCCGCGCGCTGCCACTCCCGGCGCTAATACAGCAACTTATTACGAGCTCACCGATAACTTCACTCTTTCTCAGGAATACGGCATCCTTTTGTTATTTTTGTCTGCTATCTTCTGTGTAGTGGAGCTACTGCCCCGGTCGGATTGTTTCGACGCACCCTAGCTCTCTTTAACTAAAGCCACGTTTGTTAACTACCAGGGTGCAGTTGAGGGTTGATTAAGAAGATTATAGTCAGCCACTTTACACTCCTTTTACATGAGATACAATGTAAGAAGTTTTTAAATATTTACCTAATTAATTTTTAGTTTATTTACTACAATTTTCATTCACATGGTTTAGTTAAAACTTGACTTGTTCAATAAGAGAGGACTAAAAAAATCATAAAGGCTTTTTTACCACTGTTTCAGAACGAAATAAATATTTTTCTTGCCGTATTTCGCTTCGTATTGAGATACTCAACAATTACTTACATTTATAACATAAATTCAAGTAATGCATGCTCTGTTGGTTCGGACACGTAGAAAGAATGCAGGATGAAAGAATAACGAATCAAATATACAACGCAAAAGTGGAAGGATATAGGAGCCGAGGAAGGCCAAGATTTACCTACCATGACCAAATTGGTCGTGGTCTATCAGAAGGTGATGTTAGAAACCGGCGAGCGTGCATGAGGAGAGCAATGAATGTTAAAGAAGCCAGTGAGGTGTGTAAGGATCGAGTCACGTGGCGCTCGGTTCTCTCTGCCTACCCCGCAACGGATTTGGCGTGAAGTTATAGATAGATAGATATATCTAACAATAGTCATTATTGCTAACACTATGCATTTGTTTCCCAAATTGCCTTTGGAATTCAATCCATTAAAATTTATTATAGTATGTTACTATGATAATGCATTGAATTCCATGTGTTCAAAAGTATTTTTTTCTTATGTTAATAAAATATGAGCAACAATCCTACCAATACTGTATTCGGGTCCAAGAGCGACGTAAGAACTAGATGCAGCCATTAATCCATGCATCAGAAACACTACGGGTTTGCGGTTATTAGATTTTGACTCGTGCCTGCCGTGGGGTATTCTATGCATCTCCAAAATGTACCCATCTTCAGTAGTCACATGGTGCCTTTCTGCAGGGTATCCGTCGGAGTGGATGTGTTCGGGCTGAAAAGAAAATGAAATTATCAGCTAATAGAAAATGTTTTATTGTAATTTAGGTTATTTCTTTAGTGCCGATAGAAATCAGCCCGGGCTTCATCTTAACTCTTTTTATGCTGCCCTCACCGTTTTTTTCAATTCGTTTTTTCTAGTTACGTGAACGGTAACAGTTGAGCGGGAAACTATTCCTATATAGTGATTCTGGGGACACTATTACTTCGATTATTAAATAATAATACAGTAATTAATAGAGTAGCTAATAAATTAAACAATATACTCTTAATTCAATTATTATTTAGTTTATATAGCTATGAATGTCACAGAAGCGAGTGAAGTATGCAAGGACCGCGTCTTATGGCGTTCGGTTCCCTCTGCCTACCCCGCAAGGGACTCGGCGTGAAGATATACATACAATACAATTTAGTTTATAAAGTATGTTTGAGTTTACACCCGTTTTACAATTATTGTGTTGCTAATGCTTCTCTACTTTTTTATCGTCATGTAATTGAGAGAATACTTGCTCTCCCGTACAGTGGTTTGTAGATCAAGTCTCCTCGAATTTTTGCACCCATATTGTGACGAGTTGAGTGTGGTGATTCTCCTCTGTGACATGAATGAAGATTAGAATGGTTCCATAAATATTTTTGTACCCACCCGATATCGAATTGTGGGCCATCAATATAAATGTGTGCCATATTCTTGTACTGATTTCTAAGTACTAACAAATTGGGGGAAAATGGAAACTTTTATTATTACTAGCGTAATAATAACAAATGAGCTATCTCTGTTTTAACCAAATAATTTAATAATTGCAATTTGAACAATATTTTGAAATGGTGAAGGGAAACATCGCGAGGAAACCGGTAAGTCCAAGGAATTATATTTCAAAAGCCGTGTCATCTTATCTAAAAAAGGTCTGCTTTTCCTTCTGGGTTGTGAAAGTCTCACGGCAGTCGCTCTATGTAAAAATCTCCATCTTCTTTTTACGAAGGCCCTGATCGATCTCTAGAGCACTCGGATGCCCTGCGGGGCTGGTTACTGTTAATATTGATTCACAATCTATCACTAAATGTTGACGAATGATACTTCACATAGTCTAACAGTCATGAGTAAATTTTAAGTTATCCATTTATCACTAAGTACAGGTACAGGCGAAAATTCAATAGGGAATGAAGATCTAAACCAGTTTTACCCTCACGCATTTTCAAGGTGTTAATGTAAATATATTAACACCTTGAAAATACCTTAGGTTGTTAATGTAGGTAGCGTCTACACCCCGAAAATGGGTGGAGGCGAAATCAACAAAAATATATATATAAATAAGTATCAATACGGTCTCGCACCTATTCATCCTTTAAAAGTGTTTACTCTTTTTTTCATCTATACTAATATATAAAACGGAACAATTTGTTTGTTTGTTTGAACAAAGATGAGCACTCTGGAAGTAATAGTCGGATTAGAATTTTTCTTTTAATTTGGTAGCCCAAATCTTGACGAATGTTATAGGTAGGTTATGAAATAGGGATCTTAAGGGCTGATGAAAAAGAAAGAAAGTTGAAAAAGCGGTCTCTACATGATATCGGGATATGCTTCAGCTAGTTTTTTTACATGTAACGTCAGTAGGGGAGAGCGTCCGTATATGCTACGATGAGCGAGATATATCATATGTTTTTTATTAATGAACCAGCCACCCGCCATGGCGTCGCACGGGTGATCCGATCGCTTCCAAACTTCACTAGATCACGCGCTGGCCTAATTTGAAAATTGCTTGAAAAATTCATCAAAATCAATTCAGCCGTTTTGGAGCCCAATCGGGTCATACTGACATGTGTGTATCACATCGAATTTTATATACATATAAGAGTAATATTGTTGCTGCCTGAGTTTCATCCGTGTGGAATTTGGTTTTACAAATTTTAAGCAGGAGTCGTAAATACTTTATTAGCTTTTGTTTGCTAAATTGTTCGTTTAAACAGTTAGAAATGTTGTCTAGATTATGAAACAACAATAAATCTTAAATGAAAAGCAAATAAGAGCGAAATCTTTAAATAATAAAATATCACTATATCCTCCCTTTTTATTTTGCATATGAATTAGTCTTAATGTTGAGTTGTCAGCATGAGAAATTTCGTCAAAATCCCCTTGTACTCATGTCAGCCAAATATACGAGTAGTAAATAATTCATCGATAGTCAGGTCGAGTTCACTATTTCAATAAATATTCCTAGTAGTAGAAAATTCTATCCGGATATAAGTTTGTTGAACGAGTTGATATGACATATGTCTGAAAGTTTCAACAATTCCCAACATTGTTTTGAACTATAATTTAGTACGATGATAGATTAGGGTCTAGTATAACGTAATAACAGAGTTAGTTTAACTCCATGCTAGTGTTGCTCATCGATGCTCAAACTATTGGTCGGCAATATTACTCAATGCGTAATATTTCCAATGGCTCAATGGCTTTTTATTTAAAATTAAAACGATTTACTTCTGTACTGCAATGTTATTTCCTACTGTTTTGTGTTGTAGGGTTCACAAATAAACAATGTATAAACGAGTTCGTCTCCACTTACAGTGTGTAGACCTTAGCTTTATACTGCTGTAGAAAATACTTACAATGCCCGAATTGCTGAATCCAATGTCACCTCGCCTATTAGGCGACGCTGAACATAACACAATTAGGCATAGAACTAAAAACACGCGTAACATCATTTCGAACCACTTCACCGTAGTGAATGCCTATCGTAATTCGTTGGGAACTATTTATAACACCATTTATCTCGTCTAATCCGTTAATTAATTGCAAATAGGAAGATATAGTCTTTAAAATCTGAGATTGTTTAGATTGATATTCAGACATTGCCTGTTTTTGTGCATGTTATCGAATTCATATTATTTTCAAATCAATCAACTGCTTATAATTGCGAAATTATCTTTGTGATATTTTGCGATTTAGTAATTACTGTGATTGAAATATAAACACATATTACGTATTCTAGTGACGTTTGCGAGTATGATATTTGAGAAGCTGTGACTACTAGTTTCGTAGATTGATACTTAGTCTATCGAGGGCATTTTATAGCGTTAACTATCGATGATTCGGAAAAATTGGAATTATTCAAAGGAAATCTTTTTATAACACTTTAGGTAGCTATCAATGAAATTTATTTCTGGTATTAATGAAGTTGTATGTTGTTGGGTTTGCGGAAAGAGCGGGCACAGATCCATGCATAGTGTATTTAGTGCCCAAGTTAAATTGACAATTTATTATAATAGTTGATTACATTATTGATATCGTGTTTTTTTTACATTACTGGATTGGTTCATGTCCTTTACCATTTTATTCATTATTGATAGTAGTTCGCCGTATTAGTGCTTTTGTTGAATCTGTTATTTTCCACACCTTAAGTGTACTACATAGGAATTACAAATTACGAACAATGTTACACATAGCAATGATATAGTAAATAGAACTATGAAATCATTTGCTAAAATGCTACAATTTGCATTTGAATGTGAACAGTCGAAGCAAGTGGCTCTGAGAATTGATTCGCTATCTCTTCCCTGCTCGGATTCCTTGTATTCGGGATATGGATATCTAGACAGGGTGTTGTAAAATACATTCCTCGTGAATATGCAGAAATGTATTTCACGGCTTGTGTGCTCGACAAGCAGCGCATGCGTATCGTAAGCGTTACTCAAATCAAAATCTCTAAAGAGAGTAAAATACGTATCATTTGATAGTGTAGCCTGTTTAACTTATCTATTAGATCCATACGTATGAAATTGCATTTTCGATACTGGCTAGTATGTAAATCAATGTTTCATTGTGATTACATTTCCAAATTTAAATTAACTTTGTAATACAGCTGTGAAATCAGTTGTTCATTTGTTTTGCTGTTCGACTTTTCTTTGATATTACGGTCTCTGTAGAAATGTAAAGATCAGTGATAGCTTACTAGATAAAGAACCGGCCTATTGAAAATCTGGTCATCCGTTCAAATCCTGGGCTGTGTCAGTAGATTCGTATTTTCGAATTTATTTACATATTTGTAAAAATTACTTGCTCGCCTCGCCGATGAGGGAAACTTATTGAGGCAACTTGCACTCGAAATTATATTTTTAACCAACTTCAAAAAAGGAGGAGGCTCTCAATCCGGCTGTATTTTTTTAATGTATGTTACTTCATAACTAACATAACATTTATAAACCGATTTGAAAAAAACTTTTTTTACTTGAAAGAGTATACCTACTTCCAGATTGGACCCATTTTTTTTTCATGTCATAAAATTCAGTTCTGATAGTGGGGTTCATGAAGATTTGAGAAAACTCCTCAAATATCATAGCACACATATAACGATTTCGGTATTTTATAGCAAACAAGAAAAAATATCGAGAATTCACAACATTCAGAAGTATCATTTTTTTATTTAAATAGAGCTGGTAAAAATTGCCATCGAGACTTTTCAATGTTGAGCCGAAGACAGATTGCGTAGCCTTATCATTTCCACCAATGATCTGTCTTCGTGTAGCCGATTCAATAATTTGTTGCCGTCTAACCGACAAAAATATCTTTGGAGTCAGTTTTTTTTTGTTAAAATTTTGTAAGACGTGTGGTCTAACCTGAGAATGGTCTCGTTCCCCCTGTGGATGTCCGACGGTAGTCGCTACATGTAAAAATTAGTATCTTTACCAATGTGTTAGACTTAGGATGCGGACCTAGCCAATCCTAATAGAGTAGGAAACGTGATAACACTAACAAGATGAATATTACAGTCAAATAAAAATTGCGTGTTATCTTCGAACAGTTCCGTCGCAGCACAGACGGCACACAATTTCAACGACGTGTATAGACCAAGTGCTACAAAGATCAAACTGAAATTTGATCAGTCACCCTCCTTTTTCACCACCGCCTTGCTCCGACTGATCTAACGTTCAGTTTGATCTTTCACCCTCCTTTTTCACCACCGCCTTGCTCCGACTGCTTTCATTTATGAGGAATTTTGGCAAGTTTTTTACAGGGGAAAATTTTCAAATCTGATGAGGTGATGAATAACCTTCTTTAGTGCTGTTCGATTCTCGTCCCTAAGATTGTTGTAGCAGAAACAATGAACTTCTCAGTAATGGCCAATACTATGTGTACTTAGATGTACGAGTATATGTGAACAAAGAAAATAACGTCCTCACCAGTTCGATTCGTGCGTAGTAGTAGTGTTATATAAGTAATTCATCATACCACCGTTTTAAAAGAGGGTTCAAGCGTAGTAAGCGTAGTGGTATGTAAGTGCCTCACATAGCAGTGAAAAATTTCATCCAAGACAATAGGCGAGTTACGTATCAGGAGATTCAGCACATACTGCAGATTGGATCGGGAAGCCTACGCTTGCATCTTCGCGTGAGAAGGATAGTTTTACGCTGGGTGCCACACAACCTATTCTTCCGTAACAGCTGTCAACGGTCGACCACTTCTTTCGTCATCCCTCCAAGTTAGTCGACCGCACTTGAATTGGTTATACCAACGATACACGGTTCCCATGGAAAAGCCTTCAGCCATGAAAGCCATTTGAAGTCTATCGTACGAGTACATTTCGTCCGGTTTCAGGCGACACTTGAATTTCTAGAAAATCATAGCGCGAAAATGTTCCCGGCGCAGACCATTTTTCAATGAGTCACGACAATTTAAATTAGCTCGTAATAAGGTAGGGAAATTTTGAAATTGGAACCTATTGGTACCTATTTTTACTTATAAATAATCATATTTTCAAAATATATTATAACTTGCCAGTCGCTCATACATAAAAACTTTTTTCGCAATACTTTCTGAGTGGCCTGGTATATTACACATTGATCAGCATATATTTACGTAGGTTTTTGTGACATTGAGATGAAGTCATAAGATTTGAGAACAGTCTTGTCTAGTCGTGTAGCTAAAAGTATTTAGTTCATAATAATAAACTTTGTCAATTTGTTAGTTCGTTTGTCATGAATTTGAGACGAAAACGATTTATATTGGAGTAAACTGGAGAAAATTGGTGTCGCATTTCGGGATCCATTAATTATTTCAAACAATAGCAGAATAGACTGCGGATATAGACAATAGGCCACGTTACCTCAGTAAAAGGCCATTTTGAACATAAACTGCTGAGTAACTCCATATATCCGGAACTGGGTTGATTTTGTTTGCTTAACTTTCATTTGTGAACATTAGTTACTTATGAATTAATACTGAGGTTATCCATAGTGTATACTGTGTTTAATATCATCATGATTTTGTAGTGTGTCGCACCCTTCAAATGCTATTCTTCATTATCACAAAATGATGACTTATAAATTATAGCATGAATTTCGTAGGCAAAGAAAAAGTAGTTTTATAATGGTAACAACATTATAAAACTACTTTTTCTTTGCCTTCGAGATTGCTGCCAGCGGGTGTCAGTTTACGTGAACATATAAGTTGAGCAACACTGATCGTTGTCTGTCTGTGCATGGGTTTATTTATTTCGGATTCCTCTGTGCTGGGTATTTTAAAACGCCGAAAAACCTTTCAGTTGTTGGGAGGCAAGTATTCCAGTAGTTGAAGACAGTTTCATAAACTCACATGATTTTTTGAAAAAACATACATTTATGTTAGTTTATACAAAGTCCAGGATCTGAAGAAAAATAATCAAACATATATTACATATGTAGAAAGAATGCAGGATGAAAGAATGACGAAGCAGATATACAATGCAAAAGTGGAAGGATGTAGGAGCCGAGGAAGGCCAAGACTTACCTATCATGATCAGATTGGTCGTGTTCTATCAGAAGGTGATGTCAGGAGCCCTAGAAACCGGCGAGCGTGCATGAAAAGAGCAATGAATATGAAAGAAGCGAGTGAGGTATGTAAGGATCGAGTCGCGTGGCGCTCGGTTCTCTCTGCCTACCCCGTAAGGGATTTGGCGTGAAGTTATAGATAGATAGATATATTACATAAAATTATTCCGTTATCTACGTGATAGTACACTGTGTATTAAGGGTGGTAAAGAGGGAATTATTCCCGTGTACATACAGTGTTTTCATATTTAATAACTTTGCATGAAACGCATTTAGGTAAGTAGGTAATAAATCCGTCGTAGACGGTTAAGTACCTGATTTTAGACTTCGCGTAATAATATTTTTTTTTTGTATTTCTTGGGCCCTTCGAATACTTGTATTCGTAAAATCTATTTTACGAATTATCTAGACGTTTTGTATTCTAATTAAACAAATTCACCAAAGCTCAGTTGAATGTACAGCGGTATTCGTGTCTCTTATTGCACAGACCGGCGGTAGTTCGCACGAACTAATCGGGAGCGGAAGTACACAAAATAGTTAAATCAGATATGTACATCTACAATTTATCTATTTTAAATAATGTGTAAAATGATCCCAAGATACCTACCCTATAAGCTATTCTAACCGATAATAAAACTAGTTAAATCTAGTATACCTGGCATTTAATTTCCAATAACCAAACTGAAATTAAAATGTACATTTTATTTTCATTCAAAACCTCTGTCTAATTTAACTTCCAAAGAATTTGGCTATTAACTTTACCTTAACACCATTGCTCGTGGGTTAGATTCCCATACAGGACAAACATTTGTGTGTGTGAACATGTCTTTGTTTGGTCTGTATGTTTTTAAGTGAGATAGGGCGCATCGCTGAGGACGCGCACGGAGCCAAATAACAACTCTCTAGAGGGTTGCTGTATTCCTGCGATTGAGGTAAAATCCTAAGAAATTGTAATGTGTAGCAGCAGGCGTGGCATCGCGGGAGTGATACCTAATGTGTTGCAAGATTTCATAGGCTACAGTAACCGCTTTACATCAAGTGGGCCGTATGCTCTCGACGTCGTATAAAAAAATATGAGCAAATATGATGAGGACTCTTTTCATTTTCAAGAAAATTGAAGAACTGCAGCACTTTCAGTAATTCAATCCCAAAGTAAAGGATTCTCGAAGGGTACATGAAGTCGACTGAAACTAAGAAAAAAAAAGGGGTTGACCAACTAGACCAGCTTTCTGATTTTAGTAAGTACCTATAACACATGTCTTGATCGAAGCTTTATTGAACATTCCATATTGCCTCCTTGCAGCGAAAGCTCTCTTTATCGCCTACAACGACTCGTTTCCGTCTTTACTCTGATAAAGTCATTGGGTACTATAAGTGTTACATATAGGAAAAGTTCTGCAAGTGTGGGTGCTGGTCGGTGCTTGTAGCACACAAACGAGTAATATTTATTCTGCGTAGCTGCCATCGTAAGTGCGTCGCTGCCGCCGCCTCGCCGACGGTGTGACGAAGGCTTTATTCTTTACATGTCGCTGCGTATGACAAGTCGAGCCCACTTCGGTAATGAGTTTTAGAGTGCGAAGCATAATATTATGAGTATGATAATGACAATTTTGAATGACTAAAGCGTGTTATTATTACGCAGTATGTGGACTACACGAGATTAATTTAAGCGAAATGAGTTGGTATAAGAAATACCAACTAATTTTGGATTCAAGTATGTTAAGAGAAGTCGGGTGCATCAAAGCAGCCCGTCTGTGGAAGTACCTCCACGTCTTACATGTATGTATGTATATCTTCACGCCAAGTCCCTTGCGGGGTAGGCAGAGAGAACCGAGCGCCATAAGACGCGGTCCTTGCATACTTCACTCGCTTCTGTGACATTCATAGCTCTTTTCATGCACGCTCGCCGGTTCCTGGGGCTTCTGACATCATCTTCTGATAAAACACGACCAATTTGGTCATGGTAGGTTAGTCTCGGCCTTCCTCGGCTCCTACATCCTTCCACTTTTGCATTGTATATCTGTTTCTTCATTCTTTCGTCCCGCATTCTTTCTACATGTCCGAACCAACGGAGCATGCCCTTTCTTATCTTAACACCGACACTCTCTTTTAGACCAACTCTTTCTCTCACGTCTTCATTACGAACGCGGTCAGCAAGCGTTATGCCACAAATTTTGCGCAATGCTCGCATCTCGACCGCATTTATTCTACTTTCATGCTCTCTCTGCCATACCCAGCTCTCACTTCCATAAGTTAGCATCTTATATTACGTCTTACATTGTTTAATTAAAATCATAGAATTGCTTACTTATTGATTTCTCATAGTATTTATTTAAATTTTTCCATCTTTTTATTATTCAATGTCGGGAGAAATACTTGCATACGGTCCACCTGATATAAAGTGGTTACCGGAGTCTATGAACGCTGGTAATATATTAAGTATCACTCGCGTGATGCCTCCTCTGCTGCTAACACGGTAACTCCTTAGGAGCTTACTGGTGACCTCACTCATACGCAGGAGCACAACAACCCTCCAGAGAGTTTGCTATTTGGCTGTGGTTTTTTGTCAGGTGGAGGTACTTCCCCAGACGGGCTACTTTGGTGCGCCTTACCTCTCTCTCTCTTTAAAACAGCCAGACCAAGACAAACAGACATGTTCTTGCACACAAAGGCTCGTCCTGTGTGGGAATCGAACGCACGAGCGTTGGTGCCGCGTTATTAACCGCGGTACAACCACAAAATGTATCAACCGGCAATTCGGAAATTACCATTGGCTAAGAAGATATGCCAAAAGAAATTTGCCAATAAGGTTTATCATTTATATCGTCTATTGATATAAAAATATATTTATGCCAGTATAGCAGTCACAATAGTAATGATATTATATGGTAAAATTAAAAGAGCATGTGTTGAATCATTTCCAGACATCTCTGTTAGTCAAATATTCATCAATTCTAAATAAGCCTTTTTACCAAGAGCATTTAAGTTCGTTTTTGAAAACATACAAGAAATGTATTTTTTAGCGTTTATGTTGTACTACTCAGTGGTACGGAACATTTTATCTGCGAGTCTGACTCGCACTTGGCCTTTTCATTATATCATTCACCATAAGAATATGTACCATGGTGAATAAAAAATATAATGGATAATTTTTCAATACACATTTATCACTAACAATCACATAAATCGGGGGGTAGAATGTGATAGAACAAAAGATAACACAAAGATAAAATCTTAATCGTGTACACTATGATAATAAAAATCTTGTATGATGACGTCAAGCGTTGTTTTGTCCGAAAAATCGTAGGTGAAAATGATACCTACTGGGTAACAACCGGTAATCAGGATCGTGACGTCGATATGACTTGCCGAAACTGATTGCGTACCTACTGGAAATAAATACTAGTACTCTGTGTACATTATAAGACTTCGATTCAATCAAAACTTTAGAAGGTGCTACGAATTTAGTACTGCTTTAGGTTATGTGCTTTGTCGACTATAGTTATGGTATTCGACTGTGCTAATTGGAACAGCTTGTGGATCGTCCTCTCTGAACTTGGTGTATTTTTTTTTAATCACTCGCGCGATTCCTCCTCTGCCGCTGACACAATAACTCCTTAGGAGCTTTCTGGTGACCTCACTCAAACGCAGGAACACAACCCTTTAGGGAGTTCTTATTTGGCTGTCGTTATCTATGAGGTGTAGGCACATGCGAATGTGTGTCCTGTGCGGGAATCGAACCTAAGAACGTTGGTGGTGTTAACAGTGGGTTCACTACTGCGCCACCAAGCTCGTCGAAACTTAGTATTTCAACACTTTAGCTCGCTTGTGCCATCATTGTATGTCAATGTCAGTGGAGTCTTGAGCGTGAACTGTATCCTCTCGGAACCCATATAACTTAGAGAAGGGTTGAGACATGGATGTCCACCATCGTCTTCCACGCGGACGAGGAATACATCATGCGGCGTACCCTCGAAGGTAAGAAGAGCATAGTCCTGTCTGCGGCGTAGTGATCACTAATTTGCGCTTTATTGACACCACACTTTGTCGCAATTGACGAACGGGAGATGAACATATAGATCGGGTGAGCGAGGAAGTCGATCTCTACGTTAACAAAACTAAGACCAAAATCATGCTACCAAGAAGCTTGAGGTCGGGGGAATACTCAACCTCCAGTATGTGGGCAAGACAGATTTGCCTGGTGTGGTGGGTGTTCCCAATATACCTTTATGGCGTTGAAACATGGACACTCATTTAAGCATTCTGAACATGCATTGACGCATTTGAAATGTGGTGTTGGGAGAGAATGCTGCGAGTGCCTTGGACAGCTCGCCATTCAAATATGTCTATTTTACGTGAATCACCGTGAAAGCATCAACGATCTGGCTCAGCAGAACCCTTGGCTTCTTCGCTCACATAGACAGGAAGAAGAACGACAACCTGGAAAAACTATTGGTTACAAGAAAACTACAGGGAAATTAGAGGAAGGAGTCTCATGAACTGGCTAGATCAGACCCGCGGCACAACCATCAAATGCGTCCACGAAGCTATAGGCGTTGCCGCGAACCGAAACAAATTGATAACGATTCTACAGCAAATAATTCGTGAAGGTCATGATCCTAAGCAACAAGGAAATACAACACAAGGAGGGAAGGGATATAAACCTTATGACAGAAAACGTAAATCTGCCTTAATGAAAGTCGACGTCAGTTCAATTCGTTGGCTAATCTTTACTGGCGTTCTATCCATTCATTAAAGTAGGTTTCACATTTTACCTTTATACGGAGAAACCAAAAGGAAAACTTTGATTTTATTTCATAACGTTTTATATTTTATAAATACGAATATCAAGCTCGACGGCTTGGCCAACTCTAGCTCAAGTTATTGTCGACAATTACAGTTGAACCAATGATACAGCATTTTTGTGTCTACAACGGGTAATGAAGGAAGTGACATCAACAAAGAAATCGATAGATGTGTTTAATTGATTGATTGTCTAGTGTTTGGGAAACTTCATCGTATCATCATCACGACAGTACGTCAATGGTTGAAGTTACGTTAAGTTAATAGATTCAGGCGTTATTTTGCAAAAGTCAAATTGACAGCCAATTTGATTAACTACTTTGTATGCTTCCGCCACATCAAATTACCTGTTGTTGTGTTAGTAGCAGGGGTAAGTCACCACCCCTGCTACTAACACAACAACTTCTTAGGACAATCGTCAATGTTGTCTTTTTCTTTCATGTTAAAGTCGTTATTTGCAAACCACTCCGTGGAGTGCTTTAATTGTAAACAATTATATTCTACAACAAAATGAGTCCGCGTAAAAATCTACGAGTGTATTTACGATACAAAATCTGCTTAGAGTGGAAGTCAACTAAATTGTGAAGTGTCAAAGAATGGCTTAATTGTTGGGTGGATGTGGACAAACTTGTGTTACTCGTCTTCATAATTGTAGTATTAAAGTCTAATTTTCTCGCCATTTTGTTTTGAGGGCTTGGGATCGACTATTTGTTTTATGTAATTAATTAATTAATTACTGTTCATGGAAAAGTATTGAAAAATGTACTGTGTTAGATATTATTTTTTTTGAATATTGGAGATGTAAAGGAAATTAAGCCGGAGGTACGGGGAATCTATGCCCAAATTTTTACTAAATGCAAAACACTTGTCAAATATTTTGAATAATGAACACATTTTTTATACACGTACCCATAAAACATAAGTCTCGTCACTCTCGTGCGAACACACCTTTGTACTATAGTAACCACTATATGACACAACAACGCGAAGCCAATGAAGTTTTGTAACAACGGTTAGATTGATAATGTATCAACCTATATGAAACATATATATATATATGCTGCGTTCCTATCACGGTTCAAAATACGAGTAATATTCTTCCTCTTAGCGTTATCCCGTTTCCTAATCGATTAGGATTCGCGTGATCCACTACCCGAGCTAAAGGACTTGACAAAAGCATTGAATTTTACATGGATCGACTGCCGTCAGGCTTTCACAACCCAGAGAGGAAAACCTAGCCCTTTCTTAGCTAAGGTCATACCACGTCTTTCGAAATATAAGTTCTTGGAGGTGCTGGTTTCCTCATTGATGATGATGATGATGATGGTGATGATTTCTTTTACCGCGGAGCAAGTGATAATAACAAACGTGTAGTGTCAGCGTGTCATTTCGAGCAGGCTATGTCCTCTAAAACTGACCATAATTTGTAGTCTAAGGGGTTCAGATCTGGGCTAAACGAGGGCCGCTCTTCGGCTCTTATAAAGTCCGGAGCGTTGGTTTCGAGCCAGTCTTGGGTAGTTCGTGCCTTCACAACTTGTACATTTTTAAAAAGTGTATTGCTGAGAGGTCTCTTGATACGCTTTGACTTCAGCCACTCTTCACTCCTTTTTCACAAAAATGAAGCTGTGCGAATCCTTGATAACACAACCCTCACTAAACCATTACAGACGCAGTATGATGATCACGTTGAACCTTTCCGACCACTTGGACGGCTTCTTTAGAACTGTGTGCGTACACTTTGTGATTTTGCTTGTTGCAGTGCTCTTCAATCGTGAATTTTTTTCATCAGTAAAGAGGATATTTCTGTGCCTTTCACCTGCGTATCGGAACAGAAGGCGTTTTGATCGATCCACTCTCTTCAACTGTAGGGATTGATTTAGGGCATGCCTTGTATATCGACGATAAGCGCCGAGCTTCAGGTCTTGTTTTATTATACGCGACAGAATCTTAGTGGGAATCTTCATTTCTCGCGATAAGATTTTTTGTTTTCTAATAGGGTTCCGGCGAATTCTGGCTTTAACAGCATTAACGCCCCGATCTTTTATGGTATTGGTATATAAGGAAGTATTGGTATATCTGTGAATAGTACGATATACCAACATACGGCTGATACCAAGCTTTTGATGTGTCTTCAATATGACCGACGGCTCCATACCCACTTTGTGCAAGGCAATCACTGCTATACTATTTTCTTTAACACCCTATTCCATATAGTAATTCGATAATAAACACTAAAAAAAATATGTAAAACGGGGGGAAATCGAAAGAAGTTTTTAACATAATAAACGCGTTCCAAATTCAAAAAATTAAAGAGTCGAAAAAATAAAATTCTCTATATCGCAGAACTTATGGTCAGACAGAATTTTATAGGTGTCGTTCCTGTAAAAAAAGCAATTTTACATGAAAAAGACTTCTTTATTATTATATTTTAATTTGTTTAAAAAAAATGCGAAATAATATTAAAGAAGCGAGTGAGGTGTGTAATGATCGAGTCACGTGGCGCTCGGTTCTCTCTGCCTACCCCGCAAGGGATTTGCTCTCTGTCGTCTCTGGATATCGAAATATAATGAAAGTGCAAAATTTTCTCTCAAAGGCAAGTAAGGCAACCTATGTAGTTTCGATTCGTTCCAACTTTTCTCTTTACCGCAATCCTTTGGTATAATATAACTGGGTTCGTTTCAACTCATTCTATACATAAGTTTGTGTGTAAACAAATTAAAACTTTTAATGGAAATATGTTTAAAATGTTCGAGGGTTATCAACATACAAACGGTTTGAAAATTGATGAAGTTTTATTCTACTTGTATACCGCATAATACGAGAGGCAATCATTTATGCAGACTGTTTTTTTTTTGTTTTCTGAAATATTATCAGAGAAAATCGTTAGCTAATAAGAACTCCTGGAGGGTTGTTGCAACAACACAACAATCCTTCAGAGTGAGGGTATCAGTAAGCTCCTGAGGAGATGCTGTGTTAGCAGCACGGGCAGCAGCGTGCGAACATGCTTGCATTGCAAACTTTTATTGGCCACTAGAGTTCACGTTACATCAGATAGTTCGTATGCCTTCCGACGTTGTACAAAAAAAATGTTTAAGCGAAACTAAAGTTACCGCATAAGTTCATCAAAGTACGTTAAGCAATTTTTTGTACAACGAACAAATAGACAAAATATTTATCAATGACCGTTTTGGCTTGTGCATCGATGGAAGAGTCGCTCACTCTTTCAATAAACTAATTATCACATGCATAGTGTACTACTATTTACTATTGTTATTTGTTGAAGTATAGAAAATAGTTCCTTTAGAATTTAGGTGACCTGCATGGAGCTAGACATTCTTTGTTTTATAATTCTTGTACCTTATAAATAATGCCATCGAATGGTTTAAAAAAAGACTACCTGCTGCTGGCGGCCGCGCGTTCAGTCCGAGTTATAAGTTTCACTCCCCTGAGTAAAATTTAAAACTCGGACTTCGAGATCTTCCCGGGAATTAAAAAATCCTCATACACTAGAACCGCAATGATCGCATACTTTTTTTTTATACAACGTCGGGAATCATACAAGCATAAGGCCCACCTGATGTAAAGCTTACGCTAAAGCTAACCGTAGCCTAAGAACGCTTGTAATACAATAAGTATAACTCGCGCGATGCCTCCTCTGCTGCTAACATTGCTATGTTATGTTAGCAGCAGAGGAGGCTCCTTAGGAGCTTACTGGTGACCTCACTCACACACAGGAACACAACAACCCTCTAGGGAGTTGTTATTTGGCTGCAGTTTTCTGTGAGGTGGAGGTACTTCCCCAGACAGGTTGCTTTGATGCGCCCTTTCTCTCTTTAAACATCCAGACCAAGACAAACAGACATGTTCATGCACACAAATGTTTGTCTTGTGTGGGAATCGAACCCACGAGCGTTGGTGTCAAAGTCGTGTCATTCACGACTGCGGTAGCGCAGTCACACACACGACTTTGACACCACACAGCTTTGAAACCACACAGTATTTATATATAAATAATAAACTGTGTTTTCAAATAAATTTTCTACCGTGGAATAAACTTCCTGCCGAGTTTTCCCTAGGTACTATATATAGCATGAAGTTCTTCAGAAAAGGTGCGAATTTTTACAGGATCGGCAACCTACGAGTGACACCCCTGGTATACCGTTCGTAGGATACGGTAACTGCTTACTATCAAGGGGGCTGTATATAAAAGTTTCCTTTTAGTAAAATATTTTATAGAATCGCATCACTAGCTCTAGAGTTTCTCCCACGTTTAAACAATCATACTTTATAATTCAGGGATAGGGTATTATAGATCATAAATTTTGTTACGATTTTTATATTTCCAGCAATCCGGTATTGCACACCACAAGTTAGCCCGAAAGTGACGGAAAAACTTGAACAGTAAACCCACGTAGAATTCGAAATATAAATTGACTTCTGATGAAATTGATAAGACTGAACTTCGAAGATTAAGTTTGGTGAAGTTGTAATCAGGAACCTTTCTTATGAATTCTATATGTTTGTCTGTGCGTTTGTCTGTCGCTTTTTTTCGAATATTCGAATTTTGACTTCAGATTCGGATTCAGCATAAGAAAGTAGAATAGGAATGTTCAGGAACACCGTTCCTATCTCTTAAGGAACATGGTCAAAATGCCCGACAAATTAAAAAAAAAATATATTATATAATTGACGAGCCAGGTGTTCCTCTGGCAATGCAAGCTTGCGCATTCTCAACTGTTTTTTTTAGGTTCTGGATGTTTGTTGCATAGGAAAAGTTGATCATATTAACGGTACACCGAATATGAAACGACTTTCTTTGAACTTATATAAACTTTCTATGAACGTTTGCAATACAAGAAATCCACAGAACATCACTAACTCGCAGGAACAAATCAACTCTCTCGAGATATGTGACTGCTGTTCCTGTAAGGTTAGACTTCCCCAGTTGGACTACTTTTATGCACCCTGCTCCTCTTTTGCAACAGCTTTGTTTATTCATTAGCACGGTGTACTTCTTTACCTTTGAGTCCGCAGACGCTGATAAGGCACTCGCACTAAACACCGATTATTCCTTATCACAATCACTCCTATACCACTGTAGATAAAACTAGACTATTTTTTCTCGACATACCTCAAAGTAGTGTGAAGTAACATCTAAATCTTCTATCCTGATTTATTGCTATGTCATGTTTTCTCAAATTGCATACTTAAATCGCTTGTCGCTTATTCTCGGGCTGCAGCTCGTGACATCGTTAGTTCTATATCAGTTATAGAGTGTCACGATCCAACCCCATTCGCAACTTGCGTCCTGATTCACAAAAGAACAATACAATACGACACTCCTATCTGGAATTGCAGTGAATAGCTCTCCGACCTTTTAAAAGTACATTCCATTTTAAAAGACATTTGCTTCTGTTGGCTAAATTTAAACGAATGTAAGCTTGTTTATCTTTATAAGCTGGAAATATGGGTATTACCATGTTTTACAGGAAAATATTCCGGCCCTCAGAGCGAAGCGGCTTTATTTTACCGAAATGTTACTCAAATGTTAAACGTATGGAATTGGCATAACCTAGCAACCATCGAGCGATCTCTCATATGTCATTCTGTACATTAGACGTTCTATTTTAAGAGAGTTCCGATAACTGGGCCCGGAACTAAGTTACTTACTGTTATCGCAAAGTCAGTAGCCTAGAAAATAAAATGCGCGGTATTTGTTTATTTAAAAACTTTATTGACCACCACATTATGGTGCAATAGGTGGACTTAATGCTAATTGCATTCTCTACCAGTCGACCTTTGGGAGTGCAGAGAATCAAGTTAGAACTATATTATCAATACTGATAATAAATATGAAAAAACACTATATAAAAATAATATGAATGATACTTATACACGTAATATACTTTACAATATATATTAAAATAAATAGGTACATATACATAATGATGATGGACTTGCTTATTGCTTTGTCAAGCTTTTAAATATATATTGACGTACTTTTTTTAACGGCAAATTTGCTGCAGGGTTTGTTGATAGATTATGATAACTGGTATCCCTGAATGGTATGGATTTACGAGTGGAGAAGTGGGACATGAAATACGACAGGAAAAGTAGCATAGTGAGTAAGAGAGAATTGTTTAAACGCAGTGGGAGGTTATGAGTGTCGCAGAGACACTGAAACTTGCATTTCAAGTATTCAGGAGAAGAGGATTGGAAAGAATAGACTCAAGTACAAAGTATCCTCAGATTTCTACGCTCACGGATGGGCTTCATAGGAGGTAATGTAGTCAATTTTCGAAGATAGAAGATACGGATAGCGTTTATAAATTAATAAGTCCAAATAAATAAATAAGTCCAGCGTACCGAGCAGATTTGAATTGAGAACAGAACAGCATACATAACCATAATCGATTACGTGCAGGATGAGGGATTCCACTAGAGTACATTTAGTAACAATGGAAAGAAAGCTTCTGTATTGGTTTAAAAGTCGTAGTGCTTATATAACTTCACGACTAATTTCAACTAGTTGAGTCCAGCTAAATGTACAGTCAAAGTAGAGACTAGAATTTTTCACGCTGATGCTGAATCGAATAACTGAGTTATTAAGCAAGACAGCAGACATCGAATTCACATGAGGTATTAGCTAACAAATGTCAAGCGATCTGCTTTATTTCACTCCACACATACATTCTAAGACCATTCTAATAACAAAGCCCGGAACTAAGTAACTCATTTTCATCGCTAGTAGAATAGAAAGTAAAACGTAGGATAGTTAAGGATTGATAATTAAGTTAACAAACATCAATCGAACTAGCTTGTGTGAATGACACACATTTGGTATTCTTTGTAAAAGAATACTGATTACAGGCCCCGGAACCATGAAGCTTATTCATTCAATACTATTTACACAGCTTTTCAAAAACAGATTATCACTTGTCTAGGAGGTCATCCCTAGAACTTTTGTTATTAACTTACTTCTTTTCTAACTGTTAATTAGGAATAATAAAATATCGTGTGCATCCTATTACTACAAACGAATTCTTGTATACATATATATAAATATATGTGTGCATCTCAATAGCGGCTCTAACGATTTGTATCAATTTTATTATTTAGACAAGGTTTTCTTTCTAAGTTTGTCTATGTAGATATACTTTGTGAAAAAACATAAAAACAAAAACACCGACGGACAACCAGTACAACGGTAATCACTGTGATGGCTGTTCTCTCTTCTGGTTCTCATTGAAGTTTTCCATTAGGCCTAATGGTTTTTAAAATTGTAATAATAATATTGGGGTTATCAGAATTATATTTGTTGAATTTATTGCCGTGAGTAAAACCACTTTTTTTTTTATTTCAGGTAAGATGCAGTGGCTGAATTTGTAGAATACTTAATGAAGAAGTCTGTGTATCAATTGTATTGCACTCTGTTCTTACTGTAAAATTATTGTCCTGGGATCTTGGCACAATCATTGTGAAGATGAAATATATGAGCCTAATTTCGTAAGTACATTTTCCATTGTATATACACATTTAATATTTTTTTATATAATGTCGAAAGTCATACAAGTATACGGCCCACCTGGTACAAAGGGGTTACCGCAGCTATTAAACCCTTGCAATACAAGGAGCGCGATGCTAACCTCTTAGGAGCTCCCTGGAAACCTCACTCGCTTGCAGGAATACAACAACCCTCAAGGGAGTTGTTATTTAGCTGTGGTTTTTTGTCAGGTGGGGGTAGGCACCTCCCCAGGTGGGCTGCTTTGATGCGTACTACCACTCTTAAAATATTCCCACTCTGCTTACAAATATCATGATCACAATGAAGATTTATTGGAAAATTTTTGTTTATTGTAGATCTGTAATAACAGATCATGCTAAACATTCGAAGTTCGATTGTAGCCCTTTTTATGTTTATGCATTGTATCAGAACGGTAAAAAGTCAAAGTGCTAAGTTTGAAGTGCATTTCTCCACACTCAACACAGGTTTAAATAAAATATTTTTATAGCTTTTGTTTTGCTTTTGAGAGCTCCAGGTGCGCGTGTCATTCTAACCAAACTCGCAGGTTATGCGACTTCGCCCGCCAGACCAGCCTTCCTTTAGACGGGTTTATCTATCCGAGCTTTTAGGGTCAGGGGGCACGTTAAGCCGTCGATCTCGGCTGTTGTCGATATATGACAGCCGTTAAACTAAGTCAGTGGTCTTCCGGTGGTTTGACAACACTGGCTTTCGCCAATCCACACTAAGACTGCGTGGTGGAGTATGCTCTAAACCTATTCGGATGAAAGGATATCCGTTTCCCTGCAGTGGAATGAGTTAGGGTTGATGTAGTAGTAGTATAACTTTTGTATATGTAGGTAATATTTAAAGCGGAAAAGTTTATTTGTGTGTTTGTACATTATTATACCAAACATTAACGATGTCTGGAACTACTAGTCAGATTTAAATTATTCTTTTTGATAGCCCAATTCTTGAGAAAGGTTATAGGCTCTTCAATAATACGATACGACCCTTAGAAGTCGACGAAAAGGAGAAAGTAGAAAAAGTGATCCTTACGGGATACCGGGATACGCGTGGACGAAGTCGCGGAATTCAGCTAGTTACTCTCTGGAGGAACCTGTAAAGTAATAAAAAATATAATTTTATTATTAAATATCTAACTTTACATGAAAGTACATATTCGTTTTGATTTATTTGGGAGACTATACGGGACCCTTTCGGTTCTGCGTGTCACTCGCGGTAATCTCCGTGATGTATGTACCGAGATAATCCGATAAAATGGACTACACACGTCATTCCCTTATCATGGAAGGGTGGCAGCGATGTCTTTTCCAGTATATTACACCCTACTCTATGTAAAATAAATTAGACATATATTTAAAGTAACCATTGTTACTACGACCAAAATTACTACAACGAGTAAGACTACACTAAGGTGGTAAATAAGTGTACGCCCTGCCTGATATAGTTTTCATGGTCCATGGTAGCTTGCAACGTCAGAGCATCACTTGTGCGTTGGTGGTAAAATGATTTCACGCCTTTCTAAGTGTTCAAATTGAATAAACTGTATGCCGGTTCACAGGCCTGTTAATTCATGTTACTTAATTAATATGTGTATTTAAGAAGAAGAATACATAATGATGTAAACTTGACGTGCGACAAGTTTTACATTATTATGTATTCTTCTTAGCGTTATCTCTTTTCCTAATCCATTAGGATTGTGCTGGGTTCGCTAGCTAGCCTAAGGATTTGGCGAAAATCTTGATTATACATAAGAGCGGCTGCGAAAACCAATCCTTTTTAGGGTTCCGTACCCAAAGGGTAAAACCGGAACCCTATTACTGAGACTTCGCTGTCCGTCCGTCTGTCACCAGGCTGTATCTCACGAACCGTGATAGTTAGACAGTTGGAATTTTCACAGATGATGTATTTCTGTTGCCGCTATAACAACAAATACAAAAAAATATAATAAAATAAATATTTAAGGGGGCTCCCATACAACAAACGTGATTTTTTTTTGCATTTTTTATAGATAATGGTACGGAACCCTTCGTGCGCGAGTCCCACTCGCACTTGTTTAGAATAGGTTCCACGTCTTACGAAATTTAAATTTTTTGATATTCGGGTTTTCTCGCGATGTTTTCCTTCATCCGAGCAAGTGATAATTACAAATACACGAATTACAAGTACATTAATCCGAAAACACGAATCAGCAGTACACGCCCACACCTCTCGAACCTGAGATCGTTGAATAATATCGTGATTCTTTATCCACTGAGCTATCACTGCTTATTTTACATTATTATGTCTAAATTTATACTGTGTATTATAAAGTTATATGTATGTTAATGTGTTTATTTCCATGAACTTCGTTAAATCTTCCATCATCTTTAAAGGGACGCCGAACAGCTCTTTGTTAAAAGTGTTAGGCGACAGCATGTCGGTACTGTTAAGATTAGTAATATAAGTCGCGTGAATTTTGCTGCTGTTGAAAAC